>CM051029.1:14644158-14836658 GCA_027627225.1 Congeria kusceri | reverse complement strand
GATATTATGTTTTAATATTCAGTCATTGTTTTTGCTGTATCTTGATCCGCTTCCCGGGAAATTGATAAACTATTAGGTCTGGTTTTTTGCTGAGTATATTTTATAAATAATAATGTACTCCCATTTATAATGTAGTCTCATGCACAAATAGAAATATATATAAATAGCACACACAATAGTCTAAGATAAGCAATATAGCACTTTCCACAAGTATATTGTTAATAGCGAACAACATATCTTGAACGTTCTTTATAATGTATATAAAGCCAAAATTAACATTAAGTTCGGTTAAAAATACATCTATTAGTGTAATATTTTGATATAGCCATTATACTAGTGCAATTTTACAAGTAACCTTAGTATGTGTATAACATCGATTGCGAAGCGGATGTTATTTTAGATATGCTGACAGAAAGGTGTTTGTTAAGTACTAAAACTTTGTGGTCAATTTTCGTGTTATGTGTTCTAAATTTAAATACTTAAACAAATACAATTTAATAAGCGAATTTTACTAATTTACTTAATTGGAAAACGAAAGTAAAACACCTATAGATAGCTACTAGCACTATACAAATAGAAAAGGTCTTAAATAGAACGTCCACCTATCGTTTTTATTCTATGTTTTCATACACACTAACAATTTGCCAAAATAATTATTGTTTGTGTGTTTATGTTTTCGGACACTTTCAGAAAGGAATTTAATTGGATCTTTGTTTTCGGACAGATACTAATTTGCATTTAACACAAATTATCACTTAATGTTCCCAGGTAGCGACAGTTGTTTTCACATACTTCTAATTCCCTATTGTCTGTCAATTTAACCTTGCGAAGTGTTTGCTGAACCATGAATGCCAAGTTAAGTTAACGTGTCGGATATTCACAATATATATTATAATGGCTTCAATATACAACATCGTGTCAAAAGTCCAGGAAAAAAAGAGAACCATCATCGGAGACATGTAATGAGTCCGTAGTTTACATGTAAATGAATGTTTCATGACAATTTTTCAGATACTGTGTTTTCGGACCGATTTTCAATAATTATATTTTGTGACTTAATATTCGGACACTGAAAAATATGTAGTTTTAAGTGTGAGAAAACAAAGCATAAATACGGTAGAAGCTTTAATGGTGTATTTCTGTTTTCTGGGGATAAAGACAAGATATCGAAACTTGATACAAATTGTTTCATTGGGATATCATGCATATTTGTTTTCAAACACGACTTCATCCATGTATCACCTTTAGGGTCTTAAAGTAAAATTTCAAACATGTATGTACTTCTTTTTTAAAGAAGGTCAACACATTTGACATACTTTTAATAAAACGAATTGTTTAACACATGTAACTATACCATAAGAAATTCCTTTTAATTAGGTATATACATAAGTGAGCAATCACGTAAATGTACGTTTCACCAAATGTGCTTCATACACAGCAGGCATAATATCCTTAGAATATTTGATAATACAGAACTGCGTTTTACCGTTAAATTTGATAAATACAATGATGACTGTTCCAACAACAGCGACACCTCATACTTTTCCAAGGACAATTCCAATAATTGCACCAGTACTCAGGCCTGTTTGTCAGAGAAAATAAATCATATTTAGAAGCATTAATACCTGTAATCAGTATTTTCTTGAAACATTATACACATGTATACGACATACTGGCGTGTATTCAACAGATATTAGATTTCAGTTTCCTGTTTCTGAATATATAATATAACATAGTTGCAAATACTGCAACTAGCGGTATGAATAATGATATTGTTGCAATTATCCACATCAAATATATATTTGTGACTGTTTAAGTTATTGTTAATGTTTTATCTATTGTTATAAAGTCCAAGGAATGATTACTTGTGCGGATGTTGAGCCTGAAATAAAAATAAACTTTGCTTACTTTTGGGCGTGTCGTTACAAGAATAGTGTCAACTGCAGATGTTTTCATTGTGTAACTTAAATAAACTGAAAATAAATAGGTTATTGGTCTTTCAACCATTTTCAAATACATTAATATTTAGGCACGAGGAAGTTGTATCATAACGTACTATCAGTTGTGGGAGTTGTTGGGGTGGATTCTGTAATCAAAATGAATGCATAAAATAGCAATGTTAGTGGAAAGTGCATAAGAAAGATACTTTTTGCAAACATGAATTTTAATTGTTAGCATGTACGATATTACAGATGAATGTTATTTACCTGTTTCATTCATTGTTATTTCATTGCTGTCTGTTGGCTGAGAATTGATGGCAACCGAGCACTTCCAATTGTCACCGTTATTGGTTTTGTTCAATTGTTTCAGTGTACACCTGAATGTCGTCGCCGCGCTTTACTCACAACTCGAAAAATCATTCGGAAGCGTCGCAGGAATTACAATTGCCGCCAATGTATCCGACTGAGTTGATTTTGTCGAACGTACTTTTATCATCTGGTTGTCGCCACCATGTTACAGCTGTCTGTGTTGAATGTGTGCATGTTAACTGTAAAGCTTAATTGATCTTCACCGCATCTGAATTGGTTGTTAATACGGGATCTTCTTCGCCTAGTAAGTAAATGACATAAGCTAAAATATGCAATACTTTATGTTTTTTAAATACATATTGTATATCCATACACATGTTGTATAATCAACAACAAGAACAAGAAACATTCGTGGACAAACTATAATGTTAGTTACATGATAAGATTTAGTTTATAATGTAACTATGTAACAATGGTAATGCAAAACACCATAATCTTCAATTCATGTATTAGTTACTTACTTATATAAAGGATGTTTGACAAAACTGTCAAAGCTGTAATTCTACATTGTAATGCAGCTATAACTGAACACGTCAAAACAATCCCGTGTTTGAAATATATCAACCACTTCACGGCGATATGACTGGTTCCGAGCATATATCGTATTGCATAAGTTTCACGTGATCATTAACATGGAGCAAATTAAAATCCTGGACACGCACAAGAAAAAATCTGTAGAGTTCTTGCGTTGTTATATTTACTTTTTAGTTAATTTCTTCTCTTTTTTTGCACTTGTCTCTTCTCCTTTTACCTTTAAATCGCAAAAATATGTCAAGTATTTTAAATTAAAGGTAGAAAAAGTGCATTTTGAAATAGATTCAAATGTGTAGCTGTTCTGATATATCCTTTATCACTTTAGCATGACTGGGAATTCTTGCATTAATTCTGTAAGTTGTTTTTGTTTTGTTCATAGCCGTTATATCTGTTAACAACAAACCTACAGGTACACATCGAAAACAAACAAGAAACATAATAAACGTACAAAATTAGTACAATATTGAATTAATTGTATTGATTTCGCAGAAAATCAGATACTGTAACTTATTATTTCAAAAACCTTAACAACGTTCTGTAGACATTGTCTCTACGGTGCCCTAAGATGTCTAGGATCATTGCTTTTTAGTCAGTATGTTTACTTTACGTCTAGTAAAACCTGAGTTGGTTGCTTGTCTACGATTTGCATCTAGTGATATTCTATGCAACGCATTGGTAATATTTTCATCATGATGAGTTATTTTAGTTTACCTGAATACGTTATGAGACAATACTCTACAATGTTCGAGCAATGTTACAATAATGGGTGTAAAACATTGGTGGTTACGTGTACATGTGTTTAATTTAATATATGAGTTGTTAATCACTAAAAGACTCATCTAAATCAAATTGAAAACCATAGCCGAAATAAACTGCTTAAAGACGTTCTCAACACAAAAGAAAATAATTGGGTTATTTTCTCCTTTTGCTTTATTATTAATTATAGTATACAGTTTAAAAGATACTAATTTCAATCAATAAATATAAGCCTTTGCAAGTCAACAAGTTCCAGTCGATGGTTAAAAGTTTATAAAGCATAATTATCATAAAAATACACACGTATATATGTATTGCCAAAAACATTAGTTCAAAAAAGATCCACTAAATATCTCCATTCTATTTTGGCAATTGATTCGTTGTTTACGTTAACACGAAACATGTAAAAGGCTACACAGGTACCCTATTTGAAGTCCAATATTTCCCAAATAAGTTCGGTGACCCATTATTTTTGTTAATTTTTTGGAGTAAGTATACATTGGTGCATGTATGTGCGAAAATTTAAGAACATCTGTCATTTGAAACAAAATATATTGATGCATAATAAATGCATAATAAATGACGTTTCAGAAGGTATTATTAGTACCCATTTGACCAACTTAAATGTCCAATCAAATTCATTATTTTGACAGTAAATGAAGATAAAGCGTTGTTATTACAAAAAAATACACTTGTATATTGCCAAACAAGACATGTGAGAACATATCAGTTGAAAGAACCATAACTTTGTTTGAAAAAAAGCTCTCCTATATATATAACACATTGATAAAAAAAATCCAAACTGATAAAAGGGGCTTCGACAGGTACTGTATTAAAAACCCAATATTTCCGGGAAAAGGCCGGTGGCCCCTATTTTTTAACACTGTTTTATTTTCAGTATACATGTATATGGAAATTTTTAACAAAATATGTCGTTTGGAGCAAAATATATTCATATATTTGATTATTTATTGATGTTTTCAAAGGCATAATTAACCTCATAAAGCCTCCATTTTAATTGGCAACTATTAAACTGCACTTGTTTATTGTCAAACGAAGCAAGAAAAAAAAATGCATTTAAAAATCTCCGACAGGTACCGTATTTAAACCCCAATATTTCCGGAATAAGGCCGGTGGCCCCTATTTTTTAAGACTGTTTTAATAGACTGTTTATTATGATGGTATTTCAGTATTATAGATACCTGGCTGCATAAAATGCTATAAACAACGTTGATGTCATCATATATATACGTACCTCATTAAAACCTTCTATTTTATAAATCTGTGTTGTGTGTTAATGTACATTATGAAACCCTAAAGAGGTAACGCTTCTTTTAAACGGGTATTCATGCACTGATTAGTATTATCGAAATAAATGCAAGTAGGCAGTATGCACAAAAGTTACTTTCATAGCGTTAGCTGTTTAGACGGAAATATCTGCAGTGTGCCTAAAGTGAATAGTAAACAATGTGTGTGTGATTTGTTGCATTTTGGATGCTGATCTTGTTTAACTGTGTTTGTGTTTCGAAGATAACACTTTTTCGTCAAATTATACATGTTAGATTTGTTAACAAAACAGATGCCGTATTATATTAACAACAACATAGTTTAAAAGAAGTTTATGTTTTTGACATGAGCACATTTGAATTTAAAGGGGCATATTTGCAGATCGTCATATTAAAATTCCCAAATTTTTTATCACATATTCCAAACAAAAAATAATAGTTATATAAAGAAGCAAAATAACACTCCTGATGCAGAAATATAATGGAAATAATGAGTTGTAATCAGTAGAAATGGTTAAAATAATAAAGCGTTTGTAATGCATGTGATTAAATAACTTTGAGTATTTATGTTGTTTTCGTTCAAATTATTAAATAAATTGGGTATTTTAAGTAAAACGTACACGGACATTTATATAAATCCGACCGACCAAGTGGTTAGCGCGACATTTGCCTGACAATTGGACATTTTGCTAGTACCTTTGTTGACGAGGATTTGAATAAAAGGACACAAAACAATACAAACCAAAAATAAAGTAGTTCAACAAATGTGTGTTATATGTAGCGGGGTCTGGTTACCGAAGAATCGAGCCAGTCAGGTTCTTTACAATTTTATTGTATATATATTATAGATGGCCAGGAACCCAGTATATTCTTCTATAAAGATGTTAATTTAATAATGCATACAGCATAAACTATATATTCAAATATTCCTATATAACTCTGATAAAGTTATATTATGACTTTATCTTCCAAAAGCCAAGAGTGTTCTGATACAAAATAACCAATGAATCAGGCCACTGGACAATCAATCAATTTGTTTCAAAATAAAAAGCATGGAATGCATGTAAAAACAGTTCACTCATACAAATTCTTTCACGCTGACCATCTCTCACTACACTAATTGGACAATTGCTAAAAACCAATATTAAAGGATTACAATCAGTATAGCACAATTGAATACCCTGCTACATATACAATTGTATTAAATAAATACATAGTAAAGTTAATTGAGAAATTTACTATTTAAGTTACATGAATATGTTTTGTTATTTGCTATTAATTGTCACTCAGATTGCAAGCCCCCACCCACTGATGCGCCTAAAATGGATATCAAATATTATTCAATCGTTATGTGGATAATGAATTCACTTTTCATGACAGGTAAGTTTAAAAAACTGAAAAGAAAGAAAGAAATTATTTCTTGAAATAAATGTATCAATTGCAGGAATGGGAAAAAGTATTCACTCTATATGGCAGCTATATTGAAAATTAAATGTTAAACATTAACTATTATGGCTGTTAGAGTAACGTTACTATGTTTAATTTGATTACAGGTCTCAATTCGTGTACCATTTCCCTGTCGACTGAAACGAACCTTGTTGATCTGGGATCTAACATTACCCTGACGTGTCGAGTGTGCAGAGCTTCGTCTGGGTTCGATTTCAAACACGATACCTTTGTTATAGCTTTTTATGCTTTTGGTATTCAAGTTACAGACCAAACGTTGCATAACGCAACTATACAGACATTCGGCGATGGATCAGTCGAAATGAATTTGACAATTTTGAAATTTAAGCCTTCGTCAACTGGTACACATATTTAATCCCAGAATCGACATATATGAAATCATTGAATTTAAAATATACAGGTAACTCTTTTTCTTTAGCTCTGTCTGTCTACTTGTCTGTCTAATTATATTTATGTATGACGTACCATTTGGGTCAATAGTAAAAATATGTCGAGTGCATGTCCACTATATATAGTAATTGCTGCTGCTGTAGTAGTAGTAGTAGTAGTAGTGGTAGTAGTAGTAGTAGAGTAGTAGTAGTAGTAGTAGTAGTAATAGTAGTAGTAGTAGTAGTAGTAGTAGTAGTAGTAGTAGTTGTTGTTGTTGTTGTTGTAGCAATAGTAGTAATAGTAGTAGTAATTATTAGTTAGTAGGTACTCGTTTCAAAATTAATCTGCCATAATAGACGTTTGGATTATTCATTGTTATGTTTATTAGTTCCAGTTGAATTCGTATACTTAACACCAGCATAACCAAAAGTGTCCGTCTTGAACATGGTGATAATCAGCAACATTCTCTGTGTATCATCACTGGGACGTCCAGCACCGATCATCAACTGGTACTTGGATAACAGAACTCCTTCTGACTACACGGATGATATGAACATTACTGCCAATAGCAGCAGTGTAACAGTGGCAGATGTGACCACCAGCAATCTCACTATGACGCCTACATATGAATATCGGGATAAGAGAATATACTGAACAGTATCAAAACCAAAATTCATCTCCTTTATATCAGTAGCATTGTATTAACACTACCGATCTATTGAGGAATTTCAAAGTTTGATTTTAAAATTTCGCTGTCACTAACAAAACAAAACATGATGTCAATTCGCATTTATATTATATAAGTTAGAAATAACATATGTTATTTTACATTCATTTCTTTATTACCACATGAACATGCAAAACCTAATTTAGGGTTATAAGCTGATATCATTGATGAGTATCTCTTTTAGAAATAAAAGTTCATAATAGTACATGCCAATCCTCTAGGACTTATAAATAGCAACGTTTTATGATTTTGTTGTTTGTTTTAAGCATATCCGTCTAAGCCGACAATTATGTACAGAACGGAAATTGTAAGTGAGAATATTTCTGTGATGCAATACAGCCAAGTGTCGCTAGAATGTAGCTCCTCTGGAAATCCAACGCCGGACATTTCATGGACTTTATCTAACGGTTCAGTTATTAACAGCAGTGCGATTTCACTAAAATGGGACCAGAAAGTCAACACAGATGTAGTCACCTGTAGTGGCACAAGTATTATTGAACCAGCTTTCGGACACAAGAAACCACATATCAATGCAACAAGTTTACTGTTCATCAATAAATATAAATATATATAAATATAAAAATAATATAAATAAATAAATAAATATCTATATATATATATATATATAGAGAGAGAGAGAGAGAGAGAGGGAGGGATGCTGGAACCGTGTAAGTAGGGACATTTGATTACACTGTTACCCACGTAGTGGGGACACCATTGGTAAGTGGGGACATTTCACTTGTCCTCACATATACGGTCGTTTATTTAAATGTGGAAAACGTGTTTTTTGAAGTAATCAATTCTTTTGGTAGTGGGGACTGGTGTCCCCGGAAAAATATGTCACACTCGCAACACCGTATTTTGTTACCAAAACCGATTGCTACATTAATTTCACTACGCATGCGCAATGGTGTTGTCGCTCAGTGGCGGAATAAAACAGTGGCAATGGCGTCGTCTCATTATCAAGGTACTATTTGCTCTTTTATTGATCTGCTACATGGATTTGTAAATGTTAGAATATTTCCTAATCTATCTATTTCTTAATATGATGTCTCAGACAAATTGTCTGAGACTCGTCATATAGTCTTATTGATAGCATTACCCCACCCACCTACTACGTTTGATGGGCGACACAAATACCCCAAATCGACCCATATATGATTGTTTATGCCACTATCTGTTAAAATGTATTAAATTTAAAGCATTTATAGCATAACTGAATTTGCTGTTGTTGTTGAGGTTAATGCATGAAAGCTTTTTGGATACAGAAAACCATGTATGTTAACAATTTTTATTATCATCAACAGTTTTATATTTCAGTAGTCATTAATGCTAATGTTCAACTTCATATAGCTGCTATATCCTGTTAAACCATGTACATGTAGGGAAAAAAATGGAGTGTATGCGGATTTAACACTAACAGTTATTATTTGCTTATTATTTCCTTATTGACTGAGTAATAATTTAAGTTTATTAGGGTATAATTTATTTTAATTAAATTACTTTTCAGTTCGCAGCAAAAGAAAACCTGGACATCAGTCTGATATATGTACAGAATGGATCGGCAAAGCGGGAGATCCCTCGGGATTTCGAATTCAGTGGTTTCCAGAAAAAGGTTTCATTAAATTATAGTATACATTTTTGTGTTTCACATTCCGGTATGGTAAAGGTACTTCTGCCAAACCATTAGTAGTTAATGATAGTATGTTATCTAAAACAGACATGTCTACTTTAACCAGGTTCATGCTAGCTCATCAGGGCTGTTTTTCAGAGGCTGGGGATTGGGACTTAGGCCCTAGGTTTTGGGAAAAAAATGTGTATACAATTTGGTGAAGGAAAGCAAAAATCTAGGAGTAAAGTCAACTTTGGGGAAAAGTGTCTGATTTTAAAGAAATTTTGCTAGGGGATGATTTCTTTAAACAGCCCCTGCTATCAGGGCTCAGCCTAGGGACAAATTTGAGGGAGAAGTCACTTCTCCCTCAGTTCAGTTTAGGGAGAAGTGAGGCCACTTCAAGGAGAAGTGTTTTCCAAAAAGCGCTTAACCATAATTTTGCTTGTTATTACCATCATCAGACCATGTCAATCATTATCATAGTACCAAGTCCATCATCATCATCATCAAATTCTCCATAAATTAATAAGATATTTTCAAGTTGTATTACATTATTCTATTTTCCAAGTTTTTTTTCCAAGTTTCCATTCTAGCAATACACACATTAATAAAACTTTAAATTTAAATATAATTTTTTTATCTAAAGTTCACAGTGCATCATAAAACATTGTTTTTTTTGGAATTAAAAATTAATTATATATTAATTATATTTTGTTAGTTATTAATTCATTTTTTGTTCAATAAAACACTGCGTTAAAATTACCTTGCAATTATTTATCTAATTTGAACAAACAATAAAATCCGTTAAAAACACCAGTCATTAATAATAAGACATGTTAAATCTAAGAAGAATGACAGCGTGACGTAATCAGTTTGATTGGGCTTTTAATTCTGCAAGCCATTAGCAACAGCTAATAGCAACGGTGTTGGTTTGACTTCAAAAAGCCTTTTTATGTGACTGCCCAGATGGGGCCATTGTCTAGCAGTTTGTAGAACTAAGTGTGTAACACAAAGGTGTGAACAAAATCAGACAGTTGCTTTATTGCATGGAATAAAATGGATATTTAAATGGGGTGATGAAATGGAAACTGTATTAGGAGGGAAATTATTGGATATTAACATGAATATTTACATCTAGTATGGATTGATATGTGTTTTGCGTATCAGGTAATTATGTGCGTTTTTGAAATTTACTTTGATTACGTTCTCTTTTTTATGGAAGTTGACTTCAACGCTTTTATGACTGGTGTTTGATTGATAATTATTACTATGCGAAGTCTAAAACAGACGGCGAAGTGGACTTCTCCTTGGTGAAATTTATGGGCGATGTCAATAGCTCCAGGGGAAGTTATCGCCACGTCGCCTTCACGGCTATGCCCTGGCTATATACGGTAAAAAAAAAATGCTCATTTTACATAATAAGTAATGACATAATATTAGTAGTTACTAGGTGTGTTTACTTCTTTTTGATTCCAGGGAGAGGTGTTGTGACCACCATTGACAGAATGAAAGGAGAGTTTCTGCTAGTGTATAAAGGTGAAATGTTGAGCGCTGACGAAGGAGAAGAACGAGAGAAAAATGATGGTGGTACAGGATTTCGTTTTTTCTTTCCATGGAAGGGCAAACAGCTTTGGTGAGAAATATTTGATAATTTCAATGCAGTGATTTTTTTACCTCTGCGTCCAGGACGCAGTAATATTGCCGTAGACGCAAAGTTTAAACATAGCTTAATGATGACATCAAACAAAATAATGTAAACATAATTCAATTTGCAACAAGCAATTTCATTGGCAGCATGTTTCATTATTATCTAAACGGAAATATCAGTAAATGTACATGTGGGACTATATTAATTGCCATTAACAAACAATTTCCTTGGCCAAAGGATTTTTAGTAATGTTAAACCAGATTCATAGATCTAAAAATTATCAGCGAGTCGAAAAACAGATGCCATGTTGGGGGTTTCGCGGCAACAGTTTTTGCATTTGCCAAATTTATGGGCCTTGCTTTTGCAATGTTTCAGCGGCAAAATTAAGTTTATGTATGTTGGCATTTATTTTCTGAGAAAGCATGAGTCCTTGAGGATGCACATAAAGAAAATCAATGGATTTTTCTACAAATTTATGCATGAAAAATACAGGAGGCACATGAAAAAGTATCTCTGGGCCTTGGGTAGGAAAGAAAATGCTGAATCTCCCTGAATGTAGAGACATAATAGTTGGGACAAAATTGGCAGATTCTCTCTGAAATTGAGAGACTTGAAGGTAGGGACTTAATACTGGGTACACAATTCAGTGAATCTCTCTGAAATTGAGAAATTAGAATGTAGGGACGCAATACTGGGGACAAAATTTGCTGAATCTCTCCATATGAGAGACCGATATGTATGGACGTAATAGTGGGGACAGGGGAGTGGAAATAATTAGTTTTTTCACTCGTCCATGGACAAGTTGACAATAAAATCAATACTTGTCCACAGCCACAACCAACTTGTCCGAACCAAGTGCGAATATGCATTCAGGATATTTATTTATACTATTTAAAAATGGCTGTTCTAAAATATGAAATCTCCATCATGGGCTGTATTTTTTTGCTCTTAATAGAGTTAACAGCTCTTATAAGACGTATGTTGCATGTTTAGATGAAAATCAGTGTTATGGGGTTATAAAGGAAAAAAGTCAGTAAATCATTCTGTCAGTTAGAAATAGACATTGAATTTCTACTTGTCCAAGGACATGTAAGTATAAAATTTTACTTGTGCGCAACATAAAACTCCCAGGTCGGACAAGTCCGGCATAGTAATTCCACACCCCTGGGGGACAAATTTGCTGAATCTCTCTGAAATTGAGTGCTTTAATGTAGGAACGTAACTCTGGGGACAAAATTCACTAAAACTCTCCCATAATGAGAGACTTGAAGGTAGGGACGTGATACTGAGGACAAAAATGGCTGAATCTCTTTTATGAGAGACCTGAATGTGGGGACGTAATGCTGGGGACACAAATGGCTGAATCTCTCTGAAATTAGGAGACCTGAAGATAGGGACATAAAACTGGGAACAAAAGTACATCTACATATTGGAAATTTAATGCGTTCTCATTGGCTGACTGGGTGACTAAATCTAGCTCCTCCTGCTTACAGATTTTATCGATAAGTGACACGCTGATGCAGAAGGAGAGTGCGTTTATTACCGAGTAGGCGTTCTTTGTTTTAGAAAAAGCATGCGTACACAAGCGGAAATGGTTGCGAATCTGACAATAAATTTTATGGCGTCTTTTCGTAAAAGTATGCATCCAAATAAGCCGCTTTTCGCTTTACCGAGAATTATTTGCTGAAAATATTTAGGGATTTCTGGTATCAAAATTATCAAGGGAAATTTCTTTGCCACCGGTCCAGTTTACTTGCAACTTTTGCTGGACCGAGCGAAAATTTGGTGGACTCCGTCCACGGTCCACCGCTTAATGTCGAAGACTGAATATGGTAATTAAACAACTGTATTAGTCCATGAAGTAAACAAACAGACTTGGTATTTGCACCTTTTTGCCATTAGCTGAGTTGTGAACGCTAAGTCGAGAAGACGTGAAAAGTAGTTACCACATTTTGCACGAGGCATGACAAACCTAATCAAAACCTCACAATTTAGCACTATTTGTTAGTCTTTGTGGAGATGGGATTGAACATGTTTAATAATGATTATAGGACCAATTTATTGATCATGGTCATCAGCACTGGTAAATGAGATCTCTACATATTCAGTGATTTTTTTGCCTCTGCGTCCAGGACGCAGTAATATTGCCGTAGACGCAAAGTTTCAGTTTATGTGCGTTCGTGGGATGCATGCATTTTGAAAGTAGTGAGTCCTGTCCGGCAGTTTCGAAGCATTTTGTGTACGAGTACTGTCATAATAGAGGCTAAAATTTACCATCGCACCGTCTATTTTTGTTACGACCATTCTCAGGGGTCTCGATCTCCGTATTTTGATGCCGAAATTCGGCATCATTCCCCCAACGAAAAAGTATATATTTTTCCCCCATTTCAGACCAAAATTTCCCCTAAATGAACTGCCATCGAATTTGTTTTCGTTTTGTTTATGGGAGTAATTTTCGGGGATCAAATTTACTTAAGCACCGTAACAAACGGTTAACGATAAAATCCGAAGAACATCACATGGTCAGGTTAAATGACCGTTTTGACTTGTCTGGTTCCCGATTATTTGTGCTTTCATAATAAAACTTAATTTATATACAGTTAACTGCTAGCTTGATTGCCGGGAACCGTAATTTCTGATTTGGGAAAATGGCTTCTGCTTAAAAGTTATCAAAACAGGTGAAGCAAAAAGGCACAAATACCGTGTCTTACAGTCGAAAACACAGTTTATTACTGTATTAGAATTAGTATAAGTAGTTTAACAAAATTAATTAAGGATAAAAATTGGAAGTTAAAAAACGATTTAAAAAATCGGAAGTGAAAAACTATTAAATTGCATGAAAAATTATCTGTTGCACTGCTCCACCTAATAATGGTCAAGTGGTAGACCGTAGATGGTTAAAATTTGACTAGTTAATATAATATTCAATTTATTGATAATTTTCATGAATAAAGTTGTCAGGTAAAGACTTAGACTAAATAAAGTGATTTAAAAAATATATTTAATAGTTTTTATTTTTGACTCGTTTGTTAAGTCGAAATTTCCCTTTCTGTGTAAAACGACGCTAAAATTCCCCCGCCTGAGGGTACAGGTACTCTTCCCCCAAACCAGAGAGAGACCCCTGATTCTCATTGGATAATCGATTTGCGAATAACCAATGGCAATAGTCGGCATTTCTAAACATAATGGGGTGAAGGTAAGATAATATTTTATAATTTGGGGGAAGTTTTTTTTAAAGTTCGTCTGCAACATGGGTCCGAAAAGAAAAATGGCACATGACTAAACGCAATACACCTGAAGTTCATTCGGGGCAGGTTCTACTGAAAATCGTCCGCAAAAAAATATGTTAATAGAATAAAAATTGGGAGGTTGTTTAGTTGGTGAGCATATACAATGAAACTACACAATTTAATAACATGTACTGCACTTTGTGTATGGTCGCTTAAAGGTGCAATGGTGTGGTAAAAAATGCACACTGCACAAACTTTCAACAGTCTACTCTAGCTAGACATGCTTCTCAAAAAACACAAAGTTAAAATTACTTGTGTTAATATATATAATAAGAGTTAATTGCATTATTGCCTTACTCATCTTATTAACTGACTGCTTACATTCCAATTTGAATTAATGAAAATGTTTGAACTCACACATTTAACTTTGGGATTCATAGATTTTTAGTCCAGCGAGTCCTAGGACTCGTGGCTGTGAAATTGTAAAAAAATCACTGCATTTTACATTTATTTATTTAAAAGACTTTTACTGGGCACTTGAAGACATTGATTTTAAGTTGGTAGTCGTAAACTTACAATTTTCAGTGTCGATGGGACCCAGGAAAGCGGGCTGCTTGGCAGACTTGTCAATCATGGAGATAAGAAAACTAGAAACTCTGTGATGAAAGTTGTGGAAGGCAACCTCTGTTTGTTCACAATAAGGTAAAGCAAAACTTCCATAAATAACAAAATAATTAAATTGATGTGAATTTCATGTTACTGTTATAAATGGAGTGCAAAGTACCAAGAAAATGATAACCCCTTGTTGTAAAAACCCCAGTACAATTTTAAATACATAACATGCTTACATACAATGTTAAGTTCAATTAATTTAGTTTCATGTGAACTTTCGATGAAATTTTGTTCTAGGTTGTGAGTAGTTGTTTCTAACATTACAATACTTTTTCAATTAATACTTTAAAAAAAAATTGTAGAGACATACAAGCTGGAGAAGAAATTCTGTACAACTATGGGTTAAAGAAGTTGCCATGGGAGTCGAGAAGAGGCGGAAAGGTTGAGGTTAGCTATTTTCTGTACAATTTAAAATAGAATCTGTGCTCAACATGTTTAAATAAATGTTAAAAGAAAGGATGCGTATGTATATGAAGTAAATTAATTTAACCAAACTCTTGCAAAACAACCGACCAAATACCATAGGGGTTTGTACTTCGCTGAAGTGTTCCAGGACCAAAACTCTCCCTGATTTTATTGGATATTTTTCTGGAGCAGAAAAGTTCACTTCTTTTTGTAGAGCAGTACTTCAAAACATTTGTAAACAGTCACTCTTTTTGGTCAAAACTTTGGGGGCATTGGTCACATAGTTACATATCTAGTCTGAATTTACTATACCCCCTGCACAACGAAGTTGTAGGGGGATATACTAGAATCAGCTTGTCTGTCTGTCTGTCCTTCTGTCTTGTCGGCACTTCATCTCCAAAACGCCTTGTTGGATTTGGATGAAACTTCACAGGAATGATTGGTACCAAGTGTAGTTGTGCATATGGTCAGAATGTTCCGCTCAGATGATTTTTCACTGAGTTATGGGACGTTGTTTTTTTAGCTCACCTGAGCACAAAGTGCTCATAGTGAGCTTTTGTGATCGCCCGCTGTCCGTGCGTCCGTGCATCCGTCGTCAACTTTTCATTCAAACGACATCTCCTTCTAAACCACTTGGCAGATTTTCACCAAACTTCACAGGAATGATCATTGTGTGACCCTCTTTCAAAGTTCTTCAAATCGTTATGGTCCGCTGCATATGTAGGTCACCAGAGCTAAATATAGATTTAAAAAGTGTAAACTTAAAAAATCTCGGAAACCGCAAGGTCGAGAGGTTTCATATTTGGTTTGTAACATCCTATAGTGGTCCTCTACGAAGATTGTTCAAATTATGGCCCTGGGGTCAAAACGGGCCACGCCCCGGGGGTCACATGTGTTTATATAGAATATATAGCAAAATGACTTTAAAAATCTTCTCCTGAAACCGCAAGGCCCGGAGGTTTTATATTTGGTATGTAACATTGTGTAGTGGTCCTCTATAAAGATTGTTCAAATGATGCCCCTGGGGTCAAAGCTGGGCACACCCCAGGGCTCACATGGTTTATATAGACGTAAATGGCAAAATGATTAAAAAATTCTTCTCTGAAACCACAAGGCCCAGAGGTTTCATATTTGGTTATAACATTATATCGAGACCTCGATTGGGATTGCATATGGGATGGGTGGGGTCAAGGTCACTGTTACTAAAATAGAAAAACGGTTCCGCTCAATAACTTTAGAACGCATTGAGATATTTTAATGAAACTTAATACATAGATACCTTATATTGACACCTCGCATGGGATTGCATATGGGGTGGGAGGGGCAAGGTCACTGTTACTAAAAAACGGTTTCCGCTCAATATCTTGAGAACGCATTGAGATATTTAAATGAAACTTAATACATACATGTAAATACATTATTTTGAGACCTCGATTGGGATTGCATATGGGGTGGGTGGGGTCAAGGTCAACGTCACCGTTATTAAATATAGAAAAATGATTTCCGCTAAATATTTTGAGAACGCATTGAGCTATTTTAATGAAACTTAATACATAATTACCTTATATCAACACATTGCTTGGGATTGCATATGGGGTGGGTGGGGTCATGTTCACTTTACTGAAAATAGAAAAACAGTTTCCGCTCAACTTGAGAAAGCATTGCGATATTTTAATGAAACTTAATTCACATATCTTATATCGAGACCTCACTTGGGTTTTCTTATGGGGTGGGTGGGGTCAAGGTCACTGTTATTAAAAGTAGAAAAACGGTTTATGCTCAATAACTTAAGAACGCATTGAGATATTTTAATGAAACTTCATACGTAGATACCTTATATTTACGTATGTGGTGGGTGGGGTCAAGGTCAAGGTCACTGTTACTAAAAATACAAAAACAGTTTTCGCTCACTAACTTGAAAACCTATTGAGATATTTTAATGAAACTTCACACATAGATATCAGGTGAGCGACCTAGGGCCATAGTGACCCTCTTGTTATTGTTATAGTGTACATACACAATCTTGTCCGTGCTTCATCTCCAAAGCGCCTGGTTGAATTTAGATGAAACTTAACAGGAATGATTGGTACCAGGTCTAGTTGTGCTTATCGTCAGCATGTAACCCTTGGATGATTCTTCACTTAGTCATGACTCATGGGACTTTGTTTTCTTTTATTGATATAGTGTACATAGACAATCTTGTCTGCACTGATAGTGTACATAGACATTCTTGTCCGCGCTTCATATACAATACTCTTGGTTGGATTTAAATGAAACTTCACGGGTGTAATAGCTACCAAGCATAGTTGTGCATATTGTCGACATGCTCTGCTCGGATGATTTTCCACAGAGTTATGGCACTTTAATTGTGTTATTTTTACATTGTGCATACAGTATATTGCCTGTGTTTTATAACTTAAGACATATACCAGATACAGCCTTCATATTCGGTATATGTGTTCCTAAGGGCAGTCACTTTAGGATGACATCAAGATAGTTTACCCTGTGACCTTGACTGTGACCTTGTGACACCATATGAAGCTTTACAGGAATCAGTGGTACCCAGCATAGTTTTGCATATCATGTTCTGCTCTTGTGATTTTTTACATAATATAGTGTACATAAAAATCTTTCGTGGACTTCATTTCCTTAAACCTATTTTCTCTCCATGTGACCCCATATCATCCACAATCAAAGGTCCGAGGAGGGGGGTATAATTTCTAAGCCTGTGGCTTAGAGCCTAATTATAGTTTTTATTGAACTTTTCCCAAAATACATTATATAATTACATTACATAATCCATTGGGCATACAGTGTATAATAGTCAACTATTATCAGAAAGATGCAAGCATTCTTGCAGGAATTTCATTAATGTTTTGATGATGATATCAATGATTCACGGCACGGCCATATTAATTGACGACACGATACCAAAACTAAAATCTTGGTTTTAAATTTTACCAGATCTGTTTCGTAAGAATATCTTTATGTTTTGTGTTTTTCTTTATATTATCAGGACTTAAAAGGTAGGTTAAAAAAATGTTTACAATTTTATGTTAAAAATATTTTCAGTTCAATTTTATTATTCTGACTAGGGATGTCAACGGTTACCAGAATTGGTATCCAGATATTCGTATGCAATATCCGGATACTATCCAGATAACCGTATATATTGGCATCTAGATGCATTTTATATCCCTAAATTACGAAAACTGTATTTTACAAACACAATAG
The DNA here is from genome assembly GCA_027627225.1 of Congeria kusceri. NCBI lineage: Eukaryota > Metazoa > Mollusca > Bivalvia > Myida > Dreissenidae > Congeria > Congeria kusceri. Next base: position 14,818,409 of record CM051029.1, on the reverse strand, counting down.
TTGCAAATTATTGAAAAAAATGTACATGTTACTTAAACAATGTCTATTTTTGTTAGTAAATTACGGGTTATGTGTGCTGTGGGCTGCGTTAATTTTTTTCAGCGTTACGGTTATAGCAACAAGCCATTATACTGTAGTCCACTGTTCAAATAATGTTGTTAAAAGGGGCAAAGTGTTTGCAAGCTAGCAATATTTTTATGCCCCCGGCATCTTGATGCAGGAGGCATATAGTGATCGTCCTGTCCGTCCGTGACAAGGTAAAGTTGATTTTACCGTTTCGTCTAGCACCAACACCGCTTACTTCAACTCTTTGATACTTACACAGTTATTGCTTATGACCATTCCCTATCCACCCATATCACCCAACCTTACTTTGACCTTGACCTAATTTGGACTTATAATAATTCAAAAGTGCCATTTCTTGGTTAAATACACTTTACTGTTTCGTCTAGCACCAACGCCGCTTACTACAACACTTAGATATTTACACAGTTGTTACTTATGACCATTTCCAATCCACCCATATCACCCAACCTTACTTTGACCTTGACCTTTGACCTTGACTTAATTTGGACTAAGAAATGGGCTACCCAGCACCAACCGGGGGCATGTGTGTTTATCAAACACAGAATCTTGTTTGTTATATGTTTATGTTGTTGCAGAATGTTATGTTCGTGTTCTGCCATAAATTGTTCTTGTTATATGCTGCTTTTTCATTTACCTAAGAAAGTGTGGGCTGATGTGGTCAGTGGTTATCTCTGGTTACATGTATGTGCAATACCTAATTAAACGATGAACTCTAGCTTGGCCAGAAATCAATTTCAACAAGTGGAAAAAAAATCACTGTCGTTACCAGTGGAAGGGTGTAAATGATACTTAGCAGTAATGATCAGTGCAAGCATTTAAAAGTTATTTATGAAATGTGCAATCTTTCCAAAAAGTTGCTTGCAAGTTCATGGAAAGGTTTTAAAGTTTAACTATCCTGTCTTAAATCAATTAAATAGCATTCTGTTGCCTATTACTTGTATCCTCTGTTTAAGACTGTACAAGTTGGTGTCACATTTGCCTAAACAATCCGACATTTTTTATTTAGCTTTTAAGTGTTAACTGAATAGAACATGTAACGGTCCAGCTGGTTTGTAAAAAACAATAGCAGTGTTTACTTAAGTTTATTTTCTCTTATCAGACCTGATATTTTTTAACACATTGATTTACCTGATAAATCTTTAAAATTAATATAAATTGGTCCCCAAAAACTGTTATGAGTGTGCATGAGCAACAGATATACATGTGTAAGTAGATAAAGAAAGGTTTGTCCCAGAACCAATATTGAATGGTTTCTGATCTTTACTATAATGGTGTTTCCAGACACACAAGGAATTGACCATTCTGCACCAGAACCTCCCTATCAGCAAGAAGCTGCAAGACCACATGAAGCTCACAGTCCTGAAGAAGATTCTTGTGTACCTATTGGGTTTACACCTTCTAGTCAGCATGAAGTGAGCAGCGCACCAGGAGCTCCATGCCAGACTGAAGTTACTCGAGTTCAAGAGGATGCAAGACAACATGAAGCTCACAGATCTTCCAAGGAACCTTTTGTACCTACATGTATAGCGCCTACACCTTCTAGCCAGTGGGAAGTGAGCAGTGTACCAGGAGCTCTATGCCAGACTGAAGTTACTCGAGTTCATGAAGCTGCCAGACCACATGAAGCTTACAGTCCTTCTGAAGAACCTTGTGTTCCTGTAGCGCCTACACCTTCTAGCCAGTGGGAAGTTAGCAGCGCACCAGGAGCTCCATGCCAGACTGAAGTATCTAGAGTTCATGCAGCTGCAAGACCACATGAAGCTTACAGTCCTTCTGAAGAACCTTGTGTTCCTGTAGCGCCTACACCTTCCAGCCAGTGGGAAGTTAGCAGCGCACTTGGAGCTTCATGCCAGACTGAAGTTACTCAAGTTCATGAAGCTGCCAGACCACATGAAGCTTATAGTTCTTCTGAAGAACCTTGTGTTCCTGTAGCGCCTACACCTTCTAGCCAGTGGGAAGTTAGCAGCGCACCTGGATCTCCATGCCAGACTGAAGTTTCTAGAGTTCATACAGCTGCAAGACCACATGAAGCTTACAGTCCTTCTGAAGAACCTTGTGTTCCTGTAGCGCCTACACCTTCTAGCCAGTGGGAAGTTAGCAGCGCACTAGGAGCTTCATGCCAGACTGAAGTTACTAAAGTTCATGAAGCTGCCAGACCACATGAATCTTACAGTCCTTCTGAAGAACCTTGTGTTCCTGTAGCGCCTAAACCTTCTAGCCAGTGGGAAGTTAGCAGCGCACCAGGAGCTCCATGCCAGACTGAAGTTACTAGAGTTCATGAAGCTGGAAGACCACATGAAGCTTACAGTCCTTCTGGAGAACCTTGTGTACCTTTAGGGCTTACACCTTCTAGTCAGGGGGAAGTGAGCAGCGCACCAGCAGCTCCATGCCAGACTGAAGTTACCCAAGTTCGTGAAGCTGCCAGACCACATGAAGCTTACTGTCCTTTGGAAGAACCTTGTGTTCCTGTAGCGCCTACACCTTCTAGCCAGTGGGAAGTTAGCAGCGCACCAGGAGCTCCATGCCAGACTGAAGTTTCTAGAGTTCATGCAGCTGCAAGACCACATGAAGCTTACAGTCCTTCTGAAGAACCTTGTGTTCCTGTAGCGCCTACACCTTCTAGCCAGTGGGAAGTTAGCAGCGCACTAGGAGCTTCATGCCAGACTGAAGTTACTCAAGTTCATGAAGCTGCCAGACCACATGAAGCTTATAGTTCTTCTGAAGAACCTTGTGTTCCTGTAGCGCCTACACCTTCTAGCCAGTGGGAAGTTAGCAGCGCACCTGGAGCTCCATGCCAGACTGAAGTTTATAGAGTTCATGCAGCTGCAAGACCACATGAAGCTTACAGTCCTTCTGAAGAACCTTGTTTACCTATAGGGCTTACACCTTCTAGCCAGTGGGAAGTTAGCAGCGCACCAGGAGCTCCATGCCAGACTGAAGTTTCTAGAGTTCATGAAGCTGCAAGACCACATGAAGCTTACAGTCCTTCTGAAGAAACTTGTGTACCTATAGGGCTTACACCTTCTAGCCAGTGGGAAGTTAGCAGCGCACCAGGAGCTCCATGCCAGACTGAAGTTACTAGAGTTCATGAAGCTGGAAGACCACATGAAGCTTACAGTCCTTCTGGAGAACCTTGTGTACCTTTAGGGCTTACACCTTCTAGTCAGGGGGAAGTGAGCAGCGCACCAGCAGCTCCATGCCAGACTGAAGTTACCCAAGTTCGTGAAGCTGCCAGACCACATGAAGCTTACTGTCCTTTGGAAGAACCTTGTGTTCCTGTAGCGCCTACACCTTCTAGCCAGTGGGAAGTTAGCAGCGCACCAGGAGCTCCATGCCAGACTGAAGTTTATAGAGTTCATGCAGCTGCAAGACCACATGAAGCTTACAGTCCTTCTGAAGAACCTTGTTTACCTATAGGGCTTACACCTTCTAGCCAGTGGGAAGTTAGCAGCGCACCAGGAGCTCCATGCCAGACTGAAGTTACTAGAGTTCATGAAGCTGGAAGACCACATGAAGCTTACAGTCCTTCTGGAGAACCTTGTGTACCTTTAGGGCTTACACCTTCTAGTCAGGGGGAAGTGAGCAGCGCACCAGCAGCTCCATGCCAGACTGAAGTTACCCAAGTTCGTGAAGCTGCCAGACCACATGAAGCTTACTGTCCTTTGGAAGAACCTTGTGTTCCTGTAGCGCCTACACCTTCTAGCCAGTGGGAAGTTAGCAGCGCACCAGGAGCTCCATGCCAGACTGAAGTTTATAGAGTTCATGCAGCTGCAAGACCACATGAAGCTTACAGTCCTTCTGAAGAACCTTGTTTACCTATAGGGCTTACACCTTCTAGCCAGTGGGAAGTTAGCAGCGCACCAGGAGCTCCATGCCAGACTGAAGTTTCTAGAGTTCATGAAGCTGCAAGACCACATGAAGCTTACAGTCCTTCTGAAGAACCTTGTGTACCTATAGGGCTTACACCTTCTAGCCAGTGGGAAGTTAGCAGCGCACCTGGAGCTCCATGCCAGACTGAAGTTTCTAGAGTTCATGAAGCTGCAAGACCACATGAAGCTTACAGTCCTTCTGAAGAACCTTGTGTTCCTGTAGCGCCTACACCTTCTAGCCAGCGGAAAGTTAGCAGCGCACCAAGATCTCCATGCCAGTCTGAAGTTTCTAGAGTTCATGAAGCTGCAAGACCACATGAAGCATACAGTCCTTCTGAAGAACCTTGTGTACCTGAAGCGCATACACCTTCTAGCCAGTGGGAAGTTAGCAGCGCACCAGGATCTCCATGCCAGACTGAAGTTACTAGAGTTCATGAAGCTGCCCAGCAAGCATCAGATGTATCAGGTCAGTGAAATGTCTAAATGATTTTTTTTGTAATAGCTACTGGCCTACGATCTGAAATTTTTTTAAATATCAAGATGTTTCTCTTAGAAACACAGAATTTGAAAAAAAAAATGTGTATATCTGTTTCACTGAGTAAAATGGACATATTTTGACAACATTTTCTAGGCCATAAATGTATCATATTAGTAACTTTGAATCACTTAGCAACATATGCTATTCACGGAAAAAATGATGGTTGAAGTGATTTTTTTGTAGTAGTATTATAATTTAGCATTATTTAAATTACAGACAATCAACTTCAATTATTGATAGAAACCACAACAATGCTTTACAATTGAAAATAATAATTTTTCAGGTGAATTTTGGGGCACGGTCATTATTGTGAAAGGAGGTCTAGAATACAAAGCTTTTCCGCTTTGTTCTACAGTTCTGTCAATAGGGAGGTTAGTAATTTGATACTCGATTATATTGAAGTTATGAATATGTTGAAGTGGAAAATAATTCACTGTTTTTGTTCTTATTTTATATAAAATCTTTACAGTTGTCGCAAACTTTTAACTTGAATTTTCGGTAATGTTGAAGTGCATTCCTATCCCAACTAGTAGTTTCACACTTATTTCAATGTGTTTATTAAAAAGTGTTAAAACTATGGCGAGTCATATTAAGTTAGGTTTTTCACACATTGCAAATGCAAGTTTTATTTACTTAAGCGTGTCAATTTATTGAATAATTGGTCAAAGGTTTACAGTTCAGTGTATGTATACCTGGTTTACTATATTACGATTTATTGAACATTTGGACTCGACACAAGATACGTATTCAACACATTAATCCAGTCCATGTCCAGTACTATAATAATCTACACAAACCTACTATCAAATCATAATTCAATTGTTACATAACAATGAGCTAGCATAGTCATGGATGAAATGGACATGATGATATCCCAAAAGAAAAATGTGAAAAAGGCATGTTTTATGTAAATGTTATCTCTTATTTCGTAAGTGAACTCTACAGTGGCAATGTCGTCATTTAAATTAATTAATAATAGTTTGTGTGTTTGTGTGTGTTTGTAAATAGTGCATCTGTAGATTGAAGTATATGAACTTACGTAACTCTAGATCCCAGTCACGACAGCATTTTTACGTGATTTATTTTTTCATAAAACTAACAACGATCCATCTCTGTAAACTTTTAAGATGATTTTACTGGTAACTTTTTTTTATGAATCATGATTTGTCATGTTTACAGTTTCACTAGTGATTGACATTGGTTCCTAAGCGATTTAGTCAGTATGTTAGCAGTGAAATCCTGCAGCTAACTACGCATCAAGTGAAGAATGTTAGTGTGATCTTTTAAATATTCATAATTGAAAGTCTAGTATTTACATGCTTTCATTTTGAAATAGGATGGACTTGGTGGAGGTTATGGGAAAGCAAAATAAAAAGGTTCCTGTGCTCTTAACACCAGCAACTAGGACAGCTGTCATGAAGTTGAACGATTATAGGAGCAGATGTGATGTCGATGAAAGTAATCCATACGTTTTTGCAAAGGTAAACAGCTTTGAAAATGTTTCATTTACACATTTGTCGAGCTAACGCAGAAGTATTGTGGTCCCAGTTATCTTTTCTGCAATATTTGTTCTTTTTACAGATTGCATATTACAGTTATTCGTATCTGAGTTTGTTAAAATTCAAAGGCAAACATTTCAATTGAAACACTGCTTCACGTGATACTTTGGGTTTTAAATGATCTTTAAAAAAAAATGTAAACCAATTGACAGGCATTTGATTTATCACATTTTGAGTTAAGTTAATATGTATGAAAGATAAAAAGTACCCTTTACTGGTTGGCACAGGAGTAAGTTATCAGGTTGTAAAATTTTCCAATAGTTACATAGACATAGTTTAAAAATTTGTTCTCCAGTAATCACAGACTTAGCATAGGTTTGTATTCTAAATAATGCTCACCTAATGCACATAAAATAATAAAGCCATTATCATTGATAAAACTTGTGCTAAAAACTGACCTCGATTTAAGGCTGGAGATTTCTCTTATCTGTCTACTGGCTAACTGTCTTAATTATAGAAGGTTTGTATTTCTTACCTCGATTTAAGGCTGGAGATTTCTCTTATCTGTCTGCTGGCTAACTGTCTTAATTATAGAAGGTTTGTATTTCTTATTGGTGGTTAAGGATGTGTGGCACAGGAAGATGTTATACTGTTACCTTCACAAGTAATATTTTAATTAATTTTATTAATGCATTCTTCTCCTGTACTTGAGTTTAAACAAGTGATGTACCCATAATTTGCAGGCCTAAGCACCTTCCCCAAAAAGTCAAATAATTGCAGAGTTAATACTCAGCCTGTCTGTTAATTGAATGACTAATGCTCTGATTAAGGTGAGCTATAGAAACCAATATGGAGCTTTTGTGTTTTTTAGGGTCAGAAGAAGTTTATTGAGGGGAGTGAGGCTCTCCGGTATGTTTTGGACCAAATACCGGATCTTGAGCAACCCGAACTCTTAAGATTTCCGGCAATGAGGAAGTACTTGGCAACCGTTGTGCAGGTAAATATGTCTTCGAGGGTCTGCCTGATTTTCTGAATCACTCACTACTAGCAAGTGTACCAGTTTAAAGGTGTGTGTCAATCTTGTTTGCCATTTGTTAGCTATATGTGGTCGTCTATATTTGACATACCACTCCTGTATTTGTTTTAATTTGATGTTTGTTTCTACAGGGTATGCGTATGTATTTGGCTGTGGAAATATTCTTGATGACATTAACATAAATCTGTGAAATTTAAAAAACAAGACAGAAAACATTTGTTAATTTACATTAATAAATTAATGGACATAAATGTTACATAACAAAATAGTTCTTATAACCAATAATGTTAACAGTACAATTTCATTACATAAAATTGTTCAGAGGTTATAAATTTTTATAAAGTTATCCATTAATTTCAACATATATTTGCATTTAGGTCTTTGGAATGGCTGAAAATGATGTGGCAGAAGTGGCCCGCCACATGGGTCATGAACTTTCTGTGCACAGAACGTTTTATCGGCTGCAGGATGATGTAATTGAACTTGCCAAAATTTCTAAATTGTTATTAGCTGTGGAGAGTGGCCATGCTAACCGCTTCAAAGGCTTGTCCTTGGATGACCTGGATTTAGACGGTATGTGACTTTTGAGATTTAAATTTGGATTAAATAGGCCTTCAGACCTTACACTTGGTTAAAGGTGGTTATTTAAAGCTCATCTCTCCAACATCCACAGTGCAACAGATAAGCATTGTTTTGTCATAAAACAAATTGATTTTCTAGAAAAGCATTTTAATTTTTAAGTCGTCGTTTTAAAACCTTTTTATATATCAAAAAACAAATTGTAACCGATCTTTATATTGTTTTTGTAGTGATAGATTTTTGCTCGGGATAATAATGACTATAGCACTGCATTAAAACAAACACCGAAGTACTCCATATTGTGTCAAAAGGCCGTTTTGAATTGTCTGAGGTTAAATAATCAGTAACCAAATTACCGTTTGGATTTACGAGTGTATCAAGTAAACACTGTTGAAAAACTAACATGGACATGGAATTCTGATTGCTAATGTTGATTTAGTAATGCTAATACCATTCAAGACAAAAACTGCATTCATATTATATTTATTGCAGCAAAAGGACATTGATTATTTCTAATATTAACTAATGAAACTTCGACCACCTAAAATCTAATGAACAAAAAACACTGATTTAAAATTTAAATGCAGACTTTGATAACTATTTGAAAATTGAGAAACCAATTGTTCTGGAAAAAAGAAATAAAAAAAACGAATTGAGTAAAATATCTGGTAGTAAACAATTTTTAGCACACCTGAGCACGAAGTGCTCAAGGGTTAGCTATTGTGACCGCCTTTTGTCCGTCATCGTCTGTCCGTTCGTCTGTCAACATTAGGCTTGTGAACACAATAGAGACTACATTTCTTGGCCAATCTTGACCAAACTTGCACAGATTGTATATGACCATAAGATCTCGGACGAGTTCGCTAATGGGCGACATCGGACCAGAAACACCAGAGTTATCTCCCCCTTTTCGTAAAAAATGCCATGTTTTACATTATGAACACAATAGAGACTTTATTTCTCAGCCAATCTTTAACCAAACTTGCACAGATTGTGTATGACCGTAAGATCTCGGACGAGTTTGATAAAAGGTCATCTCGGACCAGTAACACCAGAGTTATCTCCCCCTTTTTGATAAAATATGCCATATTTCACCTTGTGAACACAATAGAGACTTTATTTCTTAGCCAATCTTAACCAAACTTGCACAGATTGTATATGACCATAAGATCTCGGAAGAGTTTGATAATGGGCCAGATGGGACTAGAAACACCAGAGTTATCTTCCCTTTTTGGTAAAAAATGCCATATTTCACCTTGTGAACACAATAGAGACTTTATATATTAGCCAATCTTAACCAAACTTGCACAGAATGTGTATGACCATAAAATCTTGGACGTGCTTTATAATGGGCCAGATCGGACCAGTAACACCAGAGTTATTTCCCCTTTTTTTTAAAAATGTGCCATATTTCACCTTGTGCAATAGAGACTATTTCTCAGCCAATCTTAACCAAACTTGCACAGATTGTGTATGACCATAAGATATCGAATGAGTTCTATAATGGGCCAGATCGGACCAGTAATACCAGAGTTATCTCCCCCGTTTTGGTAAAATATGCCATGTTTCACCTTTTAAACACAATAGAGACTTTATTTCTTAGCCAGTTTTAACTTAACTTGCACATATTTTATTTGACCATAGGATCTTGGATGTGTTCCATAATAGGGCAGTCTGGAATAGTACCAACAATGTTATCTCCCCTTACAAGTTAACTTTTATCATATTTCACCATATGAATGTTGTCCCATTTAGTCTCAGGTGTGCGATTTAAGGGCCATTATGGCCCTCTTGTTACCTTATAAATTTTTTGTAGCACTGATTCGCAAATATTTATGGCAGCTAATGAAATGTTTGTATATTTTTGCAGCAATAATTACAGTGTCCGGAATGTCAATGCATTTGAGCATGATTTGCAGGGACAAATTGTGTTTATGTAACTGGACACTTAAATTTTAACTGTTATCTTTCACAGAAATTCCAGAGGAGGATGACACACAGTCCGTATTCGAAGCAAGTCGGATGGAATCGGAGCTTGTGCAGCAAACTGTAGGTAAGAATCTCCATGAATTGAATATGATTACATGTGTATTATTTAGGGATGGCAACGAGTACAGATTTTGATACTCGAGTAATCGGTCAGTTATTCGATCGAGTACTCGGTCCTTTGTCTTGGTGATATGCAATAATTACTAGTATCTAGGCCTATGTAAAGTTCATGTGTGTGTGTGCACTCGCCTATAACTAGGTGTATCAGACTAAGTTAAGACATCGTGAGCCTTCTCAATTGACATGTTTCAAGTTAAATAATGCAATGTATCGATAACTAAAAAAAACTTTCATTCATTTTGTAAATGTCTTAAAGACGTTCGCAACAAAAAGAAAATAATTGGGTTAATTTCTCCTTTTGCTTCATTATTTCTTTATTGTTTATAGGTTACAATATACTAATTTCAATCAATAAATATAAATCTTTGTAAATCTTTAAGTTCCAGTCAATGATTAAAAGTTCATAAAGCATTATAATTATCAAAACCACACGTATACAATGTATTGCCAAACATATTAGTTAAAAAAAGATCCATAAATATCATTCTATTTTGGCATTTTGATACGTTGTATCCGTAAACATGAAACATGAAAAAGGCTACATAGGTACCCGATTTAAAGTCCAATATTTCCCAAACATGTTTGGTGACCCATTCTTTTTATTAATGTTTTGATGTAAGTATACATTGATGCATGTATGTGCGAAAATTTAAGAAAATCTGTTGTTTGGAACAAAATATATTGATTCATAATAACTGACGTTTCAAAAGGTATTATTAGTACCCATTTGACCTACTTAATTGTCCAGCCAAATTCATTATTTTAACAGTAAATATAGGTAAAGCGTTATAAATGTTATCTTTCACAGAAATTCCAGAGAAGGATGATGCACAGTCCGTGTTTAAAGCAAGTCAGATGGAATTGGAGCCTGTGCGTCAAACTGAAGGTAAAGTCTCCATGAATTGAAAATGATTACATTTTTATAGTATGATGACGAAAATGCACAACTCTGACAAAAAACCTTTGCAGAATAATGGTCCTATTGTACTTTGAAATTGTTTTACATCTACAGGAATGCACATTTATTAGATTCTTTTTAAAAATCTCTGTTTTTCATTGTTAATGAAAATTTAACTAGTGTTATATTAATAGTTGACGGTGCTGTTAAAAGTGTGGGCACATGTCAGCAAGTTCTTCAACATCAGTTCGTCTCAAGATATAAGCTTATTGATGAAATTATATTAATTTCCAATGCAGTGAGACCAAAACGCAAATTTACAAAAGAGACATATGAATTTGATGACAATGATCCTGATTACAATGAAGGTAAGCAGACTTTATTTAAATTGTTAAGGCTATACTTGATTATCAAGTCATTTCATCTAATGTGTCCGGCAAAGGAATATGTAACAAAGTGCAAAGTACTATTTTGGATTACTGCATTTATGGTGTCTTCCATATTACTGTATAACTGGTAATTTTTAATTTCTTGTTATTTGCACATTCTGATGGGCAATTCAGTAACACAAAATTCGCTTCTATTCATTTCCATTGTAATGTTGGTGACTTGCTGGACTGGACTTTTAATTTAATCAAGATAGACTTTATTGAGAATGTTTCTTTTTAACTTGCTCTAATTTTTTATTAGATTTTAATAGCACATTTTTTAACACACTGAAACACATTCAGGTCACATATTGCTAGATGTCTTTTTTTCAAACGTCATTGTCGTAAAGACCACTAAACTATAAAATATGGTATACAAAGTGTAATCTTTTTTGTTGTATCAGCATAATAGAAAAAGTAACTGGCATTTGCTTGCCTCACTTGTTGACACTTTTCTTAAAAGTAAATGTAGCCAAATAATCAAAAAGCTTAAGGGAAATGAAAATGTGATTTCTTGCATTTTCAGTGAACATCTCACTTTTTGAAAATTACTACATGTAGTTATACAGTATTCTAATAAACTCTGGGTATATACATGTATGTATGGATTATTAGTTTCAGAAAGGTCAATGGGAAGCATAAAAAGATCTTGTTCTAAGTTCTCAGTGGAATAAGGGTCCAGTCTGGTCAAATTAACATCCTCCCTGGGGAGTGGGAATCATCGTATTATATAGAATTAAAGGAGTAAAACAAACAGTGTGAACATTATGGCACATTTTAGTTATATTTTTTGTGTTGATCTTTCTGCATGGATGCCTCGTAAGTGTCAACTGCAAAGTTGCAAAGATCCCAAAGAATCCTATGCCATTGGGTCGCTGTTGCTCGTAATACATCGTTAGAAAGAACAACATACATGTATGCATTTGGTAGACTAGACAATATCCATACTTTAATAGGATGAATGACAGTTCTGTTTGCAGTTTGTGTCATTTCTTCCCACTTGGACAAAATAGTGTAGCACTGATTTTTCTGATATTAATTTTTCCTATAACTTCTACAGGTAATGCAGATAGCGAAACAGATGAAGAACCTGTAGTGAAGCGAAAATGTATGTTGTATGGTAGATTATGTTTTTGGCTATAACATTCACAATGACAATTTACTGATGTGCTGATTATTATCATTTAATTGACAACTGTCTCAGTATGAAAAAAATAAATAAATGGTAAATACATGTAACAGAACCAAAACAGGCATGTATGGCTTTGGCTTTAAAAGTCACAAATATCTCACTCTGGTCTATGGATTATATATATATATATATATATATATATACATATATGTAAACTTGTTCTACACAATTTAGTAGTTATGCAGCTATGGTACACAGTTGTGACATTGCTTGCATTCAATATTTACCTTTTCTTGCTACTGAGTGTAAGTATTTACAATTGCCCATTTGTATATGTTCATTTTTGTCGTGTTGCAGTGACCTCTAAAAGAAAATGGACAGATGGTGAGAAGGCTGCACTAATGTCTTGCGTGTTGAAATCAGTTCGTGAAAAAAAACCGCCCATAAAAGCAGACTTGGCAGTTTTGCAGACTCAAAACAATGAACTTAAAAAAATTCCTTGGTTGAAACTGAAGCATCAAGTATGGGCGATGGCCCAACAAAAACTGAAAAATGCAAAAAGATTGTTGCATAATTAGATTATTAGCTCACCTGAGCAGGAAGTGCTCAAGGTTGAGCTATTGATGACCGTCTTTTGTCCGTCGTCTGTCCGTCAACATTTGGCTTGTGAACACAATAGTGACTGCAACTCTTACCCAATATTACCTAAACTTGCACAGATTGTATATGACCATAAGATTTGCCATATATAACTTTGTGAACACAATAAAGACTTTATTTCATAGCCAATCTTGACCAAACTTACACAGATTATGTATGACCACAAGATCTTGGATGAGTTCGATAATGGGCCAGATCGGATCAATAACAGCAGAGTTATGGCCACTTGGTTAGTAAAAAATACCACTTTTCACCTTGTGAACACAATAGGGGTTTCATTTTTAAGCCAATCTTAACCAAACTTGCACAGATTATATATGACGAAGAGTTCATTAATGGGCCAGATCAGACCAGTAACACCAGAGTTATGTCCCCCATTTTAGCTCACCTGAGCTTTTGTGATCGTCCGTGCGTCCGTCCGTCGTCAACTTTTCATTCAAACGACATCTCCTCCTAAACCACTTGGCGGATTTTTACCAAACTTCACAGGAATGATCATTGGGTGACCCTCTTTCAAAGTTGTTCAAATCTTTACGGTCTGCTGCATATGTAGGTCACCAGAGCTAAAAATAGATTTAAAAGGTGTAAACTTAAAAAATCTCTGAAACCGCAAGGCCCAGATGTTTCATATTTGGTATGTAACATCCTATAGTGGTCCTCTACAAAGATTGTTCAAATTATGCCCCTGGGGTCAAAACTGGCAACGTCCCGGGGGTCACATTGTTTATATAGAATATATACATGTAGCAAAATGACTTTAAAAATCTCCTCCTGAAACCGCAAGGCCCAGAGGTTTCATATTTGGTATGTAACATCCTATATTGGTCCTCTACAAATATTGTTCAATTTTTGCCCCTAGGGTCAAAACTGGCCACGCCACGGGGGTCACATGATTTATATACACTTGACTAGCAAAATGACTTTAAAAATCTCCTCAGAAACTGCAAGGCCCAGAGGTTTCTTATTTGGGATGTAACATAATATAGTGGTCCTCTCCAAAGATTGTTCAAATTATGCCCCATGGGTCTAAACTGACCACAACATAGGGGTCACATGGTTTATATAAACTTATATAGCAAAATGACTTTAAACTTCTTCTCTTCTGAAACCTCAAGGCCTAGAGGTTTCATATTTGGTATGTATATGTGGTCCTCTACAAATATTGTTCAAATTATGCCCCTGGGGTCAAAACTGGTCACGCCCTGGGGGTCACATGGTTTATATAGACTTAAATAGCAAAATGACTTTAAAAATTCTCTCCTCTGAAACGGCAATGCCCACAGTTTTCCTATATGTAGTATGTAACATTGCATAGTGGTCCTCCCCAAAGATTGTTGAAATTATGCCCCTGGGGTCAAATCTGGCCACACCCAAGGGGTCACATGGTTTATATAGACTTAAATAGAAGAATGACTTTAAAAATCTTTACCTGAAACCGCAAGGCCCAGAGGTTTGTTCAAGATTGTTCAAATTTTGTCCCTGGGATAAATATAAGCCCCACATCGGAGATGCAAATTCCAATTGTGTTACAAGGTCTCAGGTGAGCCTCCTAGGGCCCTCTTGTTGTGTATTTTGGCATTCCGGTAGTTATGTCCATTTTCACATAGATAACTTTTCAGGTTTACATTTTTATTGAATAGTTGAGCTCGCTGTCCTCTGACAGCTCTTGTTTTAATCTCTTAAATCTTTATATTTGATGTGTACTTGCATGTACTTTTTATTGCAAGTAGCATGGTGTTGTATTTAGGTTAGAAAACCTGATTTTTTTGGAAGATGTTATATTGAACAGAAACACTGTATTATCAGTAGTATTTGTGCAGATTGTTAGATATTCATAGAGCATGGTTTATTTAACCTTGAAAAGTGGTATTGCTGCTATTGTTGAGACTTTATGTACAAGTTTTATTCTCTGAGTTGTACTTTCATACTGCTTTCACTGTAGATATGCGAGAGCTATTTCATAATAGGCTTGCGTTCAGAAACAAATATCACGTTGCAACCAAACTTACAGTTTTCCTTTGAAACAATACCGTTCATTGGTAAATATAACTCATAGTTAATTCAAATTAGCATTTAAAAAAGTTTCATTTAGAGGAATGACCAAATCACAAAAAAAACCCAATTTAAATTGCTTCCTGATACGATTTTTGCACCAAGGTTTGTTCACAGTTACATGATCTTAAGCCGTTCAATTGATTCTTTTCAAAATTGTTTGTTATAATTTCTATTTTTGTAATGCATACTTTAAATATAGTTTAACATGTAGTGTTTAAAGGAAATGAATCTCGGGATGTTCTAATTGTCAAAAACAGAAAATTAAAAAAACTACATGAATATTAGCTACATAAAGCATGTTAAACACTCAATTTGCATAGTGTGTATCCTTTAACCATTTAAAAAGCTAAAGTTTATTGTGATATAGGTGATAGGCTTAAAGATGTCCGTCCTTCCGTACCACTTTATTGTCCGGGCTATTTCTCAGCAACTACTGGCTGTAATTCACCAAAACTTTATGGAAAGCTTGATTACCAAGAGGAGGTGTGCATACTACCAGGACGTTCCACTTCAATGGTTTTTCTCATATGGGACCTTGAAAATTTATCAAATTAGGGTATAGTGCATAAATTCTTGTCCGGGCTATTTCTCAGCAACTTATCCTTGCATTTATATTGCTTGACAATGCATATTGGGGAGCATCCTTCAGTTTTACTGATATCCTTATTTCTGACAATTGGACCATTGATTATTGAGATTGATTACCTGTAAAAGGGATCTTGCTAATACAGGGCAATTGGATTTTGACAGCAAATAAAGCAACACCATATTCATTCTTAGCTTAACTGAGCATGAAGTGCTGATGGTGAACTTGTGTGGTCGCGTTTTGTCCGTTGTGTGTCATCGGTTGTCTGTCATCATATGCCTTGTTACCACTCGATAGGGGGCACATTTTTGTCTAAACTTCATGAAACTTGCTAAGAAAAGTAATCTTATTGATATCTTATGATGAGTGCAAAGTGAGTCACCTCAGGTCAAAACCTATGTACCAGGAGCAATTGAAAGAAAAGGCTTGTTACCACTCTAGATGTCATATTTTTGCCCAATCTTATACAACTTAGCGCTAGGAGTTGAGTACTGGTTTATCCCAGTAAAGATTGTTAGGTGTACTGCCCACATGATCTTCAGTTTGAATGATGTTCACATATTGTTTATTTTGTTTCACAAAACTGGAAGAAATGATGTCCTATTATGACAAAAAAGCACCAACAGTCTTTCTACTTGGTGTCAACATTGGCCAAATTGCAAGCATTTTAAGTTAGTTGACTATTATTTTGCCTTTAAGACCCTTTTGCCATGGTGTGCATCATATTTTGTTTTCATTGTTAATTGTACTTTGCAAACAGAATAGTTGTCCCTTGACTTGTACTACAACTCCGCTAAATATTGTGTATTTCCTTAGTTGTATTTTTACGTCGTCTGGTTGTGGAGTGTGAGTGAATTCTTTGAGTTAAAACTTGATGTACATGTATGCAATATTTGTCTCTTGACTTGTACTGCAAGTCTGGTAAATATTGTGTATTTCCTTAGTTGTATTTTTACGTCGTCTGGATGTGGAGTGTGAGTGAATTCTTTGAGTGAAAACTTGATATACATGTATGCAATATTTGTCCCTTGACTTGTACTGCAAGTCCGCTAAATATTGTGTATTTCCTTAGTTGTATTTTTACCTCAGGGGTTGTGGAGTGTGAGTGAATTCTTTGAGTTAAAACTTGATGTACATGTATGCAATATTTGTCCCTTGACTTGTACTGCAAGTCTGCTAAATATTGTGTATTTCCTTAGTTGTATTTTTACCTCGTCTGGATGTGGAGTGTGAGTGAATTCTTTGAGTGAAAACTTGATGTACATGTATGCAATATTTGTCCCTTGACTTGTACTGCAAGTCTGCTAAATATTGTGTATTTCCTTAGTTGTATTTTTACCTCGTCTGGATGTGGAGTGTGAGTGAATTCTTTGAGTTAAAACTTGATATACATGTATGCAATATTTGTCCCTTGACTTGTACTGCAAGTCCGCTAAATATTGTGTATTTCCTTAGTTGTATTTTTACCTCAGGGGTTGTGGAGTGTGAGTGAATTCTTTGAGTTAAAACTTGATATACATGTATGCAATATTTGTCCCTTGACTTGTACTACAAGTCCGCTAAATATTGTGTATTTACGTAGTTGTATTTTTACCTCAGGGGTTGTGGAGTGTGAGTGAATTCTTTGAGTTAAAACTTGATGTACATGTATGCAATATTTGTCTCTTGACTTGTACTGCAAGTCTGCTAAATATTGTGTATTTCCTTAGTTGTATTTTTACCTCGTCTGGATGTGGAGTGTGAGTGAATTCTTTGAGTTAAAACTTGATGTACATGTATGCAATATTTGTCCCTTGATTTGTACTACAAGTCTGCTGAATATTGTGTATTTCCTTAGTTGTATTTTTAGCAAGTCTGGTAAAAATATTTAAAAGAAAATATATTAAAAACTATTTATAAGCTGATCAAGCTGTCTTTTTGAAATGTACTTTAAAACTAAAAATACCATGTGCTTATTTAGGCTCAATATTGCATTAAATTCTTGAATTTGTTGAGTTACTTTTTAAGAAAGGATGAATGTAACTTGTTCAATAAAAAATTCTTGAAAGGATACGTTTTCAACGCTTTTTTCATTTGCCGACATAGCTTGGTGGACACATAGTGATCACTTCGTCCGTCGTTGCCATTACACTTGCCGTTTTGCGTGCAACTACATATATCTTAATAACTACTTGAAATATTTCATTAAAACTTCTCGTGTGTCTTCCCAGTGCTTGATGCACCAGATTTAGGTTTGAAGAGTCCAGATGGATTATTACAAGAGTTATGTGCCTTTGAAGCTTTGCTGATTTTGAGACTGCATGCAGCTATGTTAATTTCATGACAAAAAAATAATGAAATAAAGTCTTAAGCATCATAATTTAGTGCACACAATATTTACCGTAGGGTAAAAAAATGCTCACTAAATACGATTTTCAACAGCATGCTCATGAATTATGGCAACTCCACTCGCAAAAGTTGCTGATTTTCTTATCGGAGATTTTTTAGTTTTAAAATGCCAAAATCATATTTTTACATAAATAGCTATCAAAATATACAAAAAGTATACCCTGTCCAGGTATCTATGTATTATGTTGTACAATGGATACCTAAAGTCAGTGATAAAGTCCAAAAATTTGACATGCATTTGAAACAAATTTATAATCCTTTGTGCACTTACAAAGTAGGGATAATAGTCGAGCCTGGTGTGGTGTTACAGCAATTGTGATTTTGCTTTGTAACAACATTCTTTCATGCAGGTCTGTAAAAACCATAATTGTCTCGCTGATGAAATGTCTTTAAATTTGATCACATGTAGCAGTGGACATTCTATAATTGGGCTTGGACTACACTAAACAGTTTTTGCATGTTCTCTCATGAATTTGTAGGATGTAATTATAAGAGTTATTAAGTATAAACCATTTTGTTTCTTGAAATACACATAACATGATTATTTTGTCCGTTGATTGAATTCAAATTTCTTCAAACACGTTATAATTTTAACTGGTGCTTTGATTTCTAATGTATGGAACAAATAAACTTACAAAGGAAATTGTAAAGCTACGACAACCGAACTATTTGTTAAACAACCTAGTTCAATTAATTGTAGCAGTCAAATAGTCAGCACAAATGGTCGGTTGTAAATGTTAAATTGTACTTCGCTGCTGTAGATGTTACTGTTATGTTGACGGGCTCGGTTGTATACTATGGTAAATACGATCAGGGGACTTAACACTTAGCAATTAGGATTTTCCAATTTCCGTTTATTAGTCGTACAACTGTATTCTATGCAACTGTATTAGTGACGTGAAACTATTCTCAACATTTGGCTGTCAATATCAGGTCTTATGCACTGTGCAGGTTATTCGGTCCTGGTAATAACCTTATCATCGACGTGTAATGATACTATTTTCTTAAACAAGCACCAGATGTCCGGGAACAGTACCGATCAGCCCATAGCTACCAGATGCATGAGGCATCATGCGAACTCGTGCTACGCAAGCATAAGAAGTTAAGCCACTAGCTTTCTGATGTCAGGGCAGCTCCAACTTGGAGCTAGATGCATAATCCGGACGAAATCGCTCCCAGTGAACACACAGGATGAGGTTATCGTGCTACTAAGGACAGCTGTATTCCTACTCATGGCATCGTTTAGAAAATCATATTCTTAAAATATATGTTACAATGCGAAAAGAGCATTGAAGATGATCCATTAATGATTACAATGATTTCAAAGGAACTGTCTATGAGATTTGTCCTCACATGATACTATCTCTGAGAGATTATTTGCATTGAATGGGGACATGTCCCAACTTAATACTCTCTGTTGTCCTCGTTATAGTATCTCTAGAGAGACATGGTGGGGACGTGTCCCTGCCCCACGGTCTCTCTTGTCCCCATGGTCATATAACTCGCGTCCCCAGATTATTACCGTCTCTCGTCCCCACACTGTCTCTCATCCGAAAAATAAATTTGATGATATTAGCTTGAACAGCCGTTTGTGGTGTAAGGGAGGTAAGGCAATGAGAAAATACTCGGAGAACAGCGTATTTGATGTTTGCAAATGGGAGTCCCCAGATCCCAGGTTATGGTGTATTGTCCCCGTTTTACGTCCTAAAGTATCCAGGGAGAGAGAGAGAGAGAGAGAGGGAGAGAGGGAGAGAGAGAGAGAGAGAGAGAGAGAGAGGGATGCTGGAACCGTGTAAGTAGGGACATTTGATAACACTGTTACCCACGTAGTGGGGACACCATTGGTAAGTGGGGACATTTCACTTGTCCTCACATATACGGTCGTTTATTTAAATGTGGAAAACGTGTTTTTTGAAGTAATCAATTCTTTTGGTAGTGGGGACTGGTGTCCCCGGAAAAATATGTCACACTCGCAACACCGTATTTTGTTACCAAAACCGATTGCTACATTAATTTCACTACGCATGCGCAATGGTGTTGTCGCTCAGTGGCGGTATAAAACAGTGGCAATGGCGTCGTCTCATTATCAAGGTACTATTTGCTCTTTTATTGATCTGCTACATGGATTTGTAAATGTTAGAATATTTCCTAATCTATCTATTTCTTAATATGATGTCTCAGACAAATTGTCTGAGACTCATCATATAGTCTTATTGATAGCATTACCCCACCCACCTACTACGTTTGATGGGCGACACAAATACCCCAAATCGACCCATATATGATTGTTTATGCCACTATCTGTTAAAATGTATTAAATTTAAAGCATTTATAGCATAACTGAATTTGCTGTTGTTGTTGAGGTTAATGCATGAAAGCTTTTTGGATACAGAAAACCATGTATGTTAACAATTTTTATTATCATCAACAGTTTTATATTTCAGTAGTCATTAATGCTAATGTTCAACTTCATATAGCTGCTATATCCTGTTAAACCATGTACATGTAGGGAAAAAAATGGAGTGTTTGCGGATTTAACACTAACAGTTATTATTTGCTTATTATTTCCTTATTGACTGAGTAATAATTTAAGTTTATTAGGGTATAATTTATTTTAATTAAATTACTGTTCAGTTCGCAGCAAAAGAAAACCTGGACATCAGTCTGATATATGTACAGAATGGATCGGCAAAGCGGGAGATCCCTCGGGATTTCGAATTCAGTGGTTTCCAGAAAAAGGTTTCATTAAATTATAGTATACATTTTTGTGTTTCACATTCCGGTATGGTAAAGGTACTTCTGCCAAACCATTAGTAGTTAATGATAGTATGTTATCTAAAACAGACATGTCTACTTTAACCAGGTTCATGCTAGCTCATCAGGGCTGTTTTTCAGAGGCTGGGGATTGGGACTTAGGCCCTAGGTTTTGGGAAAAAAATGTGTATACAATTTGGTGAAGGAAAGCAAAAATCTAGGAGTAAAGTCAACTTTGGGGAAAAGTGTCTGATTTTAAAGAAATTTTGCTAGGGGATGATTTCTTTAAACAGCCCCTGCTATCAGGGCTCAGCCTAGGGACAAATTTGAGGGAGAAGTCACTTCTCCCTCAGTTCAGTTTAGGGAGAAGTGAGGCCACTTCAAGGAGAAGTGTTTTCCAAAAAGCGCTTAACCATAATTTTGCTTGTTATTACCATCATCAGACCATGTCAATCATTATCATAGTACCAAGTCCATCATCATCATCATCAAATTCTCCATAAATTAATAAGATATTTTCAAGTTGTATTACATTATTCTATTTTCCAAGTTTTTTTTCCAAGTTTCCATTCTAGCAATACACACATTAATAAAACTTTAAATTTAAATATAATTTTTTTATCTAAAGTTCACAGTGCATCATAAAACATTGTTTTTTTTGGAATTAAAAATTAATTATATATTAATTATATTTTGTTAGTTATTAATTCATTTTTTGTTCAATAAAACACTGCGTTAAAATTACCTTGCAATTATTTATCTAATTTGAACAAACAATAAAATCCGTTAAAAACACCAGTCATTAATAATAAGACATGTTAAATCTAAGAAGAATGACAGCGTGACGTAATCAGTTTGATTGGGCTTTTAATTCTGCAAGCCATTAGCAACAGCTAATAGCAACGGTGTTGGTTTGACTTCAAAAAGCCTTTTTATGTGACTGCCCAGATGGGGCCATTGTCTAGCAGTTTGTAGAACTAAGTGTGTAACACAATTAGCACATGGTCAGTGAAAAAAGCATCAATACCACTGTACATGAACAATGCAAGCACTGTTGACAGAGCATTAATGAATTAGTGTTCCAGATGAAATGTCAAGGGTGTGAACAAAATCAGACAGTTGCTTTATTGCATGGAATAAAATGGATATTTAAATGGGGTGATGAAATAAATGTCTTGGAATTAAAATGGAAACTGTATTAGGAGGGAAATTATTGGATATTAACATGAATATTTACATCTAGTATGGATTGATATGTGTTTTGCGTATCAGGTAATTATGTGCGTTTTTGAAATTTACTTTGATTACGTTCTCTTTTTTATGGAAGTTGACTTCAACGCTTTTATGACTGGTGTTTGATTGATAATTATTACTATGCGAAGTCTAAAACAGACGGCGAAGTGGACTTCTCCTTGGTGAAATTTATGGGCGATGTCAATAGCTCCAGGGGAAGTTATCGCCACGTCGCCTTCACGGCTATGCCCTGGCTATATACGGTAAAAAAAAATGCTCATTTTACATAATAAGTAATGACATAATATTAGTAGTTACTAGGTGTGTTTACTTCTTTTTGATTCCAGGGAGAGGTGTTGTGACCACCATTGACAGAATGAAAGGAGAGTTTCTGCTAGTGTATAAAGGTGAAATGTTGAGCGCTGACGAAGGAGAAGAACGAGAGAAAAATGATGGTGGTACAGGATTTCGTTTTTTCTTTCCATGGAAGGGCAAACAGCTTTGGTGAGAAATATTTGATAATTTCAATGCAGTGATTTTTTTACCTCTGCGTCCAGGACGCAGTAATATTGCCGTAGACGCAAAGTTTAAACATAGCTTAATGATGACATCAAACAAAATAATGTAAACATAATTCAATTTGCAACAAGCAATTTCATTGGCAGCATGTTTCATTATTATCTAAACGGAAATATCAGTAAATGTACATGTGGGACTATATTAATTGCCATTAACAAACAATTTCCTTGGCCAAAGGATTTTTAGTAATGGTAAACCAGATTCATAGATCTAAAAATTATCAGCGAGTCGAAAAACAGATGCCATGTTGGGGGTTTCGCGGCAACAGTTTTTGCATTTGCCAAATTTATGGGCCTTGCTTTTGCAATGTTTCAGCGGCAAAATTAAGTTTATGTATGTTGGCATTTATTTTCTGAGAAAGCATGAGTCCTTGAGGATGCACATAAAGAAAATCAATGGATTTTTCTACAAATTTATGCATGAAAAATACAGGAGGCACATGAAAAAGTATCTCTGGGCCTTGGGTAGGAAAGAAAATGCTGAATCTCCCTGAATGTAGAGACATAATAGTTGGGACAAAATTGGCAGATTCTCTCTGAAATTGAGAGACTTGAAGGTAGGGACTTAATACTGGGTACACAATTCAGTGAATCTCTCTGAAATTGAGAAATTAGAATGTAGGGACGCAATACTGGGGACAAAATTTGCTGAATCTCTCCATATGAGAGACCGATATGTATGGACGTAATAGTGGGGACAGGGGAGTGGAAATAATTAGTTTTTTCACTCGTCCATGGACAAGTTGACAATAAAATCAATACTTGTCCACAGCCACAACCAACTTGTCCGAACCAAGTGCGAATATGCATTCAGGATATTTATTTATACTATTTAAAAATGGCTGTTCTAAAATATGAAATCTCCATCATGGGCTGTATTTTTTTGCTCTTAATAGAGTTAACAGCTCTTATAAGACGTATGTTGCATGTTTAGATGAAAATCAGTGTTATGGGGTTATAAAGGAAAAAAGTCAGTAAATCATTCTGTCAGTTAGAAATAGACATTGAATTTCTACTTGTCCAAGGACATGTAAGTATAAAATTTTACTTGTGCGCAACAAAAAACTCCCAGGTCGGACAAGTCCGGCATAGTAATTCCACACCCCTGGGGGACAAATTTGCTGAATCTCTCTGAAATTGAGTGCTTTAATGTAGGAACGTAACTCTGGGGACAAAATTCACTAAAACTCTCCATTAATGAGAGACTTGAAGGTAGGGACGTGATACTGAGGACAAAAATGGCTGAATCTCTTTTATGAGAGACCTGAATGTGGGGACGTAATGCTGGGGACACAAATGGCTGAATCTCTCTGAAATTAGGAGACCTGAAGATAGGGACATAAAACTGGGAACAAAAGTACATCTACATATTGGAAATTTAATGCGTTCTCATTGGCTGACTGGGTGACTAAATCTAGCTCCTCCTGCTTACAGATTTTATCGATAAGTGACACGCTGATGCAGAAGGAGAGTGCGTTTATTACCGAGTAGGCGTTCTTTGTTTTAGAAAAAGCATGCGTACACAAGCGGAAATGGTTGCGAATCTGACAATAAATTTTATGGCGTCTTTTCGTAAAAGTATGCATCCAAATAAGCCGCTTTTCGCTTTACCGAGAATTATTTGCTGAAAATATTTAGGGATTTCTGGTATCAAAATTATCAAGGGAAATTTCTTTGCCACCGGTCCAGTTTACTTGCAACTTTTGCTGGACCGAGCGAAAATTTGGTGGACTCCGTCCACGGTCCACCGCTTAATGTCGAAGACTGAATATGGTAATTAAACAACTGTATTAGTCCATGAAGTAAACAAACAGACTTGGTATTTGCACCTTTTTGCCATTAGCTGAGTTGTGAACGCTAAGTCGAGAAGACGTGAAAAGTAGTTACCACATTTTGCACGAGGCATGACAAACCTAATCAAAACCTCACAATTTAGCACTATTTGTTAGTCTTTGTGGAGATGGGATTGAACATGTTTAATAATGATTTTAGGACCAATTTATTGATCATGGTCATCAGCACTGGTAAATGAGATCTCTACATATTCAGTGATTTTTTTGCCTCTGCGTCCAGGACGCAGTAATATTGCCGTAGACGCAAAGTTTCAGTTTATGTGCGTTCGTGGGATGCATGCATTTTGAAAGTAGTGAGTCCTGTCCGGCAGTTTCGAAGCATTTTGTGTACGAGTACTGTCATAATAGAGGCTAAAATTTACCATCGCACCGTCTATTTTTGTTACGACCATTCTCAGGGGTCTCGATCTCCGTATTTTGATGCCGAAATTCGGCATCATTCCCCCAACGAAAAAGTATATATTTTTCCCCCATTTCAGACCAAAATTTCCCCTAAATGAACTGCCATCGAATTTGTTTTCGTTTTGTTTATGGGAGTAATTTTCGGGGATCAAATTTACTTAAGCACCGTAACAAACGGTTAACGATAAAATCCGAAGAACATCACATGGTCAGGTTAAATGACCGTTTTGACTTGTCTGGTTCCCGATTATTTGTGCTTTCATAATAAAACTTAATTTATATACAGTTAACTGCTAGCTTGATTGCCGGGAACCGTAATTTCTGATTTGGGAAAATGGCTTCTGCTTAAAAGTTATCAAAACAGGTGAAGCAAAAAGGCACAAATACCGTGTCTTACAGTCGAAAACACAGTTTATTACTGTATTAGAATTAGTATAAGTAGTTTAACAAAATTAATTAAGGATAAAAATTGGAAGTTAAAAAGCGATTTAAAAAATCGGAAGTGAAAAACTATTAAATTGCATGAAAAATTATCTGTTGCACTGCTCCACCTAATAATGGTCAAGTGGTAGACCGTAGATGGTTAAAATTTGACTAGTTAATATAATATTCAATTTATTGATAATTTTCATGAATAAAGTTGTCAGGTAAAGACTTAGACTAAATAAAGTGATTTAAAAAATATATTTAATAGTTTTTATTTTTGACTCGTTTGTTAAGTCGAAATTTCCCTTTCTGTGTAAAACGACGCTAAAATTCCCCCGCCTGAGGGTACAGGTACTCTTCCCCCAAACCAGAGAGAGACCCCTGATTCTCATTGGATAATCGATTTGCGAATAACCAATGGCAATAGTCGGCATTTCTAAACATAATGGGGTGAAGGTAAGATAATATTTTATAATTTGGGGGAAGTTTTTTTTAAAGTTCGTCTGCAACATGGGTCCGAAAAGAAAAATGGCACATGACTAAACGCAATACACCTGAAGTTCATTCGGGGCAGGTTCTACTGAAAATCGTCCGCAAAAAAATATGTTAATAGAATAAAAATTGGGAGGTTGTTTAGTTGGTGAGCATATACAATGAAACTACACAATTTAATAACATGTACTGCACTTTGTGTATGGTCGCTTAAAGGTGTAATGGTGTGGTAAAAAATGCACACTGCACAAACTTTCAACAGTCTACTCTAGCTAGACATGCTTCTCAAAAAACACAAAGTTAAAATTACTTGTGTTAATATATATAATAAGAGTTAATTGCATTATTGCCTTACTCATCTTATTAACTGACTGCTTACATTCCAATTTGAATTAATGAAAATGTTTGAACTCACACATTTAACTTTGGGATTCATAGATTTTTAGTCCAGCGAGTCCTAGGACTCGTGGCTGTGAAATTGTAAAAAAATCACTGCATTTTACATTTATTTATTTAAAAGACTTTTACTGGGCACTTGAAGACATTGATTTTAAGTTGGTAGTCGTAAACTTACAATTTTCAGTGTCGATGGGACCCAGGAAAGCGGGCTGCTTGGCAGACTTGTCAATCATGGAGATAAGAAAACTAGAAACTCTGTGATGAAAGTTGTGGAAGGCAACCTCTGTTTGTTCACAATAAGGTAAAGCAAAACTTCCATAAATAACAAAATAATTAAATTGATGTGAATTTCATGTTACTGTTATAAATGGAGTGCAAAGTACCAAGAAAATGATAACCCCTTGTTGTAAAAACCCCAGTACAATTTTAAATACATAACATGCTTACATACAATGTTAAGTTCAATTAATTTAGTTTCATGTGAACTTTCGATGAAATTTTGTTCTAGGTTGTGAGTAGTTGTTTCTAACATTACAATACTTTTTCAATTAATACTTTAAAAAAAAATTGTAGAGACATACAAGCTGGAGAAGAAATTCTGTACAACTATGGGTTAAAGAAGTTGCCATGGGAGTCGAGAAGAGGCGGAAAGGTTGAGGTTAGCTATTTTCTGTACAATTTAAAATAGAATCTGTGCTCAACATGTTTAAATAAATGTTAAAAGAAAGGATGCGTATGTATATGAAGTAAATTAATTTAACCAAACTCTTGCAAAACAACCGACCAAATACCATAGGGGTTTGTACTTCGCTGAAGTGTTCCAGGACCAAAACTCTCCCTGATTTTATTGGATATTTTTCTGGAGCAGAAAAGTTCACTTCTTTTTGTAGAGCAGTACTTCAAAACATTTGTAAACAGTCACTCTTTTTGGTCAAAACTTTGGGGGCATTGGTCACATAGTTACATATCTAGTCTGAATTTACTATACCCCCTGCACAACGAAGTTGTAGGGGGATATACTAGAATCAGCTTGTCTGTCTGTCTGTCCTTCTGTCTTGTCGGCACTTCATCTCCAAAACGCCTTGTTGGATTTGGATGAAACTTCACAGGAATGATTGGTACCAAGTGTAGTTGTGCATATGGTCAGAATGTTCCGCTCAGATGATTTTTCACTGAGTTATGGGACGTTGTTTTTTTAGCTCACCTGAGCACAAAGTGCTCATAGTGAGCTTTTGTGATCGCCCGCTGTCCGTGCGTCCGTGCATCCGTCGTCAACTTTTCATTCAAACGACATCTCCTTCTAAACCACTTGGCAGATTTTCACCAAACTTCACAGGAATGATCATTGTGTGACCCTCTTTCAAAGTTCTTCAAATCGTTATGGTCCGCTGCATATGTAGGTCACCAGAGCTAAATATAGATTTAAAAAGTGTAAACTTAAAAAATCTCGGAAACCGCAAGGTCGAGAGGTTTCATATTTGGTTTGTAACATCCTATAGTGGTCCTCTACGAAGATTGTTCAAATTATGGCCCTGGGGTCAAAACGGGCCACGCCCCGGGGGTCACATGTGTTTATATAGAATATATAGCAAAATGACTTTAAAAATCTTCTCCTGAAACCGCAAGGCCCGGAGGTTTTATATTTGGTATGTAACATTGTGTAGTGGTCCTCTATAAAGATTGTTCAAATGATGCCCCTGGGGTCAAAGCTGGGCACACCCCAGGGCTCACATGGTTTATATAGACGTAAATGGCAAAATGATTAAAAAATTCTTCTCTGAAACCACAAGGCCCAGAGGTTTCATATTTGGTTATAACATTATATCGAGACCTCGATTGGGATTGCATATGGGATGGGTGGGGTCAAGGTCACTGTTACTAAAATAGAAAAACGGTTCCGCTCAATAACTTTAGAACGCATTGAGATATTTTAATGAAACTTAATACATAGATACCTTATATTGACACCTCGCATGGGATTGCATATGGGGTGGGAGGGGCAAGGTCACTGTTACTAAAAAACGGTTTCCGCTCAATATCTTGAGAACGCATTGAGATATTTAAATGAAACTTAATACATACATGTAAATACATTATTTTGAGACCTCGATTGGGATTGCATATGGGGTGGGTGGGGTCAAGGTCAACGTCACCGTTATTAAA
Organism: Congeria kusceri; assembly: GCA_027627225.1. Taxonomy (NCBI): domain Eukaryota; kingdom Metazoa; phylum Mollusca; class Bivalvia; order Myida; family Dreissenidae; genus Congeria; species Congeria kusceri. Next base: position 14,790,245 of record CM051029.1, on the reverse strand, counting down.
TATAGAAAAATGATTTCCGCTAAATATTTTGAGAACGCATTGAGCTATTTTAATGAAACTTAATACATAATTACCTTATATCAACACATTGCTTGGGATTGCATATGGGGTGGGTGGGGTCATGTTCACTTTACTGAAAATAGAAAAACAGTTTCCGCTCAACTTGAGAAAGCATTGCGATATTTTAATGAAACTTAATTCACATATCTTATATCGAGACCTCACTTGGGTTTTCTTATGGGGTGGGTGGGGTCAAGGTCACTGTTATTAAAAGTAGAAAAACGGTTTATGCTCAATAACTTAAGAACGCATTGAGATATTTTAATGAAACTTCATACGTAGATACCTTATATTTACGTATGTGGTGGGTGGGGTCAAGGTCAAGGTCACTGTTACTAAAAATACAAAAACAGTTTTCGCTCAATAACTTGAAAACCTATTGAGATATTTTAATGAAACTTCACACATAGATATCAGGTGAGCGACCTAGGGCCATAGTGACCCTCTTGTTATTGTTATAGTGTACATACACAATCTTGTCCGTGCTTCATCTCCAAAGCGCCTGGTTGAATTTAGATGAAACTTAACAGGAATGATTGGTACCAGGTCTAGTTGTGCTTATCGTCAGCATGTAACCCTTGGATGATTCTTCACTTAGTCATGACTCATGGGACTTTGTTTTCTTTTATTGATATAGTGTACATAGACAATCTTGTCTGCACTGATAGTGTACATAGACATTCTTGTCCGCGCTTCATATACAATACTCTTGGTTGGATTTAAATGAAACTTCACGGGTGTAATAGCTACCAAGCATAGTTGTGCATATTGTCGACATGCTCTGCTCGGATGATTTTCCACAGAGTTATGGCACTTTAATTGTGTTATTTTTACATTGTGCATACAGTATATTGCCTGTGTTTTATAACTTAAGACATATACCAGATACAGCCTTCATATTCGGTATATGTGTTCCTAAGGGCAGTCACTTTAGGATGACATCAAGATAGTTTACCCTGTGACCTTGACTGTGACCTTGTGACACCATATGAAGCTTTACAGGAATCAGTGGTACCCAGCATAGTTTTGCATATCATGTTCTGCTCTTGTGATTTTTTACATAATATAGTGTACATAAAAATCTTTCGTGGACTTCATTTCCTTAAACCTATTTTCTCTCCATATCATCCACAATCAAAGGTCCGAGGAGGGGGGTATAATTTCTAAGCCTGTGGCTTAGAGCCTAATTATAGTTTTTATTGAACTTTTCCCAAAATACATTATATAATTACATTACATAATCCATTGGGCATACAGTGTATAATAGTCAACTATTATCAGAAAGATGCAAGCATTCTTGCAGGAATTTCATTAATGTTTTGATGATGATATCAATGATTCACGGCACGGCCATATTAATTGACGACACGATACCAAAACTAAAATCTTGGTTTTAAATTTTACCAGATCTGTTTCGTAAGAATATCTTTATGTTTTGTGTTTTTCTTTATATTATCAGGACTTAAAAGGTAGGTTAAAAAAATGTTTACAATTTTATGTTAAAAATATTTTCAGTTCAATTTTATTATTCTGACTAGGGATGTCAACGGTTACCAGAATTGGTATCCAGATATTCGTATGCAATATCCGGATACTATCCAGATAACCGTATATATTGGCATCTAGATGCATTTTATATCCCTAAATTACGAAAACTGTATTTTACAAACACAATAGTTGCAAATTATTGAAAAAAATGTACATGTTACTTAAACAATGTCTATTTTTGTTAGTAAATTACGGGTTATGTGTGCTGTGGGCTGCGTTAATTTTTTTCAGCGTTACGGTTATAGCAACAAGCCATTATACTGTAGTCCACTGTTCAAATAATGTTGTTAAAAGGGGCAAAGTGTTTGCAAGCTAGCAATATTTTTATGCCCCCGGCATCTTGATGCAGGAGGCATATAGTGATCGTCCTGTCCGTCCGTGACAAGGTAAAGTTGATTTTACCGTTTCGTCTAGCACCAACACCGCTTACTTCAACTCTTTGATACTTACACAGTTATTGCTTATGACCATTCCCTATCCACCCATATCACCCAACCTTACTTTGACCTTGACCTAATTTGGACTTATAATAATTCAAAAGTGCCATTTCTTGGTTAAATACACTTTACTGTTTCGTCTAGCACCAACGCCGCTTACTACAACACTTAGATATTTACACAGTTGTTACTTATGACCATTTCCAATCCACCCATATCACCCAACCTTACTTTGACCTTGACCTTTGACCTTGACTTAATTTGGACTAAGAAATGGGCTACCCAGCACCAACCGGGGGCATGTGTGTTTATCAAACACAGAATCTTGTTTGTTATATGTTTATGTTGTTGCAGAATGTTATGTTCGTGTTCTGCCATAAATTGTTCTTGTTATATGCTGCTTTTTCATTTACCTAAGAAAGTGTGGGCTGATGTGGTCAGTGGTTATCTCTGGTTACATGTATGTGCAATACCTAATTAAACGATGAACTCTAGCTTGGCCAGAAATCAATTTCAACAAGTGGAAAAAAAATCACTGTCGTTACCAGTGGAAGGGTGTAAATGATACTTAGCAGTAATGATCAGTGCAAGCATTTAAAAGTTATTTATGAAATGTGCAATCTTTCCAAAAAGTTGCTTGCAAGTTCATGGAAAGGTTTTAAAGTTTAACTATCCTGTCTTAAATCAATTAAATAGCATTCTGTTGCCTATTACTTGTATCCTCTGTTTAAGACTGTACAAGTTGGTGTCACATTTGCCTAAACAATCCGACATTTTTTATTTAGCTTTTAAGTGTTAACTGAATAGAACATGTAACGGTCCAGCTGGTTTGTAAAAAACAATAGCAGTGTTTACTTAAGTTTATTTTCTCTTATCAGACCTGATATTTTTTAACACATTGATTTACCTGATAAATCTTTAAAATTAATATAAATTGGTCCCCAAAAACTGTTATGAGTGTGCATGAGCAACAGATATACATGTGTAAGTAGATAAAGAAAGGTTTGTCCCAGAACCAATATTGAATGGTTTCTGATCTTTACTATAATGGTGTTTCCAGACACACAAGGAATTGACCATTCTGCACCAGAACCTCCCTATCAGCAAGAAGCTGCAAGACCACATGAAGCTCACAGTCCTGAAGAAGATTCTTGTGTACCTATTGGGTTTACACCTTCTAGTCAGCATGAAGTGAGCAGCGCACCAGGAGCTCCATGCCAGACTGAAGTTACTCGAGTTCAAGAGGATGCAAGACAACATGAAGCTCACAGATCTTCCAAGGAACCTTTTGTACCTACATGTATAGCGCCTACACCTTCTAGCCAGTGGGAAGTGAGCAGTGTACCAGGAGCTCTATGCCAGACTGAAGTTACTCGAGTTCATGAAGCTGCCAGACCACATGAAGCTTACAGTCCTTCTGAAGAACCTTGTGTTCCTGTAGCGCCTACACCTTCTAGCCAGTGGGAAGTTAGCAGCGCACCAGGAGCTCCATGCCAGACTGAAGTATCTAGAGTTCATGCAGCTGCAAGACCACATGAAGCTTACAGTCCTTCTGAAGAACCTTGTGTTCCTGTAGCGCCTACACCTTCCAGCCAGTGGGAAGTTAGCAGCGCACTAGGAGCTTCATGCCAGACTGAAGTTACTCAAGTTCATGAAGCTGCCAGACCACATGAAGCTTATAGTTCTTCTGAAGAACCTTGTGTTCCTGTAGCGCCTACACCTTCTAGCCAGTGGGAAGTTAGCAGCGCACCTGGATCTCCATGCCAGACTGAAGTTTCTAGAGTTCATACAGCTGCAAGACCACATGAAGCTTACAGTCCTTCTGAAGAACCTTGTGTTCCTGTAGCGCCTACACCTTCTAGCCAGTGGGAAGTTAGCAGCGCACTAGGAGCTTCATGCCAGACTGAAGTTACTAAAGTTCATGAAGCTGCCAGACCACATGAATCTTACAGTCCTTCTGAAGAACCTTGTGTTCCTGTAGCGCCTAAACCTTCTAGCCAGTGGGAAGTTAGCAGCGCACCAGGAGCTCCATGCCAGACTGAAGTTACTAGATTTCATGAAGCTGGAAGACCACATGAAGCTTACAGTCCTTCTGGAGAACCTTGTGTACCTTTAGGGCTTACACCTTCTAGTCAGGGGGAAGTGAGCAGCGCACCAGCAGCTCCATGCCAGACTGAAGTTACCCAAGTTCGTGAAGCTGCCAGACCACATGAAGCTTACTGTCCTTTGGAAGAACCTTGTGTTCCTGTAGCGCCTACACCTTCTAGCCAGTGGGAAGTTAGCAGCGCACCAGGAGCTCCATGCCAGACTGAAGTTTCTAGAGTTCATGCAGCTGCAAGACCACATGAAGCTTACAGTCCTTCTGAAGAACCTTGTGTTCCTGTAGCGCCTACACCTTCTAGCCAGTGGGAAGTTAGCAGCGCACTAGGAGCTTCATGCCAGACTGAAGTTACTCAAGTTCATGAAGCTGCCAGACCACATGAAGCTTATAGTTCTTCTGAAGAACCTTGTGTTCCTGTAGCGCCTACACCTTCTAGCCAGTGGGAAGTTAGCAGCGCACCTGGAGCTCCATGCCAGACTGAAGTTTATAGAGTTCATGCAGCTGCAAGACCACATGAAGCTTACAGTCCTTCTGAAGAACCTTGTTTACCTATAGGGCTTACACCTTCTAGCCAGTGGGAAGTTAGCAGCGCACCAGGAGCTCCATGCCAGACTGAAGTTTCTAGAGTTCATGAAGCTGCAAGACCACATGAAGCTTACAGTCCTTCTGAAGAAACTTGTGTACCTATAGGGCTTACACCTTCTAGCCAGTGGGAAGTTAGCAGCGCACCAGGAGCTCCATGCCAGACTGAAGTTACTAGAGTTCATGAAGCTGGAAGACCACATGAAGCTTACAGTCGTTCTGGAGAACCTTGTGTACCTTTAGGGCTTACACCTTCTAGTCAGGGGGAAGTGAGCAGCGCACCAGCAGCTCCATGCCAGACTGAAGTTACCCAAGTTCGTGAAGCTGCCAGACCACATGAAGCTTACTGTCCTTTGGAAGAACCTTGTGTTCCTGTAGCGCCTACACCTTCTAGCCAGTGGGAAGTTAGCAGCGCACCAGGAGCTCCATGCCAGACTGAAGTTTATAGAGTTCATGCAGCTGCAAGACCACATGAAGCTTACAGTCCTTCTGAAGAACCTTGTTTACCTATAGGGCTTACACCTTCTAGCCAGTGGGAAGTTAGCAGCGCACCAGGAGCTCCATGCCAGACTGAAGTTACTAGAGTTCGTGAAGCTGGAAGACCACATGAAGCTTACAGTCCTTCTGAAGAACCTTGTGTACCTTTAGGGCTTACACCTTCTAGTCAGGGGGAAGTGAGCAGCGCACCAGCAGCTCCATGCCAGACTGAAGTTACCCAAGTTCGTGAAGCTGCCAGACCACATGAAGCTTACTGTCCTTTGGAAGAACCTTGTGTTCCTGTAGCGCCTACACCTTCTAGCCAGTGGGAAGTTAGCAGCGCACCAGGAGCTCCATGCCAGACTGAAGTTTATAGAGTTCATGCAGCTGCAAGACCGCATGAAGCTTACAGTCCTTCTGAAGAACCTTGTTTACCTATAGGGCTTACACCTTCTAGCCAGTGGGAAGTTAGCAGCGCACCAGGAGCTCCATGCCAGACTGAAGTTTCTAGAGTTCATGAAGCTGCAAGACCACATGAAGCTTACAGTCCTTCTGAAGAACCTTGTGTACCTATAGGGCTTACACCTTCTAGCCAGTGGGAAGTTAGCAGCGCACCAGGAGCTCCATGCCAGACTGAAGTTTCTAGAGTTCATGAAGCTGCAAGACCACATGAAGCTTACAGTCCTTCTGAAGAACCTTGTGTTCCTGTAGCGCCTACACCTTCTAGCCAGCGGAAAGTAAGCAGCGCACCAAGATCTCCATGCCAGTCTGAAGTTTCTAGAGTTCATGAAGCTGCAAGACCACATGAAGCATACAGTCCTTCTGAAGAACCTTGTGTACCTGAAGCGCATACACCTTCTAGCCAGTGGGAAGTTAGCAGCGCACCAGGATCTCCATGCCAGACTGAAGTTACTAGAGTTCATGAAGCTGCCCAGCAAGCATCAGATGTATCAGGTCAGTGAAATGTCTAAATGATTTTTTTTGTAATAGCTACTGGCCTACGATCTGAAATTTTTTTAAATATCAAGATGTTTCTCTTAGAAACACAGAATTTGAAAAAAAAAATGTGTATATCTGTTTCACTGAGTAAAATGGACATATTTTGACAACATTTTCTAGGCCATAAATGTATCATATTAGTAACTTTGAATCACTTAGCAACATATGCTATTCACGGAAAAAATGATGGTTGAAGTGATTTTTTTGTAGTAGTATTATAATTTAGCATTATTTAAATTACAGACAATCAACTTCAATTATTGATAGAAACCACAACAATGCTTTACAATTGAAAATAATAATTTTTCAGGTGAATTTTGGGGCACGGTCATTATTGTGAAAGGAGGTCTAGAATACAAAGCTTTTCCGCTTTGTTCTACAGTTCTGTCAATAGGGAGGTTAGTAATTTGATACTCGATTATATTGAAGTTATGAATATGTTGAAGTGGAAAATAATTCACTGTTTTTGTTCTTATTTTATATAAAATCTTTACAGTTGTCGCAAACTTTTAACTTGAATTTTCGGTAATGTTGAAGTGCATTCCTATCCCAACTAGTAGTTTCACACTTATTTCAATGTGTTTATTAAAAAGTGTTAAAACTATGGCGAGTCATATTAAGTTAGGTTTTTCACACATTGCAAATGCAAGTTTTATTTACTTAAGCGTGTCAATTTATTGAATAATTGGTCAAAGGTTTACAGTTCAGTGTATGTATACCTGGTTTACTATATTACGATTTATTGAACATTTGGACTCGACACAAGATACGTATTCAACACATTAATCCAGTCCATGTCCAGTACTATAATAATCTACACAAACCTACTATCAAATCATAATTCAATTGTTACATAACAATGAGCTAGCATAGTCATGGATGAAATGGACATGATGATATCCCAAAAGAAAAATGTGAAAAAGGCATGTTTTATGTAAATGTTATCTCTTATTTCGTAAGTGAACTCTACAGTGGCAATGTCGTCATTTAAATTAATTAATAATAGTTTGTGTGTTTGTGTGTGTTTGTAAATAGTGCATCTGTAGATTGAAGTATATGAACTTACGTAACTCTAGATCCCAGTCACGACAGCATTTTTACGTGATTTATTTTTTCATAAAACTAACAACGATCCATCTCTGTAAACTTTTAAGATGATTTTACTGGTAACTTTTTTTTATGAATCATGATTTGTCATGTTTACAGTTTCACTAGTGATTGACATTGGTTCCTAAGCGATTTAGTCAGTATGTTAGCAGTGAAATCCTGCAGCTAACTACGCATCAAGTGAAGAATGTTAGTGTGATCTTTTAAATATTCATAATTGAAAGTCTAGTATTTACATGCTTTCATTTTGAAATAGGATGGACTTGGTGGAGGTTATGGGAAAGCAAAATAAAAAGGTTCCTGTGCTCTTAACACCAGCAACTAGGACAGCTGTCATGAAGTTGAACGATTATAGGAGCAGATGTGATGTCGATGAAAGTAATCCATACGTTTTTGCAAAGGTAAACAGCTTTGAAAATGTTTCATTTACACATTTGTCGAGCTAACGCAGAAGTATTGTGGTCCCAGTTATCTTTTCTGCAATATTTGTTCTTTTTACAGATTGCATATTACAGTTATTCGTATCTGAGTTTGTTAAAATTCAAAGGCAAACATTTCAATTGAAACACTGCTTCACGTGATACTTTGGGTTTTAAATGATCTTTAAAAAAAAATGTAAACCAATTGACAGGCATTTGATTTATCACATTTTGAGTTAAGTTAATATGTATGAAAGATAAAAAGTACCCTTTACTGGTTGGCACAGGAGTAAGTTATCAGGTTGTAAAATTTTCCAATAGTTACATAGACATAGTTTAAAAATTTGTTCTCCAGTAATCACAGACTTAGCATAGGTTTGTATTCTAAATAATGCTCACCTAATGCACATAAAATAATAAAGCCATTATCATTGATAAAACTTGTGCTAAAAACTGACCTCGATTTAAGGCTGGAGATTTCTCTTATCTGTCTACTGGCTAACTGTCTTAATTATAGAAGGTTTGTATTTCTTACCTCGATTTAAGGCTGGAGATTTCTCTTATCTGTCTGCTGGCTAACTGTCTTAATTATAGAAGGTTTGTATTTCTTATTGGTGGTTAAGGATGTGTGGCACAGGAAGATGTTATACTGTTACCTTCACAAGTAATATTTTAATTAATTTTATTAATGCATTCTTCTCCTGTACTTGAGTTTAAACAAGTGATGTACCCATAATTTGCAGGCCTAAGCACCTTCCCCAAAAAGTCAAATAATTGCAGAGTTAATACTCAGCCTGTCTGTTAATTGAATGACTAATGCTCTGATTAAGGTGAGCTATAGAAACCAATATGGAGCTTTTGTGTTTTTTAGGGTCAGAAGAAGTTTATTGAGGGGAGTGAGGCTCTCCGGTATGTTTTGGACCAAATACCGGATCTTGAGCAACCCGAACTCTTAAGATTTCCGGCAATGAGGAAGTACTTGGCAACCGTTGTGCAGGTAAATATGTCTTCGAGGGTCTGCCTGATTTTCTGAATCACTCACTACTAGCAAGTGTACCAGTTTAAAGGTGTGTGTCAATCTTGTTTGCCATTTGTTAGCTATATGTGGTCGTCTATATTTGACATACCACTCCTGTATTTGTTTTAATTTGATGTTTGTTTCTACAGGGTATGCGTATGTATTTGGCTGTGGAAATATTCTTGATGACATTAACATAAATCTGTGAAATTTAAAAAACAAGACAGAAAACATTTGTTAATTTACATTAATAAATTAATGGACATAAATGTTACATAACAAAATAGTTCTTATAACCAATAATGTTAACAGTACAATTTCATTACATAAAATTGTTCAGAGGTTATAAATTTTTATAAAGTTATCCATTAATTTCAACATATATTTGCATTTAGGTCTTTGGAATGGCTGAAAATGATGTGGCAGAAGTGGCCCGCCACATGGGTCATGAACTTTCTGTGCACAGAACGTTTTATCGGCTGCAGGATGATGTAATTGAACTTGCCAAAATTTCTAAATTGTTATTAGCTGTGGAGAGTGGCCATGCTAACCGCTTCAAAGGCTTGTCCTTGGATGACCTGGATTTAGACGGTATGTGACTTTTGAGATTTAAATTTGGATTAAATAGGCCTTCAGACCTTACACTTGGTTAAAGGTGGTTATTTAAAGCTCATCTCTCCAACATCCACAGTGCAACAGATAAGCATTGTTTTGTCATAAAACAAATTGATTTTCTAGAAAAGCATTTTAATTTTTAAGTCGTCGTTTTAAAACCTTTTTATATATCAAAAAACAAATTGTAACCGATCTTTATATTGTTTTTGTAGTGATAGATTTTTGCTCGGGATAATAATGACTATAGCACTGCATTAAAACAAACACCGAAGTACTCCATATTGTGTCAAAAGGCCGTTTTGAATTGTCTGAGGTTAAATAATCAGTAACCAAATTACCGTTTGGATTTACGAGTGTATCAAGTAAACACTGTTGAAAAACTAACATGGACATGGAATTCTGATTGCTAATGTTGATTTAGTAATGCTAATACCATTCAAGACAAAAACTGCATTCATATTATATTTATTGCAGCAAAAGGACATTGATTATTTCTAATATTAACTAATGAAACTTCGACCACCTAAAATCTAATGAACAAAAAACACTGATTTAAAATTTAAATGCAGACTTTGATAACTATTTGAAAATTGAGAAACCAATTGTTCTGGAAAAAAGAAATAAAAAAAACGAATTGAGTAAAATATCTGGTAGTAAACAATTTTTAGCACACCTGAGCACGAAGTGCTCAAGGGTTAGCTATTGTGACCGCCTTTTGTCCGTCATCGTCTGTCCGTTCGTCTGTCAACATTAGGCTTGTGAACACAATAGAGACTACATTTCTTGGCCAATCTTGACCAAACTTGCACAGATTGTATATGACCATAAGATCTCGGACGAGTTCGCTAATGGGCGACATCGGACCAGAAACACCAGAGTTATCTCCCCCTTTTCGTAAAAAATGCCATGTTTTACATTATGAACACAATAGAGACTTTATTTCTCAGCCAATCTTTAACCAAACTTGCACAGATTGTGTATGACCGTAAGATCTCGGACGAGTTTGATAAAAGGTCATCTCGGACCAGTAACACCAGAGTTATCTCCCCCTTTTTGATAAAATATGCCATATTTCACCTTGTGAACACAATAGAGACTTTATTTCTTAGCCAATCTTAACCAAACTTGCACAGATTGTATATGACCATAAGATCTCGGAAGAGTTTGATAATGGGCCAGATGGGACTAGAAACACCAGAGTTATCTTCCCTTTTTGGTAAAAAATGCCATATTTCACCTTGTGAACACAATAGAGACTTTATATATTAGCCAATCTTAACCAAACTTGCACAGAATGTGTATGACCATAAAATCTTGGACGTGCTTTATAATGGGCCAGATCGGACCAGTAACACCAGAGTTATTTCCCCTTTTTTTTAAAAATGTGCCATATTTCACCTTGTGCAATAGAGACTATTTCTCAGCCAATCTTAACCAAACTTGCACAGATTGTGTATGACCATAAGATATCGAATGAGTTCTATAATGGGCCAGATCGGACCAGTAATACCAGAGTTATCTCCCCCGTTTTGGTAAAATATGCCATGTTTCACCTTTTAAACACAATAGAGACTTTATTTCTTAGCCAGTTTTAACTTAACTTGCACATATTTTATTTGACCATAGGATCTTGGATGTGTTCCATAATAGGGCAGTCTGGAATAGTACCAACAATGTTATCTCCCCTTACAAGTTAACTTTTATCATATTTCACCATATGAATGTTGTCCCATTTAGTCTCAGGTGTGCGATTTAAGGGCCATTATGGCCCTCTTGTTACCTTATAAATTTTTTGTAGCACTGATTCGCAAATATTTATGGCAGCTAATGAAATGTTTGTATATTTTTGCAGCAATAATTACAGTGTCCGGAATGTCAATGCATTTGAGCATGATTTGCAGGGACAAATTGTGTTTATGTAACTGGACACTTAAATTTTAACTGTTATCTTTCACAGAAATTCCAGAGGAGGATGACACACAGTCCGTATTCGAAGCAAGTCGGATGGAATCGGAGCTTGTGCAGCAAACTGTAGGTAAGAATCTCCATGAATTGAATATGATTACATGTGTATTATTTAGGGATGGCAACGAGTACAGATTTTGATACTCGAGTAATCGGTCAGTTATTCGATCGAGTACTCGGTCCTTTGTCTTGGTGATATGCAATAATTACTAGTATCTAGGCCTATGTAAAGTTCATGTGTGTGTGTGCACTCGCCTATAACTAGGTGTATCAGACTAAGTTAAGACATCGTGAGCCTTCTCAATTGACATGTTTCAAGTTAAATAATGCAATGTATCGATAACTAAAAAAAACTTTCATTCATTTTGTAAATGTCTTAAAGACGTTCGCAACAAAAAGAAAATAATTGGGTTAATTTCTCCTTTTGCTTCATTATTTCTTTATTGTTTATAGGTTACAATATACTAATTTCAATCAATAAATATAAATCTTTGTAAATCTTTAAGTTCCAGTCAATGATTAAAAGTTCATAAAGCATTATAATTATCAAAACCACACGTATACAATGTATTGCCAAACATATTAGTTAAAAAAAGATCCATAAATATCATTCTATTTTGGCATTTTGATACGTTGTATCCGTAAACATGAAACATGAAAAAGGCTACATAGGTACCCGATTTAAAGTCCAATATTTCCCAAACATGTTTGGTGACCCATTCTTTTTATTAATGTTTTGATGTAAGTATACATTGATGCATGTATGTGCGAAAATTTAAGAAAATCTGTTGTTTGGAACAAAATATATTGATTCATAATAACTGACGTTTCAAAAGGTATTATTAGTACCCATTTGACCTACTTAATTGTCCAGCCAAATTCATTATTTTAACAGTAAATATAGGTAAAGCGTTATAAATGTTATCTTTCACAGAAATTCCAGAGAAGGATGATGCACAGTCCGTGTTTAAAGCAAGTCAGATGGAATTGGAGCCTGTGCGTCAAACTGAAGGTAAAGTCTCCATGAATTGAAAATGATTACATTTTTATAGTATGATGACGAAAATGCACAACTCTGACAAAAAACCTTTGCAGAATAATGGTCCTATTGTACTTTGAAATTGTTTTACATCTACAGGAATGCACATTTATTAGATTCTTTTTAAAAATCTCTGTTTTTCATTGTTAATGAAAATTTAACTAGTGTTATATTAATAGTTGACGGTGCTGTTAAAAGTGTGGGCACATGTCAGCAAGTTCTTCAACATCAGTTCGTCTCAAGATATAAGCTTATTGATGAAATTATATTAATTTCCAATGCAGTGAGACCAAAACGCAAATTTACAAAAGAGACATATGAATTTGATGACAATGATCCTGATTACAATGAAGGTAAGCAGACTTTATTTAAATTGTTAAGGCTATACTTGATTATCAAGTCATTTCATCTAATGTGTCCGGCAAAGGAATATGTAACAAAGTGCAAAGTACTATTTTGGATTACTGCATTTATGGTGTCTTCCATATTACTGTATAACTGGTAATTTTTAATTTCTTGTTATTTGCACATTCTGATGGGCAATTCAGTAACACAAAATTCGCTTCTATTCATTTCCATTGTAATGTTGGTGACTTGCTGGACTGGACTTTTAATTTAATCAAGATAGACTTTATTGAGAATGTTTCTTTTTAACTTGCTCTAATTTTTTATTAGATTTTAATAGCACATTTTTTAACACACTGAAACACATTCAGGTCACATATTGCTAGATGTCTTTTTTTCAAACGTCATTGTCGTAAAGACCACTAAACTATAAAATATGGTATACAAAGTGTAATCTTTTTTGTTGTATCAGCATAATAGAAAAAGTAACTGGCATTTGCTTGCCTCACTTGTTGACACTTTTCTTAAAAGTAAATGTAGCCAAATAATCAAAAAGCTTAAGGGAAATGAAAATGTGATTTCTTGCATTTTCAGTGAACATCTCACTTTTTGAAAATTACTACATGTAGTTATACAGTATTCTAATAAACTCTGGGTATATACATGTATGTATGGATTATTAGTTTCAGAAAGGTCAATGGGAAGCATAAAAAGATCTTGTTCTAAGTTCTCAGTGGAATAAGGGTCCAGTCTGGTCAAATTAACATCCTCCCTGGGGAGTGGGAATCATCGTATTATATAGAATTAAAGGAGTAAAACAAACAGTGTGAACATTATGGCACATTTTAGTTATATTTTTTGTGTTGATCTTTCTGCATGGATGCCTCGTAAGTGTCAACTGCAAAGTTGCAAAGATCCCAAAGAATCCTATGCCATTGGGTCGCTGTTGCTCGTAATACATCGTTAGAAAGAACAACATACATGTATGCATTTGGTAGACTAGACAATATCCATACTTTAATAGGATGAATGACAGTTCTGTTTGCAGTTTGTGTCATTTCTTCCCACTTGGACAAAATAGTGTAGCACTGATTTTTCTGATATTAATTTTTCCTATAACTTCTACAGGTAATGCAGATAGCGAAACAGATGAAGAACCTGTAGTGAAGCGAAAATGTATGTTGTATGGTAGATTATGTTTTTGGCTATAACATTCACAATGACAATTTACTGATGTGCTGATTATTATCATTTAATTGACAACTGTCTCAGTATGAAAAAAATAAATAAATGGTAAATACATGTAACAGAACCAAAACAGGCATGTATGGCTTTGGCTTTAAAAGTCACAAATATCTCACTCTGGTCTATGGATTATATATATATATATATATATATATATACATATATGTAAACTTGTTCTACACAATTTAGTAGTTATGCAGCTATGGTACACAGTTGTGACATTGCTTGCATTCAATATTTACCTTTTCTTGCTACTGAGTGTATGTATTTACAATTGCCCATTTGTATATGTTCATTTTTGTCGTGTTGCAGTGACCTCTAAAAGAAAATGGACAGATGGTGAGAAGGCTGCACTAATGTCTTGCGTGTTGAAATCAGTTCGTGAAAAAAAACCGCCCATAAAAGCAGACTTGGCAGTTTTGCAGACTCAAAACAATGAACTTAAAAAAATTCCTTGGTTGAAACTGAAGCATCAAGTATGGGCGATGGCCCAACAAAAACTGAAAAATGCAAAAAGATTGTTGCATAATTAGATTATTAGCTCACCTGAGCAGGAAGTGCTCAAGGTTGAGCTATTGATGACCGTCTTTTGTCCGTCGTCTGTCCGTCAACATTTGGCTTGTGAACACAATAGTGACTGCAACTCTTACCCAATATTACCTAAACTTGCACAGATTGTATATGACCATAAGATTTGCCATATATAACTTTGTGAACACAATAAAGACTTTATTTCATAGCCAATCTTGACCAAACTTACACAGATTATGTATGACCACAAGATCTTGGATGAGTTCGATAATGGGCCAGATCGGATCAATAACAGCAGAGTTATGGCCACTTGGTTAGTAAAAAATACCACTTTTCACCTTGTGAACACAATAGGGGTTTCATTTTTAAGCCAATCTTAACCAAACTTGCACAGATTATATATGACGAAGAGTTCATTAATGGGCCAGATCAGACCAGTAACACCAGAGTTATGTCCCCCATTTTAGCTCACCTGAGCTTTTGTGATCGTCCGTGCGTCCGTCCGTCGTCAACTTTTCATTCAAACGACATCTCCTCCTAAACCACTTGGCGGATTTTTACCAAACTTCACAGGAATGATCATTGGGTGACCCTCTTTCAAAGTTGTTCAAATCTTTACGGTCTGCTGCATATGTAGGTCACCAGAGCTAAAAATAGATTTAAAAGGTGTAAACTTAAAAAATCTCTGAAACCGCAAGGCCCAGATGTTTCATATTTGGTATGTAACATCCTATAGTGGTCCTCTACAAAGATTGTTCAAATTATGCCCCTGGGGTCAAAACTGGCAACGTCCCGGGGGTCACATTGTTTATATAGAATATATACATGTAGCAAAATGACTTTAAAAATCTCCTCCTGAAACCGCAAGGCCCAGAGGTTTCATATTTGGTATGTAACATCCTATATTGGTCCTCTACAAATATTGTTCAATTTTTGCCCCTAGGGTCAAAACTGGCCACGCCACGGGGGTCACATGATTTATATACACTTGACTAGCAAAATGACTTTAAAAATCTCCTCAGAAACTGCAAGGCCCAGAGGTTTCTTATTTGGGATGTAACATAATATAGTGGTCCTCTCCAAAGATTGTTCAAATTATGCCCCATGGGTCTAAACTGACCACAACATAGGGGTCACATGGTTTATATAAACTTATATAGCAAAATGACTTTAAACTTCTTCTCTTCTGAAACCTCAAGGCCTAGAGGTTTCATATTTGGTATGTATATGTGGTCCTCTACAAATATTGTTCAAATTATGCCCCTGGGGTCAAAACTGGTCACGCCCTGGGGGTCACATGGTTTATATAGACTTAAATAGCAAAATGACTTTAAAAATTCTCTCCTCTGAAACGGCAATGCCCACAGTTTTCCTATATGTAGTATGTAACATTGCATAGTGGTCCTCCCCAAAGATTGTTGAAATTATGCCCCTGGGGTCAAATCTGGCCACACCCAAGGGGTCACATGGTTTATATAGACTTAAATAGAAGAATGACTTTAAAAATCTTTACCTGAAACCGCAAGGCCCAGAGGTTTGTTCAAGATTGTTCAAATTTTGTCCCTGGGATAAATATAAGCCCCACATCGGAGATGCAAATTCCAATTGTGTTACAAGGTCTCAGGTGAGCCTCCTAGGGCCCTCTTGTTGTGTATTTTGGCATTCCGGTAGTTATGTCCATTTTCACATAGATAACTTTTCAGGTTTACATTTTTATTGAATAGTTGAGCTCGCTGTCCTCTGACAGCTCTTGTTTTAATCTCTTAAATCTTTATATTTGATGTGTACTTGCATGTACTTTTTATTGCAAGTAGCATGGTGTTGTATTTAGGTTAGAAAACCTGATTTTTTTGGAAGATGTTATATTGAACAGAAACACTGTATTATCAGTAGTATTTGTGCAGATTGTTAGATATTCATAGAGCATGGTTTATTTAACCTTGAAAAGTGGTATTGCTGCTATTGTTGAGACTTTATGTACAAGTTTTATTCTCTGAGTTGTACTTTCATACTGCTTTCACTGTAGATATGCGAGAGCTATTTCATAATAGGCTTGCGTTCAGAAACAAATATCACGTTGCAACCAAACTTACAGTTTTCCTTTGAAACAATACCGTTCATTGGTAAATATAACTCATAGTTAATTCAAATTAGCATTTAAAAAAGTTTCATTTAGAGGAATGACCAAATCACAAAAAAAACCCAATTTAAATTGCTTCCTGATACGATTTTTGCACCAAGGTTTGTTCACAGTTACATGATCTTAAGCCGTTCAATTGATTCTTTTCAAAATTGTTTGTTATAATTTCTATTTTTGTAATGCATACTTTAAATATAGTTTAACATGTAGTGTTTAAAGGAAATGAATCTCGGGATGTTCTAATTGTCAAAAACAGAAAATTAAAAAAACTACATGAATATTAGCTACATAAAGCATGTTAAACACTCAATTTGCATAGTGTGTATCCTTTAACCATTTAAAAAGCTAAAGTTTATTGTGATATAGGTGATAGGCTTAAAGATGTCCGTCCTTCCGTACCACTTTATTGTCCGGGCTATTTCTCAGCAACTACTGGCTGTAATTCACCAAAACTTTATGGAAAGCTTGATTACCAAGAGGAGGTGTGCATACTACCAGGACGTTCCACTTCAATGGTTTTTCTCATATGGGACCTTGAAAATTTATCAAATTAGGGTATAGTGCATAAATTCTTGTCCGGGCTATTTCTCAGCAACTTATCCTTGCATTTATATTGCTTGACAATGCATATTGGGGAGCATCCTTCAGTTTTACTGATATCCTTATTTCTGACAATTGGACCATTGATTATTGAGATTGATTACCTGTAAAAGGGATCTTGCTAATACAGGGCAATTGGATTTTGACAGCAAATAAAGCAACACCATATTCATTCTTAGCTTAACTGAGCATGAAGTGCTGATGGTGAACTTGTGTGGTCGCGTTTTGTCCGTTGTGTGTCATCGGTTGTCTGTCATCATATGCCTTGTTACCACTCGATAGGGGGCACATTTTTGTCTAAACTTCATGAAACTTGCTAAGAAAAGTAATCTTATTGATATCTTATGATGAGTGCAAAGTGAGTCACCTCAGGTCAAAACCTATGTACCAGGAGCAATTGAAAGAAAAGGCTTGTTACCACTCTAGATGTCATATTTTTGCCCAATCTTATACAACTTAGCGCTAGGAGTTGAGTACTGGTTTATCCCAGTAAAGATTGTTAGGTGTACTGCCCACATGATCTTCAGTTTGAATGATGTTCACATATTGTTTATTTTGTTTCACAAAACTGGAAGAAATGATGTCCTATTATGACAAAAAAGCACCAACAGTCTTTCTACTTGGTGTCAACATTGGCCAAATTGCAAGCATTTTAAGTTAGTTGACTATTATTTTGCCTTTAAGACCCTTTTGCCATGGTGTGCATCATATTTTGTTTTCATTGTTAATTGTACTTTGCAAACAGAATAGTTGTCCCTTGACTTGTACTACAACTCCGCTAAATATTGTGTATTTCCTTAGTTGTATTTTTACGTCGTCTGGTTGTGGAGTGTGAGTGAATTCTTTGAGTTAAAACTTGATGTACATGTATGCAATATTTGTCTCTTGACTTGTACTGCAAGTCTGGTAAATATTGTGTATTTCCTTAGTTGTATTTTTACGTCGTCTGGATGTGGAGTGTGAGTGAATTCTTTGAGTGAAAACTTGATATACATGTATGCAATATTTGTCCCTTGACTTGTACTGCAAGTCCGCTAAATATTGTGTATTTCCTTAGTTGTATTTTTACCTCAGGGGTTGTGGAGTGTGAGTGAATTCTTTGAGTTAAAACTTGATGTACATGTATGCAATATTTGTCCCTTGACTTGTACTGCAAGTCTGCTAAATATTGTGTATTTCCTTAGTTGTATTTTTACCTCGTCTGGATGTGGAGTGTGAGTGAATTCTTTGAGTGAAAACTTGATGTACATGTATGCAATATTTGTCCCTTGACTTGTACTGCAAGTCTGCTAAATATTGTGTATTTCCTTAGTTGTATTTTTACCTCGTCTGGATGTGGAGTGTGAGTGAATTCTTTGAGTTAAAACTTGATATACATGTATGCAATATTTGTCCCTTGACTTGTACTGCAAGTCCGCTAAATATTGTGTATTTCCTTAGTTGTATTTTTACCTCAGGGGTTGTGGAGTGTGAGTGAATTCTTTGAGTTAAAACTTGATATACATGTATGCAATATTTGTCCCTTGACTTGTACTACAAGTCCGCTAAATATTGTGTATTTACGTAGTTGTATTTTTACCTCAGGGGTTGTGGAGTGTGAGTGAATTCTTTGAGTTAAAACTTGATGTACATGTATGCAATATTTGTCTCTTGACTTGTACTGCAAGTCTGCTAAATATTGTGTATTTCCTTAGTTGTATTTTTACCTCGTCTGGATGTGGAGTGTGAGTGAATTCTTTGAGTTAAAACTTGATGTACATGTATGCAATATTTGTCCCTTGATTTGTACTACAAGTCTGCTGAATATTGTGTATTTCCTTAGTTGTATTTTTAGCAAGTCTGGTAAAAATATTTAAAAGAAAATATATTAAAAACTATTTATAAGCTGATCAAGCTGTCTTTTTGAAATGTACTTTAAAACTAAAAATACCATGTGCTTATTTAGGCTCAATATTGCATTAAATTCTTGAATTTGTTGAGTTACTTTTTAAGAAAGGATGAATGTAACTTGTTCAATAAAAAATTCTTGAAAGGATACGTTTTCAACGCTTTTTTCATTTGCCGACATAGCTTGGTGGACACATAGTGATCACTTCGTCCGTCGTTGCCATTACACTTGCCGTTTTGCGTGCAACTACATATATCTTAATAACTACTTGAAATATTTCATTAAAACTTCTCGTGTGTCTTCCCAGTGCTTGATGCACCAGATTTAGGTTTGAAGAGTCCAGATGGATTATTACAAGAGTTATGTGCCTTTGAAGCTTTGCTGATTTTGAGACTGCATACAGCTATGTTAATTTCATGACAAAAAAATAATGAAATAAAGTCTTAAGCATCATAATTTAGTGCACACAATATTTACCGTAGGGTAAAAAAATGCTCACTAAATACGATTTTCAACAGCATGCTCATGAATTATGGCAACTCCACTCGCAAAAGTTGCTGATTTTCTTATCGGAGATTTTTTAGTTTTAAAATGCCAAAATCATATTTTTACATAAATAGCTATCAAAATATACAAAAAGTATACCCTGTCCAGGTATCTATGTATTATGTTGTACAATGGATACCTAAAGTCAGTGATAAAGTCCAAAAATTTGACATGCATTTGAAACAAATTTATAATCCTTTGTGCACTTACAAAGTAGGGATAATAGTCGAGCCTGGTGTGGTGTTACAGCAATTGTGATTTTGCTTTGTAACAACATTCTTTCATGCAGGTCTGTAAAAACCATAATTGTCTCGCTGATGAAATGTCTTTAAATTTGATCACATGTAGCAGTGGACATTCTATAATTGGGCTTGGACTACACTAAACAGTTTTTGCATGTTCTCTCATGAATTTGTAGGATGTAATTATAAGAGTTATTAAGTATAAACCATTTTGTTTCTTGAAATACACATAACATGATTATTTTGTCCGTTGATTGAATTCAAATTTCTTCAAACACGTTATAATTTTAACTGGTGCTTTGATTTCTAATGTATGGAACAAATAAACTTACAAAGGAAATTGTAAAGCTACGACAACCGAACTATTTGTTAAACAACCTAGTTCAATTAATTGTAGCAGTCAAATAGTCAGCACAAATGGTCGGTTGTAAATGTTAAATTGTACTTCGCTGCTGTAGATGTTACTGTTATGTTGACGGGCTCGGTTGTATACTATGGTAAATACGATCAGGGGACTTAACACTTAGCAATTAGGATTTTCCAATTTCCGTTTATTAGTCGTACAACTGTATTCTATGCAACTGTATTAGTGACGTGAAACTATTCTCAACATTTGGCTGTCAATATCAGGTCTTATGCACTGTGCAGGTTATTCGGTCCTGGTAATAACCTTATCATCGACGTGTAATGATACTATTTTCTTAAACAAGCACCAGATGTCCGGGAACAGTACCGATCAGCCCATAGCTACCAGATGCATGAGGCATCATGCGAACTCGTGCTACGCAAGCATAAGAAGTTAAGCCACTAGCTTTCTGATGTCAGGGCAGCTCCAACTTGGAGCTAGATGCATAATCCGGACGAAATCGCTCCCAGTGAACACACAGGATGAGGTTATCGTGCTACTAAGGACAGCTGTATTCCTACTCATGGCATCGTTTAGAAAATCATATTCTTAAAATATATGTTACAATGCGAAAAGAGCATTGAAGATGATCCATTAATGATTACAATGATTTCAAAGGAACTGTCTATGAGATTTGTCCTCACATGATACTATCTCTGAGAGATTATTTGCATTGAATGGGGACATGTCCCAACTTAATACTCTCTGTTGTCCTCGTTATAGTATCTCTAGAGAGACATGGTGGGGACGTGTCCCTGCCCCACGGTCTCTCTTGTCCCCATGGTCATATAACTCGCGTCCCCAGATTATTACCGTCTCTCGTCCCCACACTGTCTCTCATCCGAAAAATAAATTTGATGATATTAGCTTGAACAGCCGTTTGTGGTGTAAGGGAGGTAAGGCAATGAGAAAATACTCGGAGAACAGCGTATTTGATGTTTGCAAATGGGAGTCCCCAGATCCCAGGTTATGGTGTATTGTCCCCGTTTTACGTCCTAAAGTATCCAGGGAGAGAGAGAGAGAGAGAGAGGGAGAGAGGGAGAGAGAGAGAGAGAGAGAGAGAGAGAGAGAGGGATGCTGGAACCGTGTAAGTAGGGACATTTGATAACACTGTTACCCACGTAGTGGGGACACCATTGGTAAGTGGGGACATTTCACTTGTCCTCACATATACGGTCGTTTATTTAAATGTGGAAAACGTGTTTTTTGAAGTAATCAATTCTTTTGGTAGTGGGGACTGGTGTCCCCGGAAAAATATGTCACACTCGCAACACCGTATTTTGTTACCAAAACCGATTGCTACATTAATTTCACTACGCATGCGCAATGGTGTTGTCGCTCAGTGGCGGTATAAAACAGTGGCAATGGCGTCGTCTCATTATCAAGGTACTATTTGCTCTTTTATTGATCTGCTACATGGATTTGTAAATGTTAGAATATTTCCTAATCTATCTATTTCTTAATATGATGTCTCAGACAAATTGTCTGAGACTCATCATATAGTCTTATTGATAGCATTACCCCACCCACCTACTACGTTTGATGGGCGACACAAATACCCCAAATCGACCCATATATGATTGTTTATGCCACTATCTGTTAAAATGTATTAAATTTAAAGCATTTATAGCATAACTGAATTTGCTGTTGTTGTTGAGGTTAATGCATGAAAGCTTTTTGGATACAGAAAACCATGTATGTTAACAATTTTTATTATCATCAACAGTTTTATATTTCAGTAGTCATTAATGCTAATGTTCAACTTCATATAGCTGCTATATCCTGTTAAACCATGTACATGTAGGGAAAAAAATGGAGTGTTTGCGGATTTAACACTAACAGTTATTATTTGCTTATTATTTCCTTATTGACTGAGTAATAATTTAAGTTTATTAGGGTATAATTTATTTTAATTAAATTACTGTTCAGTTCGCAGCAAAAGAAAACCTGGACATCAGTCTGATATATGTACAGAATGGATCGGCAAAGCGGGAGATCCCTCGGGATTTCGAATTCAGTGGTTTCCAGAAAAAGGTTTCATTAAATTATAGTATACATTTTTGTGTTTCACATTCCGGTATGGTAAAGGTACTTCTGCCAAACCATTAGTAGTTAATGATAGTATGTTATCTAAAACAGACATGTCTACTTTAACCAGGTTCATGCTAGCTCATCAGGGCTGTTTTTCAGAGGCTGGGGATTGGGACTTAGGCCCTAGGTTTTGGGAAAAAAATGTGTATACAATTTGGTGAAGGAAAGCAAAAATCTAGGAGTAAAGTCAACTTTGGGGAAAAGTGTCTGATTTTAAAGAAATTTTGCTAGGGGATGATTTCTTTAAACAGCCCCTGCTATCAGGGCTCAGCCTAGGGACAAATTTGAGGGAGAAGTCACTTCTCCCTCAGTTCAGTTTAGGGAGAAGTGAGGCCACTTCAAGGAGAAGTGTTTTCCAAAAAGCGCTTAACCATAATTTTGCTTGTTATTACCATCATCAGACCATGTCAATCATTATCATAGTACCAAGTCCATCATCATCATCATCAAATTCTCCATAAATTAATAAGATATTTTCAAGTTGTATTACATTATTCTATTTTCCAAGTTTTTTTTCCAAGTTTCCATTCTAGCAATACACACATTAATAAAACTTTAAATTTAAATATAATTTTTTTATCTAAAGTTCACAGTGCATCATAAAACATTGTTTTTTTTGGAATTAAAAATTAATTATATATTAATTATATTTTGTTAGTTATTAATTCATTTTTTGTTCAATAAAACACTGCGTTAAAATTACCTTGCAATTATTTATCTAATTTGAACAAACAATAAAATCCGTTAAAAACACCAGTCATTAATAATAAGACATGTTAAATCTAAGAAGAATGACAGCGTGACGTAATCAGTTTGATTGGGCTTTTAATTCTGCAAGCCATTAGCAACAGCTAATAGCAACGGTGTTGGTTTGACTTCAAAAAGCCTTTTTATGTGACTGCCCAGATGGGGCCATTGTCTAGCAGTTTGTAGAACTAAGTGTGTAACACAATTAGCACATGGTCAGTGAAAAAAGCATCAATACCACTGTACATGAACAATGCAAGCACTGTTGACAGAGCATTAATGAATTAGTGTTCCAGATGAAATGTCAAGGGTGTGAACAAAATCAGACAGTTGCTTTATTGCATGGAATAAAATGGATATTTAAATGGGGTGATGAAATAAATGTCTTGGAATTAAAATGGAAACTGTATTAGGAGGGAAATTATTGGATATTAACATGAATATTTACATCTAGTATGGATTGATATGTGTTTTGCGTATCAGGTAATTATGTGCGTTTTTGAAATTTACTTTGATTACGTTCTCTTTTTTATGGAAGTTGACTTCAACGCTTTTATGACTGGTGTTTGATTGATAATTATTACTATGCGAAGTCTAAAACAGACGGCGAAGTGGACTTCTCCTTGGTGAAATTTATGGGCGATGTCAATAGCTCCAGGGGAAGTTATCGCCACGTCGCCTTCACGGCTATGCCCTGGCTATATACGGTAAAAAAAAATGCTCATTTTACATAATAAGTAATGACATAATATTAGTAGTTACTAGGTGTGTTTACTTCTTTTTGATTCCAGGGAGAGGTGTTGTGACCACCATTGACAGAATGAAAGGAGAGTTTCTGCTAGTGTATAAAGGTGAAATGTTGAGCGCTGACGAAGGAGAAGAACGAGAGAAAAATGATGGTGGTACAGGATTTCGTTTTTTCTTTCCATGGAAGGGCAAACAGCTTTGGTGAGAAATATTTGATAATTTCAATGCAGTGATTTTTTTACCTCTGCGTCCAGGACGCAGTAATATTGCCGTAGACGCAAAGTTTAAACATAGCTTAATGATGACATCAAACAAAATAATGTAAACATAATTCAATTTGCAACAAGCAATTTCATTGGCAGCATGTTTCATTATTATCTAAACGGAAATATCAGTAAATGTACATGTGGGACTATATTAATTGCCATTAACAAACAATTTCCTTGGCCAAAGGATTTTTAGTAATGGTAAACCAGATTCATAGATCTAAAAATTATCAGCGAGTCGAAAAACAGATGCCATGTTGGGGGTTTCGCGGCAACAGTTTTTGCATTTGCCAAATTTATGGGCCTTGCTTTTGCAATGTTTCAGCGGCAAAATTAAGTTTATGTATGTTGGCATTTATTTTCTGAGAAAGCATGAGTCCTTGAGGATGCACATAAAGAAAATCAATGGATTTTTCTACAAATTTATGCATGAAAAATACAGGAGGCACATGAAAAAGTATCTCTGGGCCTTGGGTAGGAAAGAAAATGCTGAATCTCCCTGAATGTAGAGACATAATAGTTGGGACAAAATTGGCAGATTCTCTCTGAAATTGAGAGACTTGAAGGTAGGGACTTAATACTGGGTACACAATTCAGTGAATCTCTCTGAAATTGAGAAATTAGAATGTAGGGACGCAATACTGGGGACAAAATTTGCTGAATCTCTCCATATGAGAGACCGATATGTATGGACGTAATAGTGGGGACAGGGGAGTGGAAATAATTAGTTTTTTCACTCGTCCATGGACAAGTTGACAATAAAATCAATACTTGTCCACAGCCACAACCAACTTGTCCGAACCAAGTGCGAATATGCATTCAGGATATTTATTTATACTATTTAAAAATGGCTGTTCTAAAATATGAAATCTCCATCATGGGCTGTATTTTTTTGCTCTTAATAGAGTTAACAGCTCTTATAAGACGTATGTTGCATGTTTAGATGAAAATCAGTGTTATGGGGTTATAAAGGAAAAAAGTCAGTAAATCATTCTGTCAGTTAGAAATAGACATTGAATTTCTACTTGTCCAAGGACATGTAAGTATAAAATTTTACTTGTGCGCAACAAAAAACTCCCAGGTCGGACAAGTCCGGCATAGTAATTCCACACCCCTGGGGGACAAATTTGCTGAATCTCTCTGAAATTGAGTGCTTTAATGTAGGAACGTAACTCTGGGGACAAAATTCACTAAAACTCTCCATTAATGAGAGACTTGAAGGTAGGGACGTGATACTGAGGACAAAAATGGCTGAATCTCTTTTATGAGAGACCTGAATGTGGGGACGTAATGCTGGGGACACAAATGGCTGAATCTCTCTGAAATTAGGAGACCTGAAGATAGGGACATAAAACTGGGAACAAAAGTACATCTACATATTGGAAATTTAATGCGTTCTCATTGGCTGACTGGGTGACTAAATCTAGCTCCTCCTGCTTACAGATTTTATCGATAAGTGACACGCTGATGCAGAAGGAGAGTGCGTTTATTACCGAGTAGGCGTTCTTTGTTTTAGAAAAAGCATGCGTACACAAGCGGAAATGGTTGCGAATCTGACAATAAATTTTATGGCGTCTTTTCGTAAAAGTATGCATCCAAATAAGCCGCTTTTCGCTTTACCGAGAATTATTTGCTGAAAATATTTAGGGATTTCTGGTATCAAAATTATCAAGGGAAATTTCTTTGCCACCGGTCCAGTTTACTTGCAACTTTTGCTGGACCGAGCGAAAATTTGGTGGACTCCGTCCACGGTCCACCGCTTAATGTCGAAGACTGAATATGGTAATTAAACAACTGTATTAGTCCATGAAGTAAACAAACAGACTTGGTATTTGCACCTTTTTGCCATTAGCTGAGTTGTGAACGCTAAGTCGAGAAGACGTGAAAAGTAGTTACCACATTTTGCACGAGGCATGACAAACCTAATCAAAACCTCACAATTTAGCACTATTTGTTAGTCTTTGTGGAGATGGGATTGAACATGTTTAATAATGATTTTAGGACCAATTTATTGATCATGGTCATCAGCACTGGTAAATGAGATCTCTACATATTCAGTGATTTTTTTGCCTCTGCGTCCAGGACGCAGTAATATTGCCGTAGACGCAAAGTTTCAGTTTATGTGCGTTCGTGGGATGCATGCATTTTGAAAGTAGTGAGTCCTGTCCGGCAGTTTCGAAGCATTTTGTGTACGAGTACTGTCATAATAGAGGCTAAAATTTACCATCGCACCGTCTATTTTTGTTACGACCATTCTCAGGGGTCTCGATCTCCGTATTTTGATGCCGAAATTCGGCATCATTCCCCCAACGAAAAAGTATATATTTTTCCCCCATTTCAGACCAAAATTTCCCCTAAATGAACTGCCATCGAATTTGTTTTCGTTTTGTTTATGGGAGTAATTTTCGGGGATCAAATTTACTTAAGCACCGTAACAAACGGTTAACGATAAAATCCGAAGAACATCACATGGTCAGGTTAAATGACCGTTTTGACTTGTCTGGTTCCCGATTATTTGTGCTTTCATAATAAAACTTAATTTATATACAGTTAACTGCTAGCTTGATTGCCGGGAACCGTAATTTCTGATTTGGGAAAATGGCTTCTGCTTAAAAGTTATCAAAACAGGTGAAGCAAAAAGGCACAAATACCGTGTCTTACAGTCGAAAACACAGTTTATTACTGTATTAGAATTAGTATAAGTAGTTTAACAAAATTAATTAAGGATAAAAATTGGAAGTTAAAAAGCGATTTAAAAAATCGGAAGTGAAAAACTATTAAATTGCATGAAAAATTATCTGTTGCACTGCTCCACCTAATAATGGTCAAGTGGTAGACCGTAGATGGTTAAAATTTGACTAGTTAATATAATATTCAATTTATTGATAATTTTCATGAATAAAGTTGTCAGGTAAAGACTTAGACTAAATAAAGTGATTTAAAAAATATATTTAATAGTTTTTATTTTTGACTCGTTTGTTAAGTCGAAATTTCCCTTTCTGTGTAAAACGACGCTAAAATTCCCCCGCCTGAGGGTACAGGTACTCTTCCCCCAAACCAGAGAGAGACCCCTGATTCTCATTGGATAATCGATTTGCGAATAACCAATGGCAATAGTCGGCATTTCTAAACATAATGGGGTGAAGGTAAGATAATATTTTATAATTTGGGGGAAGTTTTTTTTAAAGTTCGTCTGCAACATGGGTCCGAAAAGAAAAATGGCACATGACTAAACGCAATACACCTGAAGTTCATTCGGGGCAGGTTCTACTGAAAATCGTCCGCAAAAAAATATGTTAATAGAATAAAAATTGGGAGGTTGTTTAGTTGGTGAGCATATACAATGAAACTACACAATTTAATAACATGTACTGCACTTTGTGTATGGTCGCTTAAAGGTGTAATGGTGTGGTAAAAAATGCACACTGCACAAACTTTCAACAGTCTACTCTAGCTAGACATGCTTCTCAAAAAACACAAAGTTAAAATTACTTGTGTTAATATATATAATAAGAGTTAATTGCATTATTGCCTTACTCATCTTATTAACTGACTGCTTACATTCCAATTTGAATTAATGAAAATGTTTGAACTCACACATTTAACTTTGGGATTCATAGATTTTTAGTCCAGCGAGTCCTAGGACTCGTGGCTGTGAAATTGTAAAAAAATCACTGCATTTTACATTTATTTATTTAAAAGACTTTTACTGGGCACTTGAAGACATTGATTTTAAGTTGGTAGTCGTAAACTTACAATTTTCAGTGTCGATGGGACCCAGGAAAGCGGGCTGCTTGGCAGACTTGTCAATCATGGAGATAAGAAAACTAGAAACTCTGTGATGAAAGTTGTGGAAGGCAACCTCTGTTTGTTCACAATAAGGTAAAGCAAAACTTCCATAAATAACAAAATAATTAAATTGATGTGAATTTCATGTTACTGTTATAAATGGAGTGCAAAGTACCAAGAAAATGATAACCCCTTGTTGTAAAAACCCCAGTACAATTTTAAATACATAACATGCTTACATACAATGTTAAGTTCAATTAATTTAGTTTCATGTGAACTTTCGATGAAATTTTGTTCTAGGTTGTGAGTAGTTGTTTCTAACATTACAATACTTTTTCAATTAATACTTTAAAAAAAAATTGTAGAGACATACAAGCTGGAGAAGAAATTCTGTACAACTATGGGTTAAAGAAGTTGCCATGGGAGTCGAGAAGAGGCGGAAAGGTTGAGGTTAGCTATTTTCTGTACAATTTAAAATAGAATCTGTGCTCAACATGTTTAAATAAATGTTAAAAGAAAGGATGCGTATGTATATGAAGTAAATTAATTTAACCAAACTCTTGCAAAACAACCGACCAAATACCATAGGGGTTTGTACTTCGCTGAAGTGTTCCAGGACCAAAACTCTCCCTGATTTTATTGGATATTTTTCTGGAGCAGAAAAGTTCACTTCTTTTTGTAGAGCAGTACTTCAAAACATTTGTAAACAGTCACTCTTTTTGGTCAAAACTTTGGGGGCATTGGTCACATAGTTACATATCTAGTCTGAATTTACTATACCCCCTGCACAACGAAGTTGTAGGGGGATATACTAGAATCAGCTTGTCTGTCTGTCTGTCCTTCTGTCTTGTCGGCACTTCATCTCCAAAACGCCTTGTTGGATTTGGATGAAACTTCACAGGAATGATTGGTACCAAGTGTAGTTGTGCATATGGTCAGAATGTTCCGCTCAGATGATTTTTCACTGAGTTATGGGACGTTGTTTTTTTAGCTCACCTGAGCACAAAGTGCTCATAGTGAGCTTTTGTGATCGCCCGCTGTCCGTGCGTCCGTGCATCCGTCGTCAACTTTTCATTCAAACGACATCTCCTTCTAAACCACTTGGCAGATTTTCACCAAACTTCACAGGAATGATCATTGTGTGACCCTCTTTCAAAGTTCTTCAAATCGTTATGGTCCGCTGCATATGTAGGTCACCAGAGCTAAATATAGATTTAAAAAGTGTAAACTTAAAAAATCTCGGAAACCGCAAGGTCGAGAGGTTTCATATTTGGTTTGTAACATCCTATAGTGGTCCTCTACGAAGATTGTTCAAATTATGGCCCTGGGGTCAAAACGGGCCACGCCCCGGGGGTCACATGTGTTTATATAGAATATATAGCAAAATGACTTTAAAAATCTTCTCCTGAAACCGCAAGGCCCGGAGGTTTTATATTTGGTATGTAACATTGTGTAGTGGTCCTCTATAAAGATTGTTCAAATGATGCCCCTGGGGTCAAAGCTGGGCACACCCCAGGGCTCACATGGTTTATATAGACGTAAATGGCAAAATGATTAAAAAATTCTTCTCTGAAACCACAAGGCCCAGAGGTTTCATATTTGGTTATAACATTATATCGAGACCTCGATTGGGATTGCATATGGGATGGGTGGGGTCAAGGTCACTGTTACTAAAATAGAAAAACGGTTCCGCTCAATAACTTTAGAACGCATTGAGATATTTTAATGAAACTTAATACATAGATACCTTATATTGACACCTCGCATGGGATTGCATATGGGGTGGGAGGGGCAAGGTCACTGTTACTAAAAAACGGTTTCCGCTCAATATCTTGAGAACGCATTGAGATATTTAAATGAAACTTAATACATACATGTAAATACATTATTTTGAGACCTCGATTGGGATTGCATATGGGGTGGGTGGGGTCAAGGTCAACGTCACCGTTATTAAATATAGAAAAATGATTTCCGCTAAATATTTTGAGAACGCATTGAGCTATTTTAATGAAACTTAATACATAATTACCTTATATCAACACATTGCTTGGGATTGCATATGGGGTGGGTGGGGTCATGTTCACTTTACTGAAAATAGAAAAACAGTTTCCGCTCAACTTGAGAAAGCATTGCGATATTTTAATGAAACTTAATTCACATATCTTATATCGAGACCTCACTTGGGTTTTCTTATGGGGTGGGTGGGGTCAAGGTCACTGTTATTAAAAGTAGAAAAACGGTTTATGCTCAATAACTTAAGAACGCATTGAGATATTTTAATGAAACTTCATACGTAGATACCTTATATTTACGTATGTGGTGGGTGGGGTCAAGGTCAAGGTCACTGTTACTAAAAATACAAAAACAGTTTTCGCTCAATAACTTGAAAACCTATTGAGATATTTTAATGAAACTTCACACATAGATATCAGGTGAGCGACCTAGGGCCATAGTGACCCTCTTGTTATTGTTATAGTGTACATACACAATCTTGTCCGTGCTTCATCTCCAAAGCGCCTGGTTGAATTTAGATGAAACTTAACAGGAATGATTGGTACCAGGTCTAGTTGTGCTTATCGTCAGCATGTAACCCTTGGATGATTCTTCACTTAGTCATGACTCATGGGACTTTGTTTTCTTTTATTGATATAGTGTACATAGACAATCTTGTCTGCACTGATAGTGTACATAGACATTCTTGTCCGCGCTTCATATACAATACTCTTGGTTGGATTTAAATGAAACTTCACGGGTGTAATAGCTACCAAGCATAGTTGTGCATATTGTCGACATGCTCTGCTCGGATGATTTTCCACAGAGTTATGGCACTTTAATTGTGTTATTTTTACATTGTGCATACAGTATATTGCCTGTGTTTTATAACTTAAGACATATACCAGATACAGCCTTCATATTCGGTATATGTGTTCCTAAGGGCAGTCACTTTAGGATGACATCAAGATAGTTTACCCTGTGACCTTGACTGTGACCTTGTGACACCATATGAAGCTTTACAGGAATCAGTGGTACCCAGCATAGTTTTGCATATCATGTTCTGCTCTTGTGATTTTTTACATAATATAGTGTACATAAAAATCTTTCGTGGACTTCATTTCCTTAAACCTATTTTCTCTCCATATCATCCACAATCAAAGGTCCGAGGAGGGGGGTATAATTTCTAAGCCTGTGGCTTAGAGCCTAATTATAGTTTTTATTGAACTTTTCCCAAAATACATTATATAATTACATTACATAATCCATTGGGCATACAGTGTATAATAGTCAACTATTATCAGAAAGATGCAAGCATTCTTGCAGGAATTTCATTAATGTTTTGATGATGATATCAATGATTCACGGCACGGCCATATTAATTGACGACACGATACCAAAACTAAAATCTTGGTTTTAAATTTTACCAGATCTGTTTCGTAAGAATATCTTTATGTTTTGTGTTTTTCTTTATATTATCAGGACTTAAAAGGTAGGTTAAAAAAATGTTTACAATTTTATGTTAAAAATATTTTCAGTTCAATTTTATTATTCTGACTAGGGATGTCAACGGTTACCAGAATTGGTATCCAGATATTCGTATGCAATATCCGGATACTATCCAGATAACCGTATATATTGGCATCTAGATGCATTTTATATCCCTAAATTACGAAAACTGTATTTTACAAACACAATAGTTGCAAATTATTGAAAAAAATGTACATGTTACTTAAACAATGTCTATTTTTGTTAGTAAATTACGGGTTATGTGTGCTGTGGGCTGCGTTAATTTTTTTCAGCGTTACGGTTATAGCAACAAGCCATTATACTGTAGTCCACTGTTCAAATAATGTTGTTAAAAGGGGCAAAGTGTTTGCAAGCTAGCAATATTTTTATGCCCCCGGCATCTTGATGCAGGAGGCATATAGTGATCGTCCTGTCCGTCCGTGACAAGGTAAAGTTGATTTTACCGTTTCGTCTAGCACCAACACCGCTTACTTCAACTCTTTGATACTTACACAGTTATTGCTTATGACCATTCCCTATCCACCCATATCACCCAACCTTACTTTGACCTTGACCTAATTTGGACTTATAATAATTCAAAAGTGCCATTTCTTGGTTAAATACACTTTACTGTTTCGTCTAGCACCAACGCCGCTTACTACAACACTTAGATATTTACACAGTTGTTACTTATGACCATTTCCAATCCACCCATATCACCCAACCTTACTTTGACCTTGACCTTTGACCTTGACTTAATTTGGACTAAGAAATGGGCTACCCAGCACCAACCGGGGGCATGTGTGTTTATCAAACACAGAATCTTGTTTGTTATATGTTTATGTTGTTGCAGAATGTTATGTTCGTGTTCTGCCATAAATTGTTCTTGTTATATGCTGCTTTTTCATTTACCTAAGAAAGTGTGGGCTGATGTGGTCAGTGGTTATCTCTGGTTACATGTATGTGCAATACCTAATTAAACGATGAACTCTAGCTTGGCCAGAAATCAATTTCAACAAGTGGAAAAAAAATCACTGTCGTTACCAGTGGAAGGGTGTAAATGATACTTAGCAGTAATGATCAGTGCAAGCATTTAAAAGTTATTTATGAAATGTGCAATCTTTCCAAAAAGTTGCTTGCAAGTTCATGGAAAGGTTTTAAAGTTTAACTATCCTGTCTTAAATCAATTAAATAGCATTCTGTTGCCTATTACTTGTATCCTCTGTTTAAGACTGTACAAGTTGGTGTCACATTTGCCTAAACAATCCGACATTTTTTATTTAGCTTTTAAGTGTTAACTGAATAGAACATGTAACGGTCCAGCTGGTTTGTAAAAAACAATAGCAGTGTTTACTTAAGTTTATTTTCTCTTATCAGACCTGATATTTTTTAACACATTGATTTACCTGATAAATCTTTAAAATTAATATAAATTGGTCCCCAAAAACTGTTATGAGTGTGCATGAGCAACAGATATACATGTGTAAGTAGATAAAGAAAGGTTTGTCCCAGAACCAATATTGAATGGTTTCTGATCTTTACTATAATGGTGTTTCCAGACACACAAGGAATTGACCATTCTGCACCAGAACCTCCCTATCAGCAAGAAGCTGCAAGACCACATGAAGCTCACAGTCCTGAAGAAGATTCTTGTGTACCTATTGGGTTTACACCTTCTAGTCAGCATGAAGTGAGCAGCGCACCAGGAGCTCCATGCCAGACTGAAGTTACTCGAGTTCAAGAGGATGCAAGACAACATGAAGCTCACAGATCTTCCAAGGAACCTTTTGTACCTACATGTATAGCGCCTACACCTTCTAGCCAGTGGGAAGTGAGCAGTGTACCAGGAGCTCTATGCCAGACTGAAGTTACTCGAGTTCATGAAGCTGCCAGACCACATGAAGCTTACAGTCCTTCTGAAGAACCTTGTGTTCCTGTAGCGCCTACACCTTCTAGCCAGTGGGAAGTTAGCAGCGCACCAGGAGCTCCATGCCAGACTGAAGTATCTAGAGTTCATGCAGCTGCAAGACCACATGAAGCTTACAGTCCTTCTGAAGAACCTTGTGTTCCTGTAGCGCCTACACCTTCCAGCCAGTGGGAAGTTAGCAGCGCACTAGGAGCTTCATGCCAGACTGAAGTTACTCAAGTTCATGAAGCTGCCAGACCACATGAAGCTTATAGTTCTTCTGAAGAACCTTGTGTTCCTGTAGCGCCTACACCTTCTAGCCAGTGGGAAGTTAGCAGCGCACCTGGATCTCCATGCCAGACTGAAGTTTCTAGAGTTCATACAGCTGCAAGACCACATGAAGCTTACAGTCCTTCTGAAGAACCTTGTGTTCCTGTAGCGCCTACACCTTCTAGCCAGTGGGAAGTTAGCAGCGCACTAGGAGCTTCATGCCAGACTGAAGTTACTAAAGTTCATGAAGCTGCCAGACCACATGAATCTTACAGTCCTTCTGAAGAACCTTGTGTTCCTGTAGCGCCTAAACCTTCTAGCCAGTGGGAAGTTAGCAGCGCACCAGGAGCTCCATGCCAGACTGAAGTTACTAGATTTCATGAAGCTGGAAGACCACATGAAGCTTACAGTCCTTCTGGAGAACCTTGTGTACCTTTAGGGCTTACACCTTCTAGTCAGGGGGAAGTGAGCAGCGCACCAGCAGCTCCATGCCAGACTGAAGTTACCCAAGTTCGTGAAGCTGCCAGACCACATGAAGCTTACTGTCCTTTGGAAGAACCTTGTGTTCCTGTAGCGCCTACACCTTCTAGCCAGTGGGAAGTTAGCAGCGCACCAGGAGCTCCATGCCAGACTGAAGTTTCTAGAGTTCATGCAGCTGCAAGACCACATGAAGCTTACAGTCCTTCTGAAGAACCTTGTGTTCCTGTAGCGCCTACACCTTCTAGCCAGTGGGAAGTTAGCAGCGCACTAGGAGCTTCATGCCAGACTGAAGTTACTCAAGTTCATGAAGCT
Source organism: Congeria kusceri (assembly GCA_027627225.1). Classification (NCBI taxonomy): domain Eukaryota; kingdom Metazoa; phylum Mollusca; class Bivalvia; order Myida; family Dreissenidae; genus Congeria; species Congeria kusceri. The sequence continues at coordinate 14,755,826 of CM051029.1, read as the reverse complement.
GCCAGACCACATGAAGCTTATAGTTCTTCTGAAGAACCTTGTGTTCCTGTAGCGCCTACACCTTCTAGCCAGTGGGAAGTTAGCAGCGCACCTGGAGCTCCATGCCAGACTGAAGTTTATAGAGTTCATGCAGCTGCAAGACCACATGAAGCTTACAGTCCTTCTGAAGAACCTTGTTTACCTATAGGGCTTACACCTTCTAGCCAGTGGGAAGTTAGCAGCGCACCAGGAGCTCCATGCCAGACTGAAGTTTCTAGAGTTCATGAAGCTGCAAGACCACATGAAGCTTACAGTCCTTCTGAAGAAACTTGTGTACCTATAGGGCTTACACCTTCTAGCCAGTGGGAAGTTAGCAGCGCACCAGGAGCTCCATGCCAGACTGAAGTTACTAGAGTTCATGAAGCTGGAAGACCACATGAAGCTTACAGTCGTTCTGGAGAACCTTGTGTACCTTTAGGGCTTACACCTTCTAGTCAGGGGGAAGTGAGCAGCGCACCAGCAGCTCCATGCCAGACTGAAGTTACCCAAGTTCGTGAAGCTGCCAGACCACATGAAGCTTACTGTCCTTTGGAAGAACCTTGTGTTCCTGTAGCGCCTACACCTTCTAGCCAGTGGGAAGTTAGCAGCGCACCAGGAGCTCCATGCCAGACTGAAGTTTATAGAGTTCATGCAGCTGCAAGACCACATGAAGCTTACAGTCCTTCTGAAGAACCTTGTTTACCTATAGGGCTTACACCTTCTAGCCAGTGGGAAGTTAGCAGCGCACCAGGAGCTCCATGCCAGACTGAAGTTACTAGAGTTCGTGAAGCTGGAAGACCACATGAAGCTTACAGTCCTTCTGAAGAACCTTGTGTACCTTTAGGGCTTACACCTTCTAGTCAGGGGGAAGTGAGCAGCGCACCAGCAGCTCCATGCCAGACTGAAGTTACCCAAGTTCGTGAAGCTGCCAGACCACATGAAGCTTACTGTCCTTTGGAAGAACCTTGTGTTCCTGTAGCGCCTACACCTTCTAGCCAGTGGGAAGTTAGCAGCGCACCAGGAGCTCCATGCCAGACTGAAGTTTATAGAGTTCATGCAGCTGCAAGACCGCATGAAGCTTACAGTCCTTCTGAAGAACCTTGTTTACCTATAGGGCTTACACCTTCTAGCCAGTGGGAAGTTAGCAGCGCACCAGGAGCTCCATGCCAGACTGAAGTTTCTAGAGTTCATGAAGCTGCAAGACCACATGAAGCTTACAGTCCTTCTGAAGAACCTTGTGTACCTATAGGGCTTACACCTTCTAGCCAGTGGGAAGTTAGCAGCGCACCAGGAGCTCCATGCCAGACTGAAGTTTCTAGAGTTCATGAAGCTGCAAGACCACATGAAGCTTACAGTCCTTCTGAAGAACCTTGTGTTCCTGTAGCGCCTACACCTTCTAGCCAGCGGAAAGTAAGCAGCGCACCAAGATCTCCATGCCAGTCTGAAGTTTCTAGAGTTCATGAAGCTGCAAGACCACATGAAGCATACAGTCCTTCTGAAGAACCTTGTGTACCTGAAGCGCATACACCTTCTAGCCAGTGGGAAGTTAGCAGCGCACCAGGATCTCCATGCCAGACTGAAGTTACTAGAGTTCATGAAGCTGCCCAGCAAGCATCAGATGTATCAGGTCAGTGAAATGTCTAAATGATTTTTTTTGTAATAGCTACTGGCCTACGATCTGAAATTTTTTTAAATATCAAGATGTTTCTCTTAGAAACACAGAATTTGAAAAAAAAAATGTGTATATCTGTTTCACTGAGTAAAATGGACATATTTTGACAACATTTTCTAGGCCATAAATGTATCATATTAGTAACTTTGAATCACTTAGCAACATATGCTATTCACGGAAAAAATGATGGTTGAAGTGATTTTTTTGTAGTAGTATTATAATTTAGCATTATTTAAATTACAGACAATCAACTTCAATTATTGATAGAAACCACAACAATGCTTTACAATTGAAAATAATAATTTTTCAGGTGAATTTTGGGGCACGGTCATTATTGTGAAAGGAGGTCTAGAATACAAAGCTTTTCCGCTTTGTTCTACAGTTCTGTCAATAGGGAGGTTAGTAATTTGATACTCGATTATATTGAAGTTATGAATATGTTGAAGTGGAAAATAATTCACTGTTTTTGTTCTTATTTTATATAAAATCTTTACAGTTGTCGCAAACTTTTAACTTGAATTTTCGGTAATGTTGAAGTGCATTCCTATCCCAACTAGTAGTTTCACACTTATTTCAATGTGTTTATTAAAAAGTGTTAAAACTATGGCGAGTCATATTAAGTTAGGTTTTTCACACATTGCAAATGCAAGTTTTATTTACTTAAGCGTGTCAATTTATTGAATAATTGGTCAAAGGTTTACAGTTCAGTGTATGTATACCTGGTTTACTATATTACGATTTATTGAACATTTGGACTCGACACAAGATACGTATTCAACACATTAATCCAGTCCATGTCCAGTACTATAATAATCTACACAAACCTACTATCAAATCATAATTCAATTGTTACATAACAATGAGCTAGCATAGTCATGGATGAAATGGACATGATGATATCCCAAAAGAAAAATGTGAAAAAGGCATGTTTTATGTAAATGTTATCTCTTATTTCGTAAGTGAACTCTACAGTGGCAATGTCGTCATTTAAATTAATTAATAATAGTTTGTGTGTTTGTGTGTGTTTGTAAATAGTGCATCTGTAGATTGAAGTATATGAACTTACGTAACTCTAGATCCCAGTCACGACAGCATTTTTACGTGATTTATTTTTTCATAAAACTAACAACGATCCATCTCTGTAAACTTTTAAGATGATTTTACTGGTAACTTTTTTTTATGAATCATGATTTGTCATGTTTACAGTTTCACTAGTGATTGACATTGGTTCCTAAGCGATTTAGTCAGTATGTTAGCAGTGAAATCCTGCAGCTAACTACGCATCAAGTGAAGAATGTTAGTGTGATCTTTTAAATATTCATAATTGAAAGTCTAGTATTTACATGCTTTCATTTTGAAATAGGATGGACTTGGTGGAGGTTATGGGAAAGCAAAATAAAAAGGTTCCTGTGCTCTTAACACCAGCAACTAGGACAGCTGTCATGAAGTTGAACGATTATAGGAGCAGATGTGATGTCGATGAAAGTAATCCATACGTTTTTGCAAAGGTAAACAGCTTTGAAAATGTTTCATTTACACATTTGTCGAGCTAACGCAGAAGTATTGTGGTCCCAGTTATCTTTTCTGCAATATTTGTTCTTTTTACAGATTGCATATTACAGTTATTCGTATCTGAGTTTGTTAAAATTCAAAGGCAAACATTTCAATTGAAACACTGCTTCACGTGATACTTTGGGTTTTAAATGATCTTTAAAAAAAAATGTAAACCAATTGACAGGCATTTGATTTATCACATTTTGAGTTAAGTTAATATGTATGAAAGATAAAAAGTACCCTTTACTGGTTGGCACAGGAGTAAGTTATCAGGTTGTAAAATTTTCCAATAGTTACATAGACATAGTTTAAAAATTTGTTCTCCAGTAATCACAGACTTAGCATAGGTTTGTATTCTAAATAATGCTCACCTAATGCACATAAAATAATAAAGCCATTATCATTGATAAAACTTGTGCTAAAAACTGACCTCGATTTAAGGCTGGAGATTTCTCTTATCTGTCTACTGGCTAACTGTCTTAATTATAGAAGGTTTGTATTTCTTACCTCGATTTAAGGCTGGAGATTTCTCTTATCTGTCTGCTGGCTAACTGTCTTAATTATAGAAGGTTTGTATTTCTTATTGGTGGTTAAGGATGTGTGGCACAGGAAGATGTTATACTGTTACCTTCACAAGTAATATTTTAATTAATTTTATTAATGCATTCTTCTCCTGTACTTGAGTTTAAACAAGTGATGTACCCATAATTTGCAGGCCTAAGCACCTTCCCCAAAAAGTCAAATAATTGCAGAGTTAATACTCAGCCTGTCTGTTAATTGAATGACTAATGCTCTGATTAAGGTGAGCTATAGAAACCAATATGGAGCTTTTGTGTTTTTTAGGGTCATAAGAAGTTTATTGAGGGGAGTGAGGCTCTCCGGTATGTTTTGGACCAAATACCGGATCTTGAGCAACCCGAACTCTTAAGATTTCCGGCAATGAGGAAGTACTTGGCAACCGTTGTGCAGGTAAATATGTCTTCGAGGGTCTGCCTGATTTTCTGAATCACTCACTACTAGCAAGTGTACCAGTTTAAAGGTGTGTGTCAATCTTGTTTGCCATTTGTTAGCTATATGTGGTCGTCTATATTTGACATACCACTCCTGTATTTGTTTTAATTTGATGTTTGTTTCTACAGGGTATGCGTATGTATTTGGCTGTGGAAATATTCTTGATGACATTAACATAAATCTGTGAAATTTAAAAAACAAGACAGAAAACATTTGTTAATTTACATTAATAAATTAATGGACATAAATGTTACATAACAAAATAGTTCTTATAACCAATAATGTTAACAGTACAATTTCATTACATAAAATTGTTCAGAGGTTATAAATTTTTATAAAGTTATCCATTAATTTCAACATATATTTGCATTTAGGTCTTTGGAATGGCTGAAAATGATGTGGCAGAAGTGGCCCGCCACATGGGTCATGAACTTTCTGTGCACAGAACGTTTTATCGGCTGCAGGATGATGTAATTGAACTTGCCAAAATTTCTAAATTGTTATTAGCTGTGGAGAGTGGCCATGCTAACCGCTTCAAAGGCTTGTCCTTGGATGACCTGGATTTAGACGGTATGTGACTTTTGAGATTTAAATTTGGATTAAATAGGCCTTCAGACCTTACACTTGGTTAAAGGTGGTTATTTAAAGCTCATCTCTCCAACATCCACAGTGCAACAGATAAGCATTGTTTTGTCATAAAACAAATTGATTTTCTAGAAAAGCATTTTAATTTTTAAGTCGTCGTTTTAAAACCTTTTTATATATCAAAAAACAAATTGTAACCGATCTTTATATTGTTTTTGTAGTGATAGATTTTTGCTCGGGATAATAATGACTATAGCACTGCATTAAAACAAACACCGAAGTACTCCATATTGTGTCAAAAGGCCGTTTTGAATTGTCTGAGGTTAAATAATCAGTAACCAAATTACCGTTTGGATTTACGAGTGTATCAAGTAAACACTGTTGAAAAACTAACATGGACATGGAATTCTGATTGCTAATGTTGATTTAGTAATGCTAATACCATTCAAGACAAAAACTGCATTCATATTATATTTATTGCAGCAAAAGGACATTGATTATTTCTAATATTAACTAATGAAACTTCGACCACCTAAAATCTAATGAACAATAAACACTGATTTAAAATTTAAATGCAGACTTTGATAACTATTTGAAAATTGAGAAACCAATTGTTCTGGAAAAAAGAAATAAAAAAAACGAATTGAGTAAAATATCTGGTAGTAAACAATTTTTAGCACACCTGAGCACGAAGTGCTCAAGGGTTAGCTATTGTGACCGCCTTTTGTCCGTCATCGTCTGTCCGTTCGTCTGTCAACATTAGGCTTGTGAACACAATAGAGACTACATTTCTTGGCCAATCTTGACCAAACTTGCACAGATTGTATATGACCATAAGATCTCGGACGAGTTCGCTAATGGGCGACATCGGACCAGAAACACCAGAGTTATCTCCCCCTTTTCGTAAAAAATGCCATGTTTTACATTATGAACACAATAGAGACTTTATTTCTCAGCCAATCTTTAACCAAACTTGCACAGATTGTGTATGACCGTAAGATCTCGGACGAGTTTGATAAAAGGTCATCTCGGACCAGTAACACCAGAGTTATCTCCCCCTTTTTGATAAAATATGCCATATTTCACCTTGTGAACACAATAGAGACTTTATTTCTTAGCCAATCTTAACCAAACTTGCAAAGATTGTATATGACCATAAGATCTCGGAAGAGTTTGATAATGGGCCAGATGGGACTAGAAACACCAGAGTTATCTTCCCTTTTTGGTAAAAAATGCCATATTTCACCTTGTGAACACAATAGAGACTTTATATCTTAGCCAATCTTAACCAAACTTGCACAGAATGTGTATGACCATAAAATCTTGGACGTGCTTTATAATGGGCCAGATCGGACCAGTAACACCAGAGTTATTTCCCCTTTTTTTAAAAAATGTGCCATATTTCACCTTGTGCAATAGAGACTATTTCTCAGCCAATCTTAACCAAACTTGCACAGATTGTGTATGACCATAAGATATCGAATGAGTTCTATAATGGGCCAGATCGGACCAGTAATACCAGAGTTATCTCCCCCGTTTTGGTAAAATATGCCATGTTTCACCTTTTAAACACAATAGAGACTTTATTTCTTAGCCAGTTTTAACTTAACTTGCACATATTTTATTTGACCATAGGATCTTGGATGTGTTCCATAATAGGGCAGTCTGGAATAGTACCAACAATGTTATCTCCCCTTACAAGTTAACTTTTATCATATTTCACCATATGAATGTTGTCCCATTTAGTCTCAGGTGTGCGATTTAAGGGCCATTATGGCCCTCTTGTTACCTTATAAATTTTTTGTAGCACTGATTCGCAAATATTTATGGCAGCTAATGAAATGTTTGTATATTTTTGCAGCAATAATTACAGTGTCCGGAATGTCAATGCATTTGAGCATGATTTGCAGGGACAAATTGTGTTTATGTAACTGGACACTTAAATTTTAACTGTTATCTTTCACAGAAATTCCAGAGGAGGATGACACACAGTCCGTATTCGAAGCAAGTCGGATGGAATCGGAGCTTGTGCAGCAAACTGTAGGTAAGAATCTCCATGAATTGAATATGATTACATGTGTATTATTTAGGGATGGCAACGAGTACAGATTTTGATACTCGAGTAATCGGTCAGTTATTCGATCGAGTACTCGGTCCTTTGTCTTGGTGATATGCAATAATTACTAGTATCTAGGCCTATGTAAAGTTCATGTGTGTGTGTGCACTCGCCTATAACTAGGTGTATCAGACTAAGTTAAGACATCGTGAGCCTTCTCAATTGACATGTTTCAAGTTAAATAATGCAATGTATCGATAACTAAAAAAAACTTTCATTCATTTTGTAAATGTCTTAAAGACGTTCGCAACAAAAAGAAAATAATTGGGTTAATTTCTCCTTTTGCTTCATTATTTCTTTATTGTTTATAGGTTACAATATACTAATTTCAATCAATAAATATAAATCTTTGTAAATCTTTAAGTTCCAGTCAATGATTAAAAGTTCATAAAGCATTATAATTATCAAAACCACACGTATACAATGTATTGCCAAACATATTAGTTAAAAAAAGATCCATAAATATCATTCTATTTTGGCATTTTGATACGTTGTATCCGTAAACATGAAACATGAAAAAGGCTACATAGGTACCCGATTTAAAGTCCAATATTTCCCAAACATGTTTGGTGACCCATTCTTTTTATTAATGTTTTGATGTAAGTATACATTGATGCATGTATGTGCGAAAATTTAAGAAAATCTGTTGTTTGGAACAAAATATATTGATTCATAATAACTGACGTTTCAAAAGGTATTATTAGTACCCATTTGACCTACTTAATTGTCCAGCCAAATTCATTATTTTAACAGTAAATATAGGTAAAGCGTTATAAATGTTATCTTTCACAGAAATTCCAGAGAAGGATGATGCACAGTCCGTGTTTAAAGCAAGTCAGATGGAATTGGAGCCTGTGCGTCAAACTGAAGGTAAAGTCTCCATGAATTGAAAATGATTACATTTTTATAGTATGATGACGAAAATGCACAACTCTGACAAAAAACCTTTGCAGAATAATGGTCCTATTGTACTTTGAAATTGTTTTACATCTACAGGAATGCACATTTATTAGATTCTTTTTAAAAATCTCTGTTTTTCATTGTTAATGAAAATTTAACTAGTGTTATATTAATAGTTGACGGTGCTGTTAAAAGTGTGGGCACATGTCAGCAAGTTCTTCAACATCAGTTCGTCTCAAGATATAAGCTTATTGATGAAATTATATTAATTTCCAATGCAGTGAGACCAAAACGCAAATTTACAAAAGAGACATATGAATTTGATGACAATGATCCTGATTACAATGAAGGTAAGCAGACTTTATTTAAATTGTTAAGGCTATACTTGATTATCAAGTCATTTCATCTAATGTGTCCGGCAAAGAATATGTAACAAAGTGCAAAGTACTATTTTGGATTACTGCATTTATGGTGTCTTCCATATTACTGTATAACTGGTAATTTTTAATTTCTTGTTATTTGCACATTCTGATGGGCAATTCAGTAACACAAAATTCGCTTCTATTCATTTCCATTGTAATGTTGGTGACTTGCTGGACTGGACTTTTAATTTAATCAAGATAGACTTTATTGAGAATGTTTCTTTTTAACTTGCTCTAATTTTTTATTAGATTTTAATAGCACATTTTTTAACACACTGAAACACATTCAGGTCACATATTGCTAGATGTCTTTTTTTCAAACGTCATTGTCGTAAAGACCACTAAACTATAAAATATGGTATACAAAGTGTAATCTTTTTTGTTGTATCAGCATAATAGAAAAAGTAACTGGCATTTGCTTGCCTCACTTGTTGACACTTTTCTTAAAAGTAAATGTAGCCAAATAATCAAAAAGCTTAAGGGAAATGAAAATGTGATTTCTTGCATTTTCAGTGAACATCTCACTTTTTGAAAATTACTACATGTAGTTATACAGTATTCTAATAAACTCTGGGTATATACATGTATGTATGGATTATTAGTTTCAGAAAGGTCAATGGGAAGCATAAAAAGATCTTGTTCTAAGTTCTCAGTGGAATAAGGGTCCAGTCTGGTCAAATTAACATCCTCCCTGGGGAGTGGGAATCATCGTATTATATAGAATTAAAGGAGTAAAACAAACAGTGTGAACATTATGGCACATTTTAGTTATATTTTTTGTGTTGATCTTTCTGCATGGATGCCTCGTAAGTGTCAACTGCAAAGTTGCAAAGATCCCAAAGAATCCTATGCCATTGGGTCGCTGTTGCTCGTAATACATCGTTAGAAAGAACAACATACATGTATGCATTTGGTAGACTAGACAATATCCATACTTTAATAGGATGAATGACAGTTCTGTTTGCAGTTTGTGTCATTTCTTCCCACTTGGACAAAATAGTGTAGCACTGATTTTTCTGATATTAATTTTTCCTATAACTTCTACAGGTAATGCAGATAGCGAAACAGATGAAGAACCTGTAGTGAAGCGAAAATGTATGTTGTATGGTAGATTATGTTTTTGGCTATAACATTCACAATGACAATTTACTGATGTGCTGATTATTATCCTTTAATTGACAACTGTCTCAGTATGAAAAAAATAAATAAATGGTAAATACATGTAACAGAACCAAAACAGGCATGTATGGCTTTGGCTTTAAAAGTCACAAATATGTCACTCTGGTCTATGGATTATATATATATATATATATATATATATACATATATGTAAACTTGTTCTACACAATTTAGTAGTTATGCAGCTATGGTACACAGTTGTGACATTGCTTGCATTCAATATTTACCTTTTCTTGCTACTGAGTGTAAGTATTTACAATTGCCCATTTGTATATGTTCATTTTTGTCGTGTTGCAGTGACCTCTAAAAGAAAATGGACAGATGGTGAGAAGGCTGCACTAATGTCTTGCGTGTTGAAATCAGTTCGTGAAAAAAAACCGCCCATAAAAGCAGACTTGGCAGTTTTGCAGACTCAAAACAATGAACTTAAAAAAATTCCTTGGTTGAAACTGAAGCATCAAGTATGGGCGATGGCCCAACAAAAACTGAAAAATGCAAAAAGATTGTTGCATAATTAGATTATTAGCTCACCTGAGCAGGAAGTGCTCAAGGTTGAGCTATTGATGACCGTCTTTTGTCCGTCGTCTGTCCGTCAACATTTGGCTTGTGAACACAATAGTGACTGCAACTCTTACCCAATATTACCTAAACTTGCACAGATTGTATATGACCATAAGATTTGCCATATATAACTTTGTGAACACAATAAAGACTTTATTTCATAGCCAATCTTGACCAAACTTACACAGATTATGTATGACCACAAGATCTTGGATGAGTTCGATAATGGGCCAGATCGGATCAATAACAGCAGAGTTATGGCCACTTGGTTAGTAAAAAATACCACTTTTCACCTTGTGAACACAATAGGGGTTTCATTTTTAAGCCAATCTTAACCAAACTTGCACAGATTATATATGACGAAGAGTTCATTAATGGGCCAGATCAGACCAGTAACACCAGAGTTATGTCCCCCTTTTTAGCTCACCTGAGCTTTTGTGATCGTCCGTGCGTCCGTCCGTCGTCAACTTTTCATTCAAACGACATCTCCTCCTAAACCACTTGGCGGATTTTTACCAAACTTCACAGGAATGATCATTGGGTGACCCTCTTTCAAAGTTGTTCAAATCTTTACGGTCTGCTGCATATGTAGGTCACCAGAGCTAAAAATAGATTTAAAAGGTGTAAACTTAAAAAATCTCTGAAACCGCAAGGCCCAGATGTTTCATATTTGGTATGTAACATCCTATAGTGGTCCTCTACAAAGATTGTTCAAATTATGCCCCTGGGGTCAAAACTGGCAACGTCCCGGGGGTCACATTGTTTATATAGAATATATACATGTAGCAAAATGACTTTAAAAATCTCCTCCTGAAACCGCAAGGCCCAGAGGTTTCATATTTGGTATGTAACATCCTATATTGGTCCTCTACAAATATTGTTCAATTTTTGCCCCTAGGGTCAAAACTGGCCACGCCACGGGGGTCACATGATTTATATACACTTGACTAGCAAAATGACTTTAAAAATCTCCTCAGAAACTGCAAGGCCCAGAGGTTTCTTATTTGGGATGTAACATAATATAGTGGTCCTCTCCAAAGATTGTTCAAATTATGCCCCATGGGTCTAAACTGACCACAACATAGGGGTCACATGGTTTATATAAACTTATATAGCAAAATGACTTTAAACTTCTTCTCTTCTGAAACCTCAAGGCCTAGAGGTTTCATATTTGGTATGTATATGTGGTCCTCTACAAATATTGTTCAAATTATGCCCCTGGGGTCAAAACTGGTCACGCCCTGGGGGTCACATGGTTTATATAGACTTAAATAGCAAAATGACTTTAAAAATTCTCTCCTCTGAAACGGCAATGCCCACAGTTTTCCTATATGTAGTATGTAACATTGCATAGTGGTCCTCCCCAAAGATTGTTGAAATTATGCCCCTGGGGTCAAATCTGGCCACACCCAAGGGGTCACATGGTTTATATAGACTTAAATAGAAGAATGACTTTAAAAATCTTTACCTGAAACCGCAAGGCCCAGAGGTTTGTTCAAGATTGTTCAAATTTTGTCCCTGGGATAAATATAAGCCCCACATCGGAGATGCAAATTCCAATTGTGTTACAAGGTCTCAGGTGAGCCTCCTAGGGCCCTCTTGTTGTGTATTTTGGCATTCCGGTAGTTATGTCCATTTTCACATAGATAACTTTTCAGGTTTACATTTTTATTGAATAGTTGAGCTCGCTGTCCTCTGACAGCTCTTGTTTTAATCTCTTAAATCTTTATATTTGATGTGTACTTGCATGTACTTTTTATTGCAAGTAGCATGGTGTTGTATTTAGGTTAGAAAACCTGATTTTTTTGGAAGATGTTATATTGAACAGAAACACTGTATTATCAGTAGTATTTGTGCAGATTGTTAGATATTCATAGAGCATGGTTTATTTAACCTTGAAAAGTGGTATTGCTGCTATTGTTGAGACTTTATGTACAAGTTTTATTCTCTGAGTTGTACTTTCATACTGCTTTCACTGTAGATATGCGAGAGCTATTTCATAATAGGCTTGCGTTCAGAAACAAATATCACGTTGCAACCAAACTTACAGTTTTCCTTTGAAACAATACCGTTCATTGGTAAATATAACTCATAGTTAATTCAAATTAGCATTTAAAAAAGTTTCATTTAGAGGAATGACCAAATCACAAAAAAAACCCAATTTAAATTGCTTCCTGATACGATTTTTGCACCAAGGTTTGTTCACAGTTACATGATCTTAAGCCGTTCAATTGATTCTTTTCAAAATTGTTTGTTATAATTTCTATTTTTGTAATGCATACTTTAAATATAGTTTAACATGTAGTGTTTAAAGGAAATGAATCTCGGGATGTTCTAATTGTCAAAAACAGAAAATTAAAAAAACTACATGAATATTAGCTACATAAAGCATGTTAAACACTCAATTTGCATAGTGTGTATCCTTTAACCATTTAAAAAGCTAAAGTTTATTGTGATATAGGTGATAGGCTTAAAGATGTCCGTCCTTCCGTACCACTTTATTGTCCGGGCTATTTCTCAGCAACTACTGGCTGTAATTCACCAAAACTTTATGGAAAGCTTGATTACCAAGAGGAGGTGTGCATACTACCAGGACGTTCCACTTCAATGGTTTTTCTCATATGGGACCTTGAAAATTTATCAAATTAGGGTATAGTGCATAAATTCTTGTCCGGGCTATTTCTCAGCAACTTATCCTTGCATTTATATTGCTTGACAATGCATATTGGGGAGCATCCTTCAGTTTTACTGATATCCTTATTTCTGACAATTGGACCATTGATTATTGAGATTGATTACCTGTAAAAGGGATCTTGCTAATACAGGCCAATTGGATTTTGACAGCAAATAAAGCAACACCATATTCATTCTTAGCTTAACTGAGCATGAAGTGCTGATGGTGAACTTGTGTGGTCGCGTTTTGTCCGTTGTGTGTCATCGGTTGTCTGTCATCATATGCCTTGTTACCACTCGATAAGGGGCACATTTTTGTCTAAACTTCATGAAACTTGCTAAGAAAAGTAATCTTATTGATATCTTATGATGAGTGCAAAGTGAGTCACCTCAGGTCAAAACCTATGTACCAGGAGCAATTGAAAGAAAAGGCTTGTTACCACTCTAGATGTCATATTTTTGCCCAATCTTATACAACTTAGCGCTAGGAGTTGAGTACTGGTTTATCCCAGTAAAGATTGTTAGGTGTACTGCCCACATGATCTTCAGTTTGAATGATGTTCACATATTGTTTATTTTGTTTCACAAAACTGGAAGAAATGATGTCCTATTATGACAAAAAAGCACCAACAGTCTTTCTACTTGGTGTCAACATTGGCCAAATTGCAAGCATTTTAAGTTAGTTGACTATTATTTTGCCTTTAAGACCCTTTTGCCATGGTGTGCATCATATTTTGTTTTCATTGTTAATTGTACTTTGCAAACAGAATAGTTGTCCCTTGACTTGTACTACAACTCCGCTAAATATTGTGTATTTCCTTAGTTGTATTTTTACGTCGTCTGGTTGTGGAGTGTGAGTGAATTCTTTGAGTTAAAACTTGATGTACATGTATGCAATATTTGTCTCTTGACTTGTACTGCAAGTCTGGTAAATATTGTGTATTTCCTTAGTTGTATTTTTACGTCGTCTGGATGTGGAGTGTGAGTGAATTCTTTGAGTGAAAACTTGATATACATGTATGCAATATTTGTCCCTTGACTTGTACTGCAAGTCCGCTAAATATTGTGTATTTCCTTAGTTGTATTTTTACCTCAGGGGTTGTGGAGTGTGAGTGAATTCTTTGAGTTAAAACTTGATGTACATGTATGCAATATTTGTCCCTTGACTTGTACTGCAAGTCTGCTAAATATTGTGTATTTCCTTAGTTGTATTTTTACCTCGTCTGGATGTGGAGTGTGAGTGAATTCTTTGAGTGAAAACTTGATGTACATGTATGCAATATTTGTCCCTTGACTTGTACTGCAAGTCTGCTAAATATTGTGTATTTCCTTAGTTGTATTTTTACCTCGTCTGGATGTGGAGTGTGAGTGAATTCTTTGAGTTAAAACTTGATATACATGTATGCAATATTTGTCCCTTGACTTGTACTGCAAGTCCGCTAAATATTGTGTATTTCCTTAGTTGTATTTTTACCTCAGGGGTTGTGGAGTGTGAGTGAATTCTTTGAGTTAAAACTTGATATACATGTATGCAATATTTGTCCCTTGACTTGTACTACAAGTCCGCTAAATATTGTGTATTTACGTAGTTGTATTTTTACCTCAGGGGTTGTGGAGTGTGAGTGAATTCTTTGAGTTAAAACTTGATGTACATGTATGCAATATTTGTCTCTTGACTTGTACTGCAAGTCTGCTAAATATTGTGTATTTCCTTAGTTGTATTTTTACCTCGTCTGGATGTGGAGTGTGAGTGAATTCTTTGAGTTAAAACTTGATGTACATGTATGCAATATTTGTCCCTTGATTTGTACTACAAGTCTGCTGAATATTGTGTATTTCCTTAGTTGTATTTTTAGCAAGTCTGGTAAAAATATTTAAAAGAAAATATATTAAAAACTATTTATAAGCTGATCAAGCTGTCTTTTTGAAATGTACTTTAAAACTAAAAATACCATGTGCTTATTTAGGCTCAATATTGCATTAAATTCTTGAATTTGTTGAGTTACTTTTTAAGAAAGGATGAATGTAACTTGTTCAATAAAAAATTCTTGAAAGGATACGTTTTCAACGCTTTTTTCATTTGCCGACATAGCTTGGTGGACACATAGTGATCACTTCGTCCGTCGTTGCCATTACACTTGCCGTTTTGCGTGCAACTACATATATCTTAATAACTACTTGAAATATTTCATTAAAACTTCTCGTGTGTCTTCCCAGTGCTTGATGCACCAGATTTAGGTTTGAAGAGTCCAGATGGATTATTACAAGAGTTATGTGCCTTTGAAGCTTTGCTGATTTTGAGACTGCATGCAGCTATGTTAATTTCATGACAAAAAAATAATGAAATAAAGTCTTAAGCATCATAATTTAGTGCACACAATATTTACCGTAGGGTAAAAAAATGCTCACTAAATACGATTTTCAACAGCATGCTCATGAATTATGGCAACTCCACTCGCAAAAGTTGCTGATTTTCTTATCGGAGATTTTTTAGTTTTAAAATGCCAAAATCATATTTTTACATAAATAGCTATCAAAATATACAAAAAAGTATACCCTGTCCAGGTATCTATGTATTATTTTGTACAATGGATACCTAAAGTCAGTGATAAAGTCCAAAAATTTGACATGCATTTGAAACAAATTTATAATCCTTTGTGCACTTACAAAGTAGGGATAATAGTCGAGCCTGGTGTGGTGTTACAGCAATTGTGATTTTGCTTTGTAACAACATTCTTTCATGCAGGTCTGTAAAAACCATAATTGTCTCGCTGATGAAATGTCTTTAAATTTGATCACATGTAGCAGTGGACATTCTATAATTGGGCTTGGACTACACTAAACAGTTTTTGCATGTTCTCTCATGAATTTTAGGATGTAATTATAAGAGTTATTAAGTATAAACCATTTTGTTTCTTGAAATACACATAACATGATTATTTTGTCCGTTGATTGAATTCAAATTTCTTCAAACACGTTATAATTTTAACTGGTACTTTGATTTCTAATGTATGGAACAAATAAACTTACAAAGGAAATTGTAAAGCTACGACAACCGAACTATTTGTTAAACAACCTAGTTCAATTAATTGTAGCAGTCAAATAGTCAGCACAAATGGTCGGTTCTAAATGTTAAATTGTACTTCGCTGCTGTAGATGTTACTGTTATGTTGACGGGCTCGGTTGTATACTATGGTAAATACGATCAGGGGACTTAACACTTAGCAATTAGGATTTTCCAATTTCCGTTTATTAGTCGTACAACTGTATTCTATGCAACTGTATTAGTGACGTGAAACTATTCTCAACATTTGGCTGTCAATATCAGGTCTTATGCACTGTGCAGGTTATTCGGTCCTGGTAATAACCTTATCATCGACGTGTAATGATACTATTTTCTTAAACAAGCACCAGATGTCCGGGAACAGTACCGATCAGCCCATAGCTACCAGATGCATGAGGCATCATGCGAACTCGTGCTACGCAAGCATAAGAAGTTAAGCCACTAGCTTTCTGATGTCAGGGCAGCTCCAACTTGGAGCTAGATGCATAATCCGGACGAAATCGCTCCCAGTGAACACACAGGATGAGGTTATCGTGCTACTAAGGACAGCTGTATTCCTACTCATGGCATCGTTTAGAAAATCATATTCTTAAAATATATGTTACAATGCGAAAAGAGCATTGAAGATGATCCATTAATGATTACAATGATTTCAAAGGAACTGTCTATGAGATTTGTCCTCACATGATACTATCTCTGAGAGATTATTTGCATTGAATGGGGACATGTCCCAACTTAATACTCTCTGTTGTCCTCGTTATAGTATCTCTAGAGAGACATGGTGGGGACGTGTCCCTGCCCCACGGTCTCTCTTGTCCCCATGGTCATATAACTCGCGTCCCCAGATTATTACCGTCTCTCGTCCCCACACTGTCTCTCATCCGAAAAATAAATTTGATGATATTAGCTTGAACAGCCGTTTGTGGTGTAAGGGAGGTAAGGCAATGAGAAAATACTCGGAGAACAGCGTATTTGATGTTTGCAAATGGGAGTCCCCAGATCCCAGGTTATGGTGTATTGTCCACGTTTTACGTCCTAAAGTATCCAGGGAGAGAGAGAGAGAGAGAGAGGGAGAGAGGGAGAGAGAGAGAGAGAGAGAGAGAGAGAGGGATGCTGGAACCGTGTAAGTAGGGACATTTGATAACACTGTTACCCACGTAGTGGGGACACCATTGGTAAGTGGGGACATTTCACTTGTCCTCACATATACGGTCGTTTATTTAAATGTGGAAAACGTGTTTTTTGAAGTAATCAATTCTTTTGGTAGTGGGGACTGGTGTCCCCGGAAAAATATGTCACACTCGCAACACCGTATTTTGTTACCAAAACCGATTGCTACATTAATTTCACTACGCATGCGCAATGGTGTTGTCGCTCAGTGGCGGTATAAAACAGTGGAAATGGCGTCGTCTCATTATCAAGGTACTATTTGCTCTTTTATTGATCTGCTACATGGATTTGTAAATGTTAGAATATTTCCTAATCTATCTATTTCTTAATATGATGTCTCAGACAAATTGTCTGAGACTCATCATATAGTCTTATTGATAGCATTACCCCACCCACCTACTACGTTTGATGGGCGACACAAATACCCCAAATCGACCCATATATGATTGTTTATGCCACTATCTGTTAAAATGTATTAAATTTAAAGCATTTATAGCATAACTGAATTTGCTGTTGTTGTTGAGGTTAATGCATGAAAGCTTTTTGGATACAGAAAACCATGTATGTTAACAATTTTTATTATCATCAACAGTTTTATATTTCAGTAGTCATTAATGCTAATGTTCAACTTCATATAGCTGCTATATCCTGTTAAACCATGTACATGTAGGGAAAAAAATGGAGTGTATGCGGATTTAACACTAACAGTTATTATTTGCTTATTATTTCCTTATTGACTGAGTAATAATTTAAGTTTATTAGGGTATAATTTATTTTAATTAAATTACTTTTCAGTTCGCAGCAAAAGAAAACCTGGACATCAGTCTGATATATGTACAGAATGGATCGGCAAAGCGGGAGATCCCTCGGGATTTCGAATTCAGTGGTTTCCAGAAAAAGGTTTCATTAAATTATAGTATACATTTTTGTGTTTCACATTCCGGTATGGTAAAGGTACTTCTGCCAAACCATTAGTAGTTAATGATAGTATGTTATCTAAAACAGACATGTCTACTTTAACCAGGTTCATGCTAGCTCATCAGGGCTGTTTTTCAGAGGCTGGGGATTGGGACTTAGGCCCTAGGTTTTGGGAAAAAAATGTGTATACAATTTGGTGAAGGAAAGCAAAAATCTAGGAGTAAAGTCAACTTTGGGGAAAAGTGTCTGATTTTAAAGAAATTTTGCTAGGGGATGATTTCTTTAAACAGCCCCTGCTATCAGGGCTCAGCCTAGGGACAAATTTGAGGGAGAAGTCACTTCTCCCTCAGTTCAGTTTAGGGAGAAGTGAGGCCACTTCAAGGAGAAGTGTTTTCCAAAAAGCGCTTAACCATAATTTTGCTTGTTATTACCATCATCAGACCATGTCAATCATTATCATAGTACCAAGTCCATCATCATCATCATCAAATTCTCCATAAATTAATAAGATATTTTCAAGTTGTATTACATTATTCTATTTTCCAAGTTTTTTTTCCAAGTTTCCATTCTAGCAATACACACATTAATAAAACTTTAAATTTAAATATAATTTTTTTATCTAAAGTTCACAGTGCATCATAAAACATTGTTTTTTTTGGAATTAAAAATTAATTATATATTAATTATATTTTGTTAGTTATTAATTCATTTTTTGTTCAATAAAACACTGCGTTAAAATTACCTTGCAATTATTTATCTAATTTGAACAAACAGTAAAATCCGTTAAAAACACCAGTCATTAATAATAAGACATGTTAAATCTAAGAAGAATGACAGCGTGACGTAATCAGTTTGATTGGGCTTTTAATTCTGCAAGCCATTAGCAACAGCTAATAGCAACGGTGTTGGTTTGACTTCAAAAAGCCTTTTTATGTGACTGCCCAGATGGGGCCATTGTCTAGCAGTTTGTAGAACTAAGTGTGTAACACAATTAGCACATGGTCAGTGAAAAAAGCATCAATACCACTGTACATGAACAATGCAAGCACTGTTGACAGAGCATTAATGAATTAGTGTTCCAGATGAAATGTCAAGGGTGTGAACAAAATCAGACAGTTGCTTTATTGCATGGAATAAAATGGATATTTAAATGGGGTGATGAAATAAATGTCTTGGAATAAAAATAGGAAACTGTATTAGGAGGGAAATTATTGGATATTAACATGAATATTTACATCTAGTATGGATTGATATGTGTTTTGCGTATCAGGTAATTATGTGCGTTTTTGAAATTTACTTTGATTACGTTCTCTTTTTTATGGAAGTTGACTTCAACGCTTTTATGACTGGTGTTTGATTGATAATTATTACTATGCGAAGTCTAAAACAGACGGCGAAGTGGACTTCTCCTTGGTGAAATTTATGGGCGATGTCAATAGCTCCAGGGGAAGTTATCGCCACGTCGCCTTCACGGCTATGCCCTGGCTATATACGGTAAAAAAAAATGCTCATTTTACATAATAAGTAATGACATAATATTAGTAGTTACTAGGTGTGTTTACTTCTTTTTGATTCCAGGGAGAGGTGTTGTGACCACCATTGACAGAATGAAAGGAGAGTTTCTGCTAGTGTATAAAGGTGAAATGTTGAGCGCTGACGAAGGAGAAGAACGAGAGAAAAATGATGGTGGTACAGGATTTCGTTTTTTCTTTCCATGGAAGGGCAAACAGCTTTGGTGAGAAATATTTGATAATTTCAATGCAGTGATTTTTTTACCTCTGCGTCCAGGACGCAGTAATATTGCCGTAGACGCAAAGTTTAAACATAGCTTAATGATGACATCAAACAAAATAATGTAAACATAATTCAATTTGCAACAAGCAATTTCATTGGCAGCATGTTTCATTATTATCTAAACGGAAATATCAGTAAATGTACATGTGGGACTATATTAATTGCCATTAACAAACAATTTCCTTGGCCAAAGGATTTTTAGTAATGGTAAACCAGATTCATAGATCTAAAAATTATCAGCGAGTCGAAAAACAGATGCCATGTTGGGGGTTTCGCGGCAACAGTTTTTGCATTTGCCAAATTTATGGGCCTTGCTTTTGCAATGTTTCAGCGGCAAAATTAAGTTTATGTATGTTGGCATTTATTTTCTGAGAAAGCATGAGTCCTTGAGGATGCACATAAAGAAAATCAATGGATTTTTCTACAAATTTATGCATGAAAAATACAGGAGGCACATGAAAAAGTATCTCTGGGCCTTGGGTAGGAAAGAAAATGCTGAATCTCCCTGAATGTAGAGACATAATAGTTGGGACAAAATTGGCAGATTCTCTCTGAAATTGAGAGACTTGAAGGTAGGGACTTAATACTGGGTACACAATTCAGTGAATCTCTCTGAAATTGAGAAATTAGAATGTAGGGACGCAATACTGGGGACAAAATTTGCTGAATCTCTCCATATGAGAGACCGATATGTACGGACGTAATAGTGGGGACAGGGGAGTGGAAATAATTAGTTTTTTCACTCGTCCATGGACAAGTTGACAATAAAATCAATACTTGTCCACAGCCACAACCAACTTGTCCGAACCAAGTGCGAATATGCATTCAGG
This sequence comes from Congeria kusceri, assembly GCA_027627225.1. Lineage (NCBI taxonomy): Eukaryota > Metazoa > Mollusca > Bivalvia > Myida > Dreissenidae > Congeria > Congeria kusceri. Next base: position 14,735,359 of record CM051029.1, on the reverse strand, counting down.
ATATTTATTTATACTATTTAAAAATGGCTGTTCTAAAATATGAAATCTCCATCATGGGCTGTATTTTTTTGCTCTTAATAGAGTTAACAGCTCTTATAAGACGTATGTTGCATGTTTAGATGAAAATCAGTGTTATGGGGTTATAAAGGAAAAAAGTCAGTAAATCATTCTGTCAGTTAGAAATAGACATTGAATTTCTACTTGTCCAAGGACATGTAAGTATAAAATTTTACTTGTGCGCAACATAAAACTCCCAGGTCGGACAAGTCCGGCATAGTAATTCCACACCCCTGGGGGACAAATTTGCTGAATCTCTCTGAAATTGAGTGCTTTAATGTAGGAACGTAACTCTGGGGACAAAATTCACTAAAACTCTCCCATAATGAGAGACTTGAAGGTAGGGACGTGATACTGAGGACAAAAATGGCTGAATCTCTTTTATGAGAGACCTGAATGTGGGGACGTAATGCTGGGGACACAAATGGCTGAATCTCTCTGAAATTAGGAGACCTGAAGATAGGGACATAAAACTGGGAACAAAAGTACATCTACATATTGGAAATTTAATGCGTTCTCATTGGCTGACTGGGTGACTAAATCTAGCTCCTCCTGCTTACAGATTTTATCGATAAGTGACACGCTGATGCAGAAGGAGAGTGCGTTTATTACCGAGTAGGCGTTCTTTGTTTTAGAAAAAGCATGCGTACACAAGCGGAAATGGTTGCGAATCTGACAATAAATTTTATGGCGTCTTTTCGTAAAAGTATGCATCCAAATAAGCCGCTTTTCGCTTTACCGAGAATTATTTGCTGAAAATATTTAGGGATTTCTGGTCCAGTTTACTTGCAACTTTTGCTGGACCGAGCGAAAATTTGGTGGACTCCGTCCACGGTCCACCGCTTAATGTCGAAGACTGAATATGGTAATTAAACAACTGTATTAGTCCATGAAGTAAACAAACAGACTTGGTATTTGCACCTTTTTGCCATTAGCTGAGTTGTGAACGCTAAGTCGAGAAGACGTGAAAAGTAGTTACCACATTTTGCACGAGGCATGACAAACCTAATCAAAACCTCACAATTTAGCACTATTTGTTAGTCTTTGTGGAGATGGGATTGAACATGTTTAATAATGATTTTAGGACCAATTTATTGATCATGGTCATCAGCACTGGTAAATGAGATCTCTACATATTCAGTGATTTTTTTGCCTCTGCGTCCAGGACGCAGTAATATTGCCGTAGACGCAAAGTTTCAGTTTATGTGCGTTCGTGGGATGCATGCATTTTGAAAGTAGTGAGTCCTGTCCGGCAGTTTCGAAGCATTTTGTGTACGAGTACTGTCATAATAGAGGCTAAAATTTACCATCGCACCGTCTATTTTTGTTACGACCATTCTCAGGGGTCTCGATCTCCGTATTTTGATGCCGAAATTCGGCATCATTCCCCCAACGAAAAAGTATATATTTTTCCCCCATTTCAGACCAAAATTTCCCCTAAATGAACTGCCATCGAATTTGTTTTCGTTTTGTTTATGGGAGTAATTTTCGGGGATCAAATTTACTTAAGCACCGTAACAAACGGTTAACGATAAAATCCGAAGAACATCACATGGTCAGGTTAAATGACCGTTTTGACTTGTCTGGTTCCCGATTATTTGTGCTTTCATAATAAAACTTAATTTATATACAGTTAACTGCTAGCTTGATTGCCGGGAACCGTAATTTCTGATTTGGGAAAATGGCTTCTGCTTAAAAGTTATCAAAACAGGTGAAGCAAAAAGGCACAAATACCGTGTCTTACAGTCGAAAACACAGTTTATTACTGTATTAGAATTAGTATAAGTAGTTTAACAAAATTAATTAAGGATAAAAATTGGAAGTTAAAAAATGATTTAAAAAATCGGAAGTGAAAAACTATTAAATTGCATGAAAAATTATCTGTTGCACTGCTCCACCTAATAATGGTCAAGTGGTAGACCGTAGATGGTTAAAATTTGACTAGTTAATATAATATTCAATTTATTGATAATTTTCATGAATAAAGTTGTCAGGTAAAGACTTAGACTAAATAAAGTGATTTAAAAAATATATTTAATAGTTTTTATTTTTGACTCGTTTGTTAAGTCGAAATTTCCCTTTCTGTGTAAAACGACGCTAAAATTCCCCCGCCTGAGGGTACAGGTACTCTTCCCCCAAACCAGAGAGAGACCCCTAATGGGGTGAAGGTAAGATAATATTTTATAATTTGGGGGAAGTTTTTTTTAAAGTTCGTCTGCAACATGGGTCCGAAAAGAAAAATGGCACATGACTAAACGCAATACACCTGAACTTCATTCGGGGCAGGTTCTACTGAAAATCGTCCGCAAAAAAATATGTTAATAGAATAAAAATTGGGAGGTTGTTTAGTTGGTGAGCATATACAATGAAACTACACAATTTAATAACATGTACTGCACTTTGTGTACGGTCGCTTAAAGGTGCAATGGTGTGGTAAAAAATGCACACTGCACAAACTTTCAACAGTCTACTCTAGCTAGACATGCTTCTCAAAAAACACAAAGTTAAAATTACTTGTGTTAATATATATAATAAGAGTTAATTGCATTATTGCCTTACTCATCTTATTAACTGACTGCTTACATTCCAATTTGAATTAATGAAAATGTTTGAACTCACACATTTAACTTTGGGATTCATAGATTTTTAGTCCAGCGAGTCCTAGGACTCGTGGCTGTGAAATTGTAAAAAAATCACTGCATTTTACATTTATTTATTTAAAAGACTTTTACTGGGCACTTGAAGACATTGATTTTAAGTTGGTAGTCGTAAACTTACAATTTTCAGTGTCGATGGGACCCAGGAAAGCGGGCTGCTTGGCAGACTTGTCAATCATGGAGATAAGAAAACTAGAAACTCTGTGATGAAAGTTGTGGAAGGCAACCTCTGTTTGTTCACAATAAGGTAAAGCAAAACTTCCATAAATAACAAAATAATTAAATTGATGTGAATTTCATGTTACTGTTATAAATGGAGTGCAAAGTACCAAGAAAATGATAACCCCTTGTTGTAAAAACCCCAGTACAATTTTAAATACATAACATGCTTACATACAATGTTAAGTTCAATTAATTTAGTTTCATGTGAACTTTCGATGAAATTTTGTTCTAGGTTGTGAGTAGTTGTTTCTAACATTACAATACTTTTTCAATTAATACTTAAAAAAAAAATTGTAGAGACATACAAGCTGGAGAAGAAATTCTGTACAACTATGGGTTAAAGAAGTTGCCATGGGAGTCGAGAAGAGGCGGAAAGGTTGAGGTTAGCTATTTTCTGTACAATTTAAAATAGAATCTGTGCTCAACATGTTTAAATAAATGTTAAAAGAAAGGATGCGTATGTATATGAAGTAAATTAATTTAACCAAACTCTTGCAAAACAACCGACCAAATACCATAGGGGTTTGTACTTCGCTGAAGTGTTCCAGGACCAAAACTCTCCCTGATTTTATTGGATATTTTTCTGGAGCAGAAAAGTTCACTTCTTTTTGTAGAGCAGTACTTCAAAACATTTGTAAACAGTCACTCTTTTTGGTCAAAACTTTGGGGGCATTGGTCACATAGTTACATATCTAGTCTGAATTTACTATACCCCCTGCACAACGAAGTTGTAGGGGGATATACTAGAATCAGCTTGTCTGTCTGTCTGTCCTTCTGTCTTGTCGGCACTTCATCTCCAAAACGCCTTGTTGGATTTGGATGAAACTTCACAGGAATGATTGGTACCAAGTGTAGTTGTGCATATGGTCAGAATGTTCCGCTCAGATGATTTTTCACTGAGTTATGGGACGTTGTTTTTTTAGCTCACCTGAGCACAAAGTGCTCATAGTGAGCTTTTGTGATCGCCCGCTGTCCGTGCGTCCGTGCATCCGTCGTCAACTTTTCATTCAAACGACATCTCCTTCTAAACCACTTGGCAGATTTTCACCAAACTTCACAGGAATGATCATTGTGTGACCCTCTTTCAAAGTTCTTCAAATCGTTATGGTCCGCTGCATATGTAGGTCACCAGAGCTAAATATAGATTTAAAAAGTGTAAACTTAAAAAATCTCGGAAACCGCAAGGTCGAGAGGTTTCATATTTGGTTTGTAACATCCTATAGTGGTCCTCTACGAAGATTGTTCAAATTATGGCCCTGGGGTCAAAACGGGCCACGCCCCGGGGGTCACATGTGTTTATATAGAATATATAGCAAAATGACTTTAAAAATCTTCTCCTGAAACCGCAAGGCCCGGAGGTTTTATATTTGGTATGTAACATTGTGTAGTGGTCCTCTATAAAGATTGTTCAAACGATGCCCCTGGGGTCAAAGCTGGGCACACCCCAGGGCTCACATGGTTTATATAGACGTAAATGGCAAAATGATTAAAAAATTCTTCTCTGAAACCACAAGGCCCAGAGGTTTCATATTTGGTTATAACATTATATCGAGACCTCGATTGGGATTGCATATGGGATGGGTGGGGTCAAGGTCACTGTTACTAAAATAGAAAAACGGTTCCGCTCAATAACTTTAGAACGCATTGAGATATTTTAATGAAACTTAATACATAGATACCTTATATTGACACCTCGCATGGGATTGCATATGGGGTGGGAGGGGCATGGTCACTGTTACTAAAAAACGGTTTCCGCTCAATATCTTGAGAACGCATTGAGATATTTAAATGAAACTTAATACATACATGTAAATACATTATTTTGAGACCTCGATTGGGATTGCATATGGGGTGGGTGGGGTCAAGGTCAACGTCACCGTTATTAAATATAGAAAAATGATTTCCGCTAAATATTTTGAGAACGCATTGAGCTATTTTAATGAAACTTAATACATAATTACCTTATATCAACACATTGCTTGGGATTGCATATGGGGTGGGTGGGGTCATGTTCACTTTACTGAAAATAGAAAAACAGTTTCCGCTCAACTTGAGAAAGCATTGCGATATTTTAATGAAACTTAATTCACATATCTTATATCGAGACCTCACTTGGGTTTTCTTATGGGGTGGGTGGGGTCAAGGTCACTGTTATTAAAAGTAGAAAAACGGTTTATGCTCAATAACTTAAGAACGCATTGAGATATTTTAATGAAACTTCATACGTAGATACCTTATATTTACGTATGTGGTGGGTGGGGTCAAGGTCAAGGTCACTGTTACTAAAAATACAAAAACAGTTTTCGCTCAATAACTTGAAAACCTATTGAGATATTTTAATGAAACTTCACACATAGATATCAGGTGAGCGACCTAGGGCCATAGTGACCCTCTTGTTATTGTTATAGTGTACATACACAATCTTGTCCGTGCTTCATCTCCAAAGCGCCTGGTTGAATTTAGATGAAACTTAACAGGAATGATTGGTACCAGGTCTAGTTGTGCTTATCGTCAGCATGTAACCCTTGGATGATTCTTCACTTAGTCATGACTCATGGGACTTTGTTTTCTTTTATTGATATAGTGTACATAGATAATCTTGTCTGCACTGATAGTGTACATAGACATTCTTGTCCGCGCTTCATATACAATACTCTTGGTTGGATTTAAATGAAACTTCACGGGTGTAATAGCTACCAAGCATAGTTGTGCATATTGTCGACATGCTCTGCTCGGATGATTTTCCACAGAGTTATGGCACTTTAATTGTGTTATTTTTACATTGTGCATACAGTATATTGCCTGTGTTTTATAACTTAAGACATATACCAGATACAGCCTTCATATTCGGTATATGTGTTCCTAAGGGCAGTCACTTTAGGATGACATCAAGATAGTTTACCCTGTGACCTTGACTGTGACCTTGTGACACCATATGAAGCTTTACAGGAATCAGTGGTACCCAGCATAGTTTTGCATATCATGTTCTGCTCTTGTGATTTTTTACATAATATAGTGTACATAAAAATCTTTCGTGGACTTCATTTCCTTAAACCTATTTTCTCTCCATGTGACCCCATATCATCCACAATCAAAGGTCCGAGGAGGGGGGTATAATTTCTAAGCCTGTGGCTTAGAGCCTAATTATAGTTTTTATTGAACTTTTCCCAAAATACATTATATAATTACATTACATAATCCATTGGGCATACAGTGTATAATAGTCAACTATTATCAGAAAGATGCAAGCATTCTTGCAGGAATTTCATTAATGTTTTGATGATGATATCAATGATTCACGGCACGGCCATATTAATTGACGACACGATACCAAAACTAAAATCTTGGTTTTAAATTTTACCAGATCTGTTTCGTAAGAATATCTTTATGTTTTGTGTTTTTCTTTATATTATCAGGACTTAAAAGGTAGGTTAAAAAAATGTTTACAATTTTATGTTAAAAATATTTTCAGTTCAATTTTATTATTCTGACTAGGGATGTCAACGGTTACCAGAATTGGTATCCAGATATTCGTATGCAATATCCGGATACTATCCAGATAACCGTATATATTGGCATCTAGATGCATTTTATATCCCTAAATTACGAAAACTGTATTTTACAAACACAATAGTTGCAAATTATTGAAAAAAATGTACATGTTACTTAAACAATGTCTATTTTTGTTAGTAAATTACGGGTTATGTGTGCTGTGGGCTGCGTTAATTTTTTTCAGCGTTACGGTTATAGCAACAAGCCATTATACTGTAGTCCACTGTTCAAATAATGTTGTTAAAAGGGGCAAAGTGTTTGCAAGCTAGCAATATTTTTATGCCCCCGGCATCTTGATGCAGGAGGCATATAGTGATCGTCCTGTCCGTCCGTGACAAGGTAAAGTTGATTTTACCGTTTCGTCTAGCACCAACACCGCTTACTTCAACTCTTTGATACTTACACAGTTATTGCTTATGACCATTCCCTATCCACCCATATCACCCAACCTTACTTTGACCTTGACCTAATTTGGACTTATAATAATTCAAAAGTGCCATTTCTTGGTTAAATACACTTTACTGTTTCGTCTAGCACCAACGCCGCTTACTACAACACTTAGATATTTACACAGTTGTTACTTATGACCATTTCCAATCCACCCATATCACCCAACCTTACTTTGACCTTGACCTTTGACCTTGACTTAATTTGGACTAAGAAATGGGCTACCCAGCACCAACCGGGGGCATGTGTGTTTATCAAACACAGAATCTTGTTTGTTATATGTTTATGTTGTTGCAGAATGTTATGTTCGTGTTCTGCCATAAATTGTTCTTGTTATATGCTGCTTTTTCATTTACCTAAGAAAGTGTGGGCTGATGTGGTCAGTGGTTATCTCTGGTTACATGTATGTGCAATACCTAATTAAACGATGAACTCTAGCTTGGCCAGAAATCAATTTCAACAAGTGGAAAAAAAATCACTGTCGTTACCAGTGGAAGGGTGTAAATGATACTTAGCAGTAATGATCAGTGCAAGCATTTAAAAGTTATTTATGAAATGTGCAATCTTTCCAAAAAGTTGCTTGCAAGTTCATGGAAAGGTTTTAAAGTTTAACTATCCTGTCTTAAATCAATTAAATAGCATTCTGTTGCCTATTACTTGTATCCTCTGTTTAAGACTGTACAAGTTGGTGTCACATTTGCCTAAACAATCCGACATTTTTTATTTAGCTTTTAAGTGTTAACTGAATAGAACATGTAACGGTCCAGCTGGTTTGTAAAAAACAATAGCAGTGTTTACTTAAGTTTATTTTCTCTTATCAGACCTGATATTTTTTAACACATTGATTTACCTGATAAATCTTTAAAATTAATATAAATTGGTCCCCAAAAACTGTTATGAGTGTGCATGAGCAACAGATATACATGTGTAAGTAGATAAAGAAAGGTTTGTCCCAGAACCAATATTGAATGGTTTCTGATCTTTACTATAATGGTGTTTCCAGACACACAAGGAATTGACCATTCTGCACCAGAACCTCCCTATCAGCAAGAAGCTGCAAGACCACATGAAGCTCACAGTCCTGAAGAAGATTCTTGTGTACCTATTGGGTTTACACCTTCTAGTCAGCATGAAGTGAGCAGCGCACCAGGAGCTCCATGCCAGACTGAAGTTACTCGAGTTCAAGAGGATGCAAGACAACATGAAGCTCACAGATCTTCCAAGGAACCTTTTGTACCTACATGTATAGCGCCTACACCTTCTAGCCAGTGGGAAGTGAGCAGTGTACCAGGAGCTCTATGCCAGACTGAAGTTACTCGAGTTCATGAAGCTGCCAGACATGAAGCTTACAGTCCTTCTGAAGAACCTTGTGTTCCTGTAGCGCCTACACCTTCTAGCCAGTGGGAAGTTAGCAGCGCACCAGGAGCTCCATGCCAGACTGAAGTATCTAGAGTTCATGCAGCTGCAAGACCACATGAAGCTTACAGTCCTTCTGAAGAACCTTGTGTTCCTGTAGCGCCTACACCTTCCAGCCAGTGGGAAGTTAGCAGCGCACTAGGAGCTTCATGCCAGACTGAAGTTACTCAAGTTCATGAAGCTGCCAGACCACATGAAGCTTATAATTCTTCTGAAGAACCTTGTGTTCCTGTAGCGCCTACACCTTCTAGCCAGTGGGAAGTTAGCAGCGCACCTGGAGCTCCATGCCAGACTGAAGTTTCTAGAGTTCATTCAGCTGCAAGACCACATGAAGCTTACAGTCCTTCTGAAGAACCTTGTGTTCCTGTAGCGCCTACACCTTCTAGCCAGTGGGAAGTTAGCAGCGCACTAGGAGCTTCATGCCAGACTGAAGTTACTAAAGTTCATGAAGCTGCCAGACCACATGAATCTTACAGTCCTTCTGAAGAACCTTGTGTTCCTGTAGCGCCTACACCTTCTAGCCAGTGGGAAGTTAGCAGCGCACCAGGAGCTCCATGCCAGACTGAAGTTACTAGAGTTCATGAAGCTGGAAGACCACATGAAGCTTACAGTCCTTCTGGAGAACCTTGTGTACCTTTAGGGCTTACACCTTCTAGTCAGGGGGAAGTGAGCAGCGCACCAGCAGCTCCATGCCAGACTGAAGTTACCCAAGTTCGTGAAGCTGCCAGACCACATGAAGCTTACTGTCCTTTGGAAGAACCTTGTGTTCCTGTAGCGCCTACACCTTCTAGCCAGTGGGAAGTTAGCAGCGCACCAGGAGCTCCATGCCAGACTGAAGTTTCTAGAGTTCATGCAGCTGCAAGACCACATGAAGCTTACAGTCCTTCTGAAGAACCTTGTGTTCCTGTAGCGCCTACACCTTCTAGCCAGTGGGAAGTTAGCAGCGCACTAGGAGCTTCATGCCAGACTGAAGTTACTCAAGTTCATGAAGCTGCCAGACCACATGAAGCTTATAGTTCTTCTGAAGAACCTTGTGTTCCTGTAGCGCCTACACCTTCTAGCCAGTGGGAAGTTAGCAGCGCACCTGGAGCTCCATGCCAGACTGAAGTTTATAGAGTTCATGCAGCTGCAAGACCACATGAAGCTTACAGTCCTTCTGAAGAACCTTGTTTACCTATAGGGCTTACACCTTCTAGCCAGTGGGAAGTTAGCAGCGCACCAGGAGCTCCATGCCAGACTGAAGTTTCTAGAGTTCATGAAGCTGCAAGACCACATGAAGCTTACAGTCCTTCTGAAGAACCTTGTGTACCTATAGGGCTTACACCTTCTAGCCAGTGGGAAGTTAGCAGCGCACCAGGAGCTCCATGCCAGACTGAAGTTACTAGAGTTCATGAAGCTGGAAGACCACATGAAGCTTACAGTCCTTCTGGAGAACCTTGTGTACCTTTAGGGCTTACACCTTCTAGTCAGGGGGAAGTGAGCAGCGCACCAGCAGCTCCATGCCAGACTGAAGTTACCCAAGTTCGTGAAGCTGCCAGACCACATGAAGCTTACTGTCCTTTGGAAGAACCTTGTGTTCCTGTAGCGCCTACACCTTCTAGCCAGTGGGAAGTTAGCAGCGCACCAGGAGCTCCATTCCAGACTGAAGTTTATAGAGTTCATGCAGCTGCAAGACCACATGAAGCTTACAGTCCTTCTGAAGAACCTTGTTTACCTATAGGGCTTACACCTTCTAGCCAGTGGGAAGTTAGCAGCGCACCAGGAGCTCCATGCCAGACTGAAGTTTCTAGAGTTCATGAAGCTGCAAGACCACATGAAGCTTACAGTCCTTCTGAAGAACCTTGTGTACCTATAGGGCTTACACCTTCTAGCCAGTGGGAAGTTAGCAGCGCACCAGGAGCTCCATGCCAGACTGAAGTTTCTAGAGTTCATGAAGCTGCAAGACCACATGAAGCTTACAGTCCTTCTGAAGAACCTTGTGTTCCTGTAGCGCCTACACCTTCTAGCCAGCGGAAAGTAAGCAGCGCACCAAGATCTCCATGCCAGTCTGAAGTTTCTAGAGTTCATGAAGCTGCAAGACCACATGAAGCATACAGTCCTTCTGAAGAACCTTGTGTACCTGAAGCGCATACACCTTCTAGCCAGTGGGAAGTTAGCAGCGCACCAGGATCTCCATGCCAGACTGAAGTTACTAGAGTTCATGAAGCTGCCCAGCAAGCATCAGATGTATCAGGTCAGTGAAATGTCTAAATGATTTTTTTTTGTAATAGCTACTGGCCTACGATCTGAAATTTTTTTAAATATCAAGATGTTTCTCTTAGAAACACAGAATTTGAAAATAAAAATATGTATATCTGTTTCACTGAGTAAAATGGCCATATTTTGACAACATTTTCTAGGCCATAAATGTATCATATTAGTAACTTTGAATCACTTAGCAACATATGCTATTCACGGAAAAAATGATGGTTGAAGTGATTTTTTTGTAGTAGTATTATAATTTAGCATTATTTAAATTACAGACAATCAACTTCAATTATTGATAGAAACCACAACAATGCTTTACAATTGAAAATAATAATTTTTCAGGTGAATTTTGGGGCACGGTCATTATTGTGAAAGGAGGTCTAGAATACAAAGCTTTTCCGCTTTGTTCTACAGTTCTGTCAATAGGGAGGTTAGTAATTTGATACTCGATTATATTGAAGTTATGAATATGTTGAAGTGGAAAATAATTCACTGTTTTTGTTCTTATTTTATATAAAATCTTTACAGTTGTCGCAAACTTTTAACTTGAATTTTCGGTAATGTTGAAGTGCATTCCTATCCCAACTAGTAGTTTCACACTTATTTCAATGTGTTTATTAAAAAGTGTTAAAACTATGGCGAGTCATATTAAGTTAGGTTTTTCACACATTGCAAATGCAAGTTTTATTTACTTAAGCGTGTCAATTTATTGAATAATTGGTCAAAGGTTTACAGTTCAGTGTATGTATACCTGGTTTACTATATTACGATTTATTGAACATTTGGACTCGACACAAGATACGTATTCAACACATTAATCCAGTCCATGTCCAGTACTATAATAATCTACACAAACCTACTATCAAATCATAATTCAATTGTTACATAACAATGAGCTAGCATAGTCATGGATGAAATGGACATGATGATATCCCAAAAGAAAAATGTGAAAAAGGCATGTTTTATGTAAATGTTATCTCTTATTTCGTAAGTGAACTCTACAGTGGCAATGTCGTCATTTAAATTAATTAATAATAGTTTGTGTGTTTGTGTGTGTTTGTAAATAGTGCATCTGTAGATTGAAGTATATGAACTTACGTAACTCTAGATCCCAGTCACGACAGCATTTTTACGTGATTTATTTTTTCATAAAACTAACAACGATCCATCTCTGTAAACTTTTAAGATGATTTTACTGGTAACTTTTTTTTATGAATCATGATTTGTCATGTTTACAGTTTCACTAGTGATTGACATTGGTTCCTAAGCGATTTAGTCAGTATGTTAGCAGTGAAATCCTGCAGCTAACTACGCATCAAGTGAAGAATGTTAGTGTGATCTTTTAAATATTCATAATTGAAAGTCTAGTATTTACATGCTTTCATTTTGAAATAGGATGGACTTGGTGGAGGTTATGGGAAAGCAAAATAAAAAGGTTCCTGTGCTCTTAACACCAGCAACTAGGACAGCTGTCATGAAGTTGAACGATTATAGGAGCAGATGTGATGTCGATGAAAGTAATCCATACGTTTTTGCAAAGGTAAACAGCTTTGAAAATGTTTCATTTAAACATTTGTCGAGCTAACGCAGAAGTATTGTGGTCCCAGTTATCTTTTCTGCAATATTTGTTCTTTTTACAGATTGCATATTACAGTTATTCGTATCTGAGTTTGTTAAAATTCAAAGGCAAACATTTCAATTGAAACACTGCTTCACGTGATACTTTGGGTTTTAAATGATCTTTAAAAAAAAATGTAAACCAATTGACAGGCATTTGATTTATCACATTTTGAGTTAAGTTAATATGTATGAAAGATAAAAAGTACCCTTTACTGGTTGGCACAGGAGTAAGTTATCAGGTTGTAAAATTTTCCAATAGTTACATAGACATAGTTTAAAAATTTGTTCTCCAGTAATCACAGACTTAGCATAGGTTTGTATTCTAAATAATGCTCACCTAATGCACATAAAATAATAAAGCCATTATCATTGATAAAACTTGTGCTAAAAACTGACCTCGATTTAAGGCTGGAGATTTCTCTTATCTGTCTACTGGCTAACTGTCTTAATTATAGAAGGTTTGTATTTCTTACCTCGATTTAAGGCTGGAGATTTCTCTTATCTGTCTGCTGGCTAACTGTCTTAATTATAGAAGGTTTGTATTTCTTATTGGTGGTTAAGGATGTGTGGCACAGGAAGATGTTATACTGTTACCTTCACAAGTAATATTTTAATTAATTTTATTAATGCATTCTTCTCCTGTACTTGAGTTTAAACAAGTGATGTACCCATAATTTGCAGGCCTAAGCACCTTCCCCAAAAAGTCAAATAATTGCAGAGTTAATACTCAGCCTGTCTGTTAATTGAATGACTAATGCTCTGATTAAGGTGAGCTATAGAAACCAATATGGAGCTTTTGTGTTTTTTAGGGTCATAAGAAGTTTATTGAGGGGAGTGAGGCTCTCCGGTATGTTTTGGACCAAATACCGGATCTTGAGCAACCCGAACTCTTAAGATTTCCGGCAATGAGGAAGTACTTGGCAACCGTTGTGCAGGTAAATATGTCTTCGAGGGTCTGCCTGATTTTCTGAATCACTCACTACTAGCAAGTGTACCAGTTTAAAGGTGTGTGTCAATCTTGTTTGCCATTTGTTAGCTATATGTGGTCGTCTATATTTGACATACCACTCCTGTATTTGTTTTAATTTGATGTTTGTTTCTACAGGGTATGCGTATGTATTTGGCTGTGGAAATATTCTTGATGACATTAACATAAATCTGTGAAATTTAAAAAACAAGACAGAAAACATTTGTTAATTTACATTAATAAATTAATGGACATAAATGTTACATAACAAAATAGTTCTTATAACCAATAATGTTAACAGTACAATTTCATTACATAAAATTGTTCAGAGGTTATAAATTTTTATAAAGTTATCCATTAATTTCAACATATATTTGCATTTAGGTCTTTGGAATGGCTGAAAATGATGTGGCAGAAGTGGCCCGCCACATGGGTCATGAACTTTCTGTGCACAGAACGTTTTATCGGCTGCAGGATGATGTAATTGAACTTGCCAAAATTTCTAAATTGTTATTAGCTGTGGAGAGTGGCCATGCTAACCGCTTCAAAGGCTTGTCCTTGGATGACCTGGATTTAGACGGTATGTGACTTTTGAGATTTAAATTTGGATTAAATAGGCCTTCAGACCTTACACTTGGTTAAAGGTGGTTATTTAAAGCTCATCTCTCCAACATCCACAGTGCAACAGATAAGCATTGTTTTGTCATAAAACAAATTGATTTTCTAGAAAAGCATTTTAATTTTTAAGTCGTCGTTTTAAAACCTTTTTATATATCAAAAAAACAAATTGTAACCGATCTTTATATTGTTTTTGTAGTGATAGATTTTTGCTCGGGATAATAATGACTATAGCACTGCATTAAAACAAACACCGAAGTACTCCATATTGTGTCAAAAGGCCGTTTTGAATTGTCTGAGGTTAAATAATCAGTAACCAAATTACCGTTTGGATTTACGAGTGTATCAAGTAAACACTGTTGAAAAACTAACATGGACATGGAATTCTGATTGCTAATGTTGATTTAGTAATGCTAATACCATTCAAGACAAAAACTGCATTCATATTATATTTATTGCAGCAAAAGGACATTGATTATTTCTAATATTAACTAATGAAACTTCGACCACCTAAAATCTAATGAACAAAAAACACTGATTTAAAATTTAAATGCAGACTTTGATAACTATTTGAAAATTGAGAAACCAATTGTTCTGGAAAAAAGAAATAAAAAAAACGAATTGAGTAAAATATCTGGTAGTAAACAATTTTTAGCACACCTGAGCACGAAGTGCTCAAGGGTTAGCTATTGTGACCGCCTTTTGTCCGTCATCGTCTGTCCGTTCGTCTGTCAACATTAGGCTTGTGAACACAATAGAGACTACATTTCTTGGCCAATCTTGACCAAACTTGCACAGATTGTATATGACCATAAGATCTCGGACGAGTTCGCTAATGGGCGACATCGGACCAGAAACACCAGAGTTATCTCCCCCTTTTCGTAAAAAATGCCATGTTTTACATTATGAACACAATAGAGACTTTATTTCTCAGCCAATCTTTAACCAAACTTGCACAGATTGTGTATGACCGTAAGATCTCGGACGAGTTTGATAAAAGGTCATCTCGGACCAGTAACACCAGAGTTATCTCCCCCTTTTTGATAAAATATGCCATATTTCACCTTGTGAACACAATAGAGACTTTATTTCTTAGCCAATCTTAACCAAACTTGCACAGATTGTATATGACCATAAGATCTCGGAAGAGTTTGATAATGGGCCAGATGGGACTAGAAACACCAGAGTTATCTTCCCTTTTTGGTAAAAAATGCCATATTTCACCTTGTGAACACAATAGAGACTTTATATCTTAGCCAATCTTAACCAAACTTGCACAGAATGTGTATGACCATAAAATCTTGGACGTGCTTTATAATGGGCCAGATCGGACCAGTAACACCAGAGTTATTTCCCCTTTTTTTTAAAAATGTGCCATATTTCACCTTGTGCAATAGAGACTATTTCTCAGCCAATCTTAACCAAACTTGCACAGATTGTGTATGACCATAAGATATCGAATGAGTTCTATAATGGGCCAGATCGGACCAGTAACACCAGAGTTATCTCCCCCGTTTTGGTAAAATATGCCATGTTTCACCTTTTAAACACAATAGAGACTTTATTTCTTAGCCAGTTTTAACTTAACTTGCACATATTTTATTTGACCATAGGATCTTGGATGTGTTCCATAATAGGGCAGTCTGGAATAGTACCAACAATGTTATCTCCCCTTACAAGTTAACTTTTATCATATTTCACCCTATGAATGTTGTCCCATTTAGTCTCAGGTGTGCGATTTAAGGGCCATTATGGCCCTCTTGTTACCTTATAAATTTTTTGTAGCACTGATTCGCAAATATTTATGGCAGCTAATGAAATGTTTGTATATTTTTGCAGCAATAATTACAGTGTCCGGAATGTCAATGCATTTGAGCATGATTTGCAGGGACAAATTGTGTTTATGTAACTGGACACTTAAATTTTAACTGTTATCTTTCACAGAAATTCCAGAGGAGGATGACACACAGTCCGTATTCGAAGCAAGTCGGATGGAATCGGAGCTTGTGCAGCAAACTGTAGGTAGGAATCTCCATGAATTGAATATGATTACATGTGTATTATTTAGGGATGGCAACGAGTACAGATTTTGATACTCGAGTAATCGGTCAGTTATTCGATCGAGTACTCGGTCCTTTGTCTTGGTGATATGCAATAATTACTAGTATCTAGGCCTATGTAAAGTTCATGTGTGTGTGTGCACTCGCCTATAACTAGGTGTATCAGACTAAGTTAAGACATCGTGAGCCTTCTCAATTGACATGTTTCAAGTTAAATAATGCAATGTATCGATAACTAAAAAAAACTTTCATTCATTTTGTAAATGTCTTAAAGACGTTCGCAACAAAAAGAAAATAATTGGGTTAATTTCTCCTTTTGCTTCATTATTTCTTTATTGTTTATAGGTTACAATATACTAATTTCAATCAATAAATATAAATCTTTGTAAATCTTTAAGTTCCAGTCAATGATTAAAAGTTCATAAAGCATTATAATTATCAAAACCACACGTATACAATGTATTGCCAAACATATTAGTTAAAAAAAGATCCATAAATATCATTCTATTTTGGCATTTTGATACGTTGTATCCGTAAACATGAAACATGAAAAAGGCTACATAGGTACCCGATTTAAAGTCCAATATTTCCCAAACATGTTTGGTGACCCATTCTTTTTATTAATGTTTTGATGTAAGTATACATTGATGCATGTATGTGCGAAAATTTAAGAAAATCTGTTGTTTGGAACAAAATATATTGATTCATAATAACTGACGTTTCAAAAGGTATTATTAGTACCCATTTGACCTACTTAATTGTCCAGCCAAATTCATTATTTTAACAGTAAATATAGGTAAAGCGTTATAAATGTTATCTTTCACAGAAATTCCAGAGAAGGATGATGCACAGTCCGTGTTTAAAGCAAGTCAGATGGAATTGGAGCCTGTGCGTCAAACTGAAGGTAAAGTCTCCATGAATTGAAAATGATTACATTTTTATAGTATGATGACGAAAATGCACAACTCTGACAAAAAACCTTTGCAGAATAATGGTCCTATTGTACTTTGAAATTGTTTTACATCTACAGGAATGCACATTTATTAGATTCTTTTTAAAAATCTCTGTTTTTCATTGTTAATGAAAATTTAACTAGTGTTATATTAATAGTTGACGGTGCTGTTAAAAGTGTGGGCACATGTCAGCAAGTTCTTCAACATCAGTTCGTCTCAAGATATAAGCTTATTGATGAAATTATATTAATTTCCAATGCAGTGAGACCAAAACGCAAATTTACAAAAGAGACATATGAATTTGATGACAATGATCCTGATTACAATGAAGGTAAGCAGACTTTATTTAAATTGTTAAGGCTATACTTGATTATCAAGTCATTTCATCTAATGTGTCCGGCAAAGGAATATGTAACAAAGTGCAAAGTACTATTTTGGATTACTGCATTTATGGTGTCTTCCATATTACTGTATAACTGGTAATTTTTAATTTCTTGTTATTTTCACATTCTGATGGGCAATTCAGTAACACAAAATTCGCTTCTATTCATTTCCATTGTAATGTTGGTGACTTGCTGGACTGGACTTTTAATTTAATCAAGATAGACTTTATTGAGAATGTTTCTTTTTAACTTGCTCTAATTTTTTATTAGATTTTAATAGCACATTTTTTAACACACTGAAACACATTCAGGTCACATATTGCTAGATGTCTTTTTTTCAAACGTCATTGTCGTAAAGACCACTAAACTATAAAATATGGTATACAAAGTGTAATCTTTTTTGTTGTATCAGCATAATAAAAAAAGTAACTGGCATTTGCTTGCCTCACTTGTTGACACTTTTCTTAAAAGTAAATGTAGCCAAATAATCAAAAAGCTTAAGGGAAATGAAAATGTGATTTCTTGCATTTTCAGTGAACATCTCACTTTTTGAAAATTACTACATGTAGTTATACAGTATTCTAATAAACTCTGGGTATATACATGTATGTATGGATTATTTGTTTCAGAAAGGTCAATGGGAAGCATAAAAAGATCTTGTTCTATGTTCTCAGTGGAATAAGGGTCCAGTCTGGTCAAATTAACATCCTCCCTGGGGAGTGGGAATCATCGTATTATATAGAATTAAAGGAGTAAAACAAACAGTGTGAACATTATGGCACATTTTAGTTATATTTTTTGTGTTGATCTTTCTGCATGGATGCCTCGTAAGTGTCAACTGCAAAGTTGCAAAGATCCCAAAGAATCCTATGCCATTAGGTCGCTGTTGCTCGTAATACATCGTTAGAAAGAACAACATACATGTATGCATTTGGTAGACTAGACAATATCCATACTTTAATAGGATGAATGACAGTTCTGTTTGCAGTTTGTGTCATTTCTTCCCACTTGGACAAAATAGTGTAGCACTGATTTTTCTGATATTAATTTTTCCTATAACTTCTACAGGTAATGCAGATAGCGAAACAGATGAAGAACCTGTAGTGAAGCGAAAATGTATGTTGTATGGTAGATTATGTTTTTGGCTATAACATTCACAATGACAATTTACTGATGTGCTGATTATTATCCTTTAATTGACAACTGTCTCAGTATGAAAAAAATAAATAAATGGTAAATACATGTAACAGAACCAAAACAGGCATGTATGGCTTTGGCTTTAAAAGTCACAAATATGTCACTCTGGTCTATGGATTATATATATATATATATATATATATATATATACATATATGTAAACTTGTTCTACACAATTTAGTAGTTATGCAGCTATGGTACACAGTTGTGACATTGCTTGCATTCAATATTTACCTTTTCTTGCTACTGAGTGTAAGTATTTACAATTGCCCATTTGTATATGTTCATTTTTGTCGTGTTGCAGTGACCTCTAAAAGAAAATGGACAGATGGTGAGAAGGCTGCACTAATGTCTTGCGTGTTGAAATCAGTTCGTGAAAAAAAACCGCCCATAAAAGCAGACTTGGCAGTTTTGCAGACTCAAAACAATGAACTTAAAAAAATTCCTTGGTTGAAACTGAAGCATCAAGTATGGGCGATGGCCCAACAAAAACTGAAAAATGCAAAAAGATTGTTGCATAATTAGATTATTAGCTCACCTGAGCAGGAAGTGCTCAAGGTTGAGCTATTGATGACCGTCTTTTGTCCGTCGTCTGTCCGTCAACATTTGGCTTGTGAACACAATAGTGACTGCAACTCTTACCCAATATTACCTAAACTTGCACAGATTGTATATGACCATAAGATTTGCCATATATAACTTTGTGACACAATAAAGACTTTATTTCATAGCCAATCTTGACCAAACTTACACAGATTATGTATGACCACAAGATCTTGGATGAGTTCGATAATGGGCCAGATCGGATCAATAACAGCAGAGTTATGGCCACTTGGTTAGTAAAAAATACCACTTTTCACCTTGTGAACACAATAGGGGTTTCATTTTTAAGCCAATCTTAACCAAACTTGCACAGATTATATATGACGAAGAGTTCATTAATGGGCCAGATCAGACCAGTAACACCAGAGTTATGTCCCCCTTTTTAGCTCACCTGAGCTTTTGTGATCGTCCGTGCGTCCGTCCGTCGTCAACTTTTCATTCAAACGACATCTCCTCCTAAACCACTTGGCGGATTTTTACCAAACTTCACAGGAATGATCATTGGGTGACCCTCTTTCAAAGTTGTTCAAATCTTTACGGTCTGCTGCATATGTAGGTCACCAGAGCTAAAAATAGATTTAAAAGGTGTAAACTTAAAAAATCTCTGAAACCGCAAGGCCCAGATGTTTCATATTTGGTATGTAACATCCTATAGTGGTCCTCTACAAAGATTGTTCAAATTATGCCCCTGGGGTCAAAACTGGCAACGTCCCGGGGGTCACATTGTTTATATAGAATATATACATGTAGCAAAATGACTTTAAAAATCTCCTCCTGAAACCGCAAGGCCCAGAGGTTTCATATTTGGTATGTAACATCCTATATTGGTCCTCTACAAATATTGTTCAATTTTTGCCCCTAGGGTCAAAACTGGCCACGCCACGGGGGTCACATGATTTATATACACTTGACTAGCAAAATGACTTTAAAAATCTCCTCAGAAACTGCAAGGCCCAGAGGTTTCTTATTTGGGATGTAACATAATATAGTGGTCCTCTCCAAAGATTGTTCAAATTATGCCCCATGGGTCTAAACTGACCACAACATAGGGGTCACATGGTTTATATAAACTTATATAGCAAAATGACTTTAAACTTCTTCTCTTCTGAAACCTCAAGGCCTAGAGGTTTCATATTTGGTATGTATATGTGGTCCTCTACAAATATTGTTCAAATTATGCCCCTGGGGTCAAAACTGGTCACGCCCTGGGGGTCACATGGTTTATATAGACTTAAATAGCAAAATGACTTTAAAAATTCTCTCCTCTGAAACGGCAATGCCCACAGTTTTCCTATATGTAGTATGTAACATTGCATAGTGGTCCTCCCCAAAGATTGTTGAAATTATGCCCCTGGGGTCAAATCTGGCCACACCCAAGGGGTCACATGGTTTATATAGACTTAAATAGAAGAATGACTTTAAAAATCTTTACCTGAAACCGCAAGGCCCAGAGGTTTGTTCAAGATTGTTCAAATTTTGTCCCTGGGATAAATATAAGCCCCACATCGGAGATGCAAATTCCAATTGTGTTACAAGGTCTCAGGTGAGCCTCCTAGGGCCCTCTTGTTGTGTATTTTGGCATTCCGGTAGTTATGTCCATTTTCACATAGATAACTTTTCAGGTTTACATTTTTATTGAATAGTTGAGCTCGCTGTCCTCTGACAGCTCTTGTTTTAATCTCTTAAATCTTTATATTTGATGTGTACTTGCATGTACTTTTTATTGCAAGTAGCATGGTGTTGTATTTAGGTTAGAAAACCTGATTTTTTTGGAAGATGTTATATTGAACAGAAACACTGTATTATCAGTAGTATTTGTGCAGATTGTTAGATATTCATAGAGCATGGTTTATTTAACCTTGAAAAGTGGTATTGCTGCTATTGTTGAGACTTTATGTACAAGTTTTATTCTCTGAGTTGTACTTTCATACTGCTTTCACTGTAGATATGCGAGAGCTATTTCATAATAGGCTTGCGTTCAGAAACAAATATCACGTTGCAACCAAACTTACAGTTTTCCTTTGAAACAATACCGTTCATTGGTAAATATAACTCATAGTTAATTCAAATTGGCATTTAAAAAAGTTTCATTTAGAGGAATGACCAAATCACAAAAAAACAACAATTTAAATTGCTTCCTGATACGATTTTTGCACCAAGGTTTGTTCACAGTTACATGATCTTAAGCCGTTCAATTGATTCTTTTCAAAATTGTTTGTTATAATTTCTATTTTTGTAATGCATACTTTAAATATAGTTTAACATGTAGTGTTTAAAGGAAATGAATCTCGGGATGTTCTAATTGTCAAAAACAGAAAATTAAAAAACTACATGAATATTAGCTACATAAAGCATGTTAAACACTCAATTTGCATAGTGTGTATCCTTTAACCATTTAAAAAGCTAAAGTTTATTGTGATATAGGTGATAGGCTTAAAGATGTCCGTCCTTCCGTACCACTTTATTGTCCGGGCTATTTCTCAGCAACTACTGGCTGTAATTCACCAAAACTTTATGGAAAGCTTGATTACCAAGAGGAGGTGTGCATACTACCAGGACGTTCCACTTCAATGGTTTTTCTCATATGGGACCTTGAAAATTTATCAAATTAGGGTATAGTGCATAAATTCTTGTCCGGGCTATTTCTCAGCAACTACTGGCCAGATTTCAATGAAATTTTATGGGAAGCTTCATTGCCGAGTGGTGTGCATATAAGCAGGATGTTCCGCTTGAATTTCTGAAATTAGTCATTTTAATATCTCTGCCCTTATCCTTGCATTTATATTGTTTGACAATGCATATTGGGGAGCATCCTTCAGTTTTACTGATATCCTTATTTCTGACAATTGGACCATTGATTATTGAGATTGATTACCTGTAAAAGGGATCTTGCTAATACAGGGCAATTGGATTTTGACAGCAAATAAAGCAACACCATATTCATTCTTAGCTTAACTGAGCATGAAGTGCTGATGGTGAACTTGTGTGGTCGCGTTTTGTCCGTTGTGTGTCATCGGTTGTCTGTCATCATATGCCTTGTTACCACTCGATAGAGGGCACATTTTTGTCTAAACTTCATGAAACTTGCTAAGAAAAGTAATCTTATTGATATCTTATGATGAGTGCAAAGTGAGTCACCTCAGGTCAAAACCTATGTACCAGGAGCAATTGAAAGAAAAGGCTTGTTACCACTCTAGATGTCATATTTTTGCCCAATCTTATACAACTTAGCGCTAGGAGTTGAGTACTGGTTTATCCCAGTAAAGATTGTTAGGTGTACTGCCCACATGATCTTCAGTTTGAATGATGTTCACATATTGTTTATTTTGTTTCACAAAACTGGAAGAAATGATGTCCTATTATGACAAAAAAGCACCAACAGTCTTTCTACTTGGTGTCAACATTGGCCAAATTGCAAGCATTTTAAGTTAGTTGACTATTATTTTGCCTTTAAGACCCTTTTGCCATGGTGTGCATCATATTTTGTTTTCATTGTTAATTGTACTTTGCAAACAGAATAGTTGTCCCTTGACTTGTACTACAACTCCGCTAAATATTGTGTATTTCCTTAGTTGTATTTTTACGTCGTCTGGTTGTGGAGTGTGAGTGAATTCTTTGAGTTAAAACTTGATGTACATGTATGCAATATTTGTCTCTTGACTTGTACTGCAAGTCTGGTAAATATTGTGTATTTCCTTAGTTGTATTTTTACGTCGTCTGGATGTGGAGTGTGAGTGAATTCTTTGAGTGAAAACTTGATATACATGTATGCAATATTTGTCCCTTGACTTGTACTGCAAGTCCGCTAAATATTGTGTATTTCCTTAGTTGTATTTTTACCTCAGGGGTTGTGGAGTGTGAGTGAATTCTTTGAGTTAAAACTTGATGTACATGTATGCAATATTTGTCCCTTGACTTGTACTGCAAGTCTGCTAAATATTGTGTATTTCCTTAGTTGTATTTTTACCTCGTCTGGATGTGGAGTGTGAGTGAATTCTTTGAGTGAAAACTTGATGTACATGTATGCAATATTTGTCCCTTGACTTGTACTGCAAGTCTGCTAAATATTGTGTATTTCCTTAGTTGTATTTTTACCTCGTCTGGATGTGGAGTGTGAGTGAATTCTTTGAGTTAAAACTTGATATACATGTATGCCATATTTGTCCCTTGACTTGTACTGCAAGTCCGCTAAATATTGTGTATTTCCTTAGTTGTATTTTTACCTCAGGGGTTGTGGAGTGTGAGTGAATTCTTTGAGTTAAAACTTGATATACATGTATGCAATATTTGTCCCTTGACTTGTACTACAAGTCCGCTAAATATTGTGTATTTCCGTAGTTGTATTTTTACCTCAGGGGTTGTGGAGTGTGAGTGAATTCTTTGAGTTAAAACTTGATGTACATGTATGCAATATTTGTCTCTTGACTTGTACTGCAAGTCTGCTAAATATTGTGTATTTCCTTAGTTGTATTTTTACCTCGTCTGGATGTGGAGTGTGAGTGAATTCTTTGAGTTAAAACTTGATGTACATGTATGCAATATTTGTCCCTTGATTTGTACTACAAGTCTGCTGAATATTGTGTATTTCCTTAGTTGTATTTTTAGCAAGTCTGGTAAAAATATTTAAAAGAAAATATATTAAAAACTATTTATAAGCTGATCAAGCTGTCTTTTTGAAATGTACTTTAAAACTAAAAATACCATGTGCTTATTTAGGCTCAATATTGCATTAAATTCTTGAATTTGTTGAGTTACTTTTTAAGAAAGGATGAATGTAACTTGTTCAATAAAAAATTCTTGAAAGGATACGTTTTCAACGCTTTTTTCATTTGTCGACATAGCTTGGTGGACACATAGTGATCACTTCGTCCGTCGTTGCCATTACACTTGCCGTTTTGCGTGCAACTACATATATCTTAATAACTACTTGAAATATTTCATTAAAACTTCTCGTGTGTCTTCCCAGTGCTTGATGCACCAGATTTAGGTTTGAAGAGTCCAGATGGATTATTACAAGAGTTATGTGCCTTTGAAGCTTTGCTGATTTTGAGACTGCATGCAGCTATGTTAATTTCATGACAAAAAAATAATGAAATAAAGTCTTAAGCATCATAATTTAGTGCACACAATATTTACCGTAGGGTAAAAAAATGCTCACTAAATACGATTTTCAACAGCATGCTCATGAATTATGGCAACTCCACTCGCAAAAGTTGCTGATTTTCTTATCGGAGATTTTTTAGTTTTAAAATGCCAAAATCATATTTTTACATAAATAGCTATCAAAATATACAAAAAAGTATACCCTGTCCAGGTATCTATGTATTATTTTGTACAATGGATACCTAAAGTCAGTGATAAAGTCCCAAAAATTGGACATGCATTTGAAACAAATTTATAATCCTTTGTGCACTTACAAAGTAGGGATAATAGTCGAGCCTGGTGTGGTGTTACAGCAATTGTGATTTTGCTTTGTAACAAAATTCTTTCATGCAGGTCTGTAAAAGCCATAATTGTCTCGCTGATGAAATGTATTTAAATTTGATCACATGTAGCAGTGGACATTCTATAATTGGGCTTGGACTACACTAAACAGTTTTTGCATGTTCTCTCATGAATTTGTAGGATGTAATTATAAGAGTTATTAAGTATAAACCATTTTGTTTCTTGAAATACACATAACATGATTATTTTGTCCGTTGATTGAATTCAAATTTCTTCAAACACGTTATAATTTTAACTGGTACTTTGATTTCTAATGTATGGAACAAATAAACTTACAAAGGAAATTGTAAAGCTACGACAACCGAACTATTTGTTAAACAACCTAGTTCAATTAATTGTAGCAGTCAAATAGTCAGCACAAATGGTCGGTTCTAAATGTTAAATTGTACTTCGCTGCTGTAGATGTTACTGTTATGTTGACGGGCTCGGTTGTATACTATGGTAAATACGATCAGGGGACTTAACACTTAGCAATTAGGATTTTCCAATTTCCGTTTATTAGTCGTACAACTGTATTCTATGCAACTGTTTAGTGACGTGAAACTATTCTCAACATTTGGCTGTCAATATCAGGTCTTATGCACTGTGCAGGTTATTCGGTCCTGGTAATAACCTTATCATCGACGTGTAATGATACTATTTTCTTAAACAAGCACCAGATGTCCGGGAACAGTACCGATCAGCCCATAGCTACCAGATGCATGAGGCATCATGCGAACTCGTGCTACGCAAGCATAAGAAGTTAAGCCACTAGCTTTCTGATGTCAGGGCAGCTCCAACTTGGAGCTAGATGCATAATCCGGACGAAATCGCTCCCAGTGAACACACAGGATGAGGTTATCGTGCTACTAAGGACAGCTGTATTCCTACTCATGGCATCGTTTAGAAAATCATATTCTTAAAATATATGTTACAATGCGAAAAGAGCATTGAAGATGATCCATTAATGATTACAATGATTTCAAAGGAACTGTCTATGAGATTTGTCCTCACATGATACTATCTCTGAGAGATTATTTGCATTGAATGGGGACATGTCCCAACTTAATACTCTCTGTTGTCCTCGTTATAGTATCTCTAGAGAGACATGGTGGGGACGTGTCCCTGCCCCACGGTCTCTCTTGTCCCCATGGTCATATAACTCGCGTCCCCAGATTATTACCGTCTCTCGTCCCACACACTGTCTCTCATCCGAAAAATAAATTTGATGATATTAGCTTGAACAGCCGTTTGTGGTGTAAGGGAGGTAAGGCAATGAGAAAATACTCGGAGAACAGCGTATTTGATGTTTGCAAATGGGAGTCCCCAGATCCCAGGTTATGGTGTATTGTCCCCGTTTTACGTCCTAAAGTATCCAGAGAGAGAGAGAGAGAGAGACAAATTTAACAACGGCTTTAGTTTCTTATAATATTTGTGACATTTGAAGTCAACAGAAACGACGTTGTTAATTGACGTCGTCACTTTGACAATTAAAACGTCATTATTTATGTGTGATATGCCCTGATGAGCTTGGCGAAACCGGTCGACATATTTCAAATAAATGCAATTTTTTAACCCATGCGACGTGTTTTCAGTTTTGTTATATATATATATGTATATGTATATATATGTGTATATATATATATATTTATCTGCTTTCAGGATAAGGCAGACTTGTCACTTAAACCAGCATAAGGCAGACATATATATACAATGATGAAACTTTCATATAAATCAGTGTTCTTTGCAAAATATGTTTTAAAACTTAATGACGTGCATGCCTTTGAAGTATTAAAAGGGAATGTGTGAGCGTTTAAGATATACCTTTTTTTAGGTCTGCCTAATTTTTACCACTGACAATGTACACTTTAGGCAGACACTCATGTACCAAATACACTTTAGGCAGACAAACACTATCGCCGTCATTAGGCAGACTTAGGAAAGGTATATATTTTACGCAAATGGACCTCTTATGTATCAATTATATACCTTACACTTTTGCTATACATATATGATTAAAGCTGTTTTCAATTATAAAACATTTCAGCAGTATTAACGCTTTCGAATTCACAAGCCTTACCGCATGTGTACTAGTGAAATGGGTACTTTACGGGACTTGTTCGAATTACTATATGTATATTTTAAAATTAAGGGTCTTTATTTGAGCACAGGAGCAAAACAGTTCAAAGAATAGTACAAGGATAAAAGAAAGCAATTTCTCTCTTCTGGATTTGAATACTCCAGATCATCAGATGAATACATTCACCACTTACATCGAAAAATCAATCGCTTTATCATTTACAAAATTTCATCTTATAATTACTCATAAACAAGACACCATCTTTAGTCAACAGTTTATATTTTTTTAATTTACTCATTAATAAACCATATTCTTTTGTTTTCGGGCTATGTGACAAACATTGAACTTTTAGAGTCCACTATTTCACCAATAGTAAATATAGAATATGCTTCATCTAAGCTGTCGTTAACGTACATTTTTTGCAAGTTCATTGATTTTTCAACTTGGACATAGGCATCTAGTACTTTAGGTAGCACTTTTTCGGACGCTCTACAGACTACATGCAAACATTTGTAGAGATAACATCCTAAGTTAAATAATTTCAATAGAATGACAACAATACCACAGGACTGTATTAGTGTTTTATTTATTTTACACTCGTCATACCAAAGAAGATCAACCGAACAGTTTATTTTCAAAACTAATAATTTATGTGACAGTTTATAACCAAATTAACAGGGATAAAAACGGTTAAAATAGACAGGAAAGAAATTAAATCTGTGTAACGATCACTTTAGATTGTCCAATGGCGCTCTAAAAGACATTTAAAGTACGCAAAGGGCAAACAAGTAGATCATCGGAATATATTGTGATGTATATGGTTTACATAATTTATCCTGTTTTAATAGTCGGATAGAACATAAATGATTATATGCGACATAAAAAACTATAACTGAACATATATGGGCTATCAGATATAACAGCATATTTTCAAGAACATTATTAAATACATTCTAAAAATACAGCTCTTGTGTTTACAATGACAATTTATATACCTTCAATATGAATATGTAATGCTGAACATGTTGACAAATACCTCCCAACGCCGCATGTACAACGAAGTAATATCATGTAGCAGGTGGTAACAATACAAACAATGACCCTGGGCTTGGCCAGTTTTGAAAACATGTGAAAACAGATTTATGCTGCATGTACTGAATCAACAGCTGGTCATTTAATATACAACAAGGGCCAAAGGAACTAAGGTGATCACCTGCGACCCCAAGGAACTAAACTGTTCTGAGCAGGTAGTGTTCACAAGATATCACTGGACACATAAGGAAAACTGCACCACTCTGGCAGCCTGTTTTTCAATGGACCCAAACCATTTTGGAATTTGGCTGAGGAATCATTATAACAAATGTCCTGAGAGAGTTTCATGAAGATTTGACAAAAAAGAGTGTTCACAAGTTTTCACTATATCCATGTAAGGAAAACTGCCCCCCCCCCCCGCCCAAGCAATGTTTTCCAATGGACCTGAACCATTGTCGAAATCGACTGAGATATCATAAAGAACAAATGTTATGTGCAAATTTCATAATGATCGGGCAGAAAATGTTTCATTACTGCCATGTAAGGAAAACTGACCCGCCCCTTGGCAGCTATGTTTGTCAACGGACCAGATCCATTTTCGAACTCAGACAAAACAATTTGTTTTGATCAAGTTTTATGAAGATTCTTCAAAAATGTGACTTCTAGAGTGTTCACAAGCTTTTTATTTAATATGACCTTTAATTTGACCTAGTGAACTAGTTTTCAACCCCACATGACCCTATTTCAAACTCGGCCATGATTTCATTGGCAAAAGTGTTCAAAAGGTGAATGTTGACGACAGACAACGGACAAAGGCGAAAAGCTCACCATGAGCAAATAGTGCTCGGGTGAGCTGGAAAGGACAGTATCCTTCTCAAATTAACAATAATAATTATCATAAAAATTGTCCAAGGAACTTGCTGACAGAGACACATTTATTGTTCAACATAACATTTTACATTTTAACATAATATTGTACATTCCTAAGTGCAAATAGGCCTTAAAAATTTAACACATTTATAAACAAAGGTGCTAAACTTGTATTATTTGTCCATATATTTGTATTGAGAATAACTGCCTTAAGTTCAAATAAAGTACATCAGCATAGTCTTTTATAGGAGAAAACTAGCTAACTGATATCCTTTTGAAATAGCATACAATGTGTAATTTCAGTGTGAACGGAATATAATTTTGATAGAATGTAAACAAAGAGCTACTTTACCTGACCTATAGACTCAATAAACTATTTGTTTGAAATAAAGCCTCAAAACAAGCCCAAATACATACAACTAGCTTGAATTTAATGTTTAAAGCTTTAGTTGGTTTTATTGTAATATAGGCAATAAATGTTTTATGTTAACAAAGGCATCCTCAAGTCATTCCAGGGAACCTAGCTTACTGAAAAACTGTAAGCTACGTCGACTCAAATGACAATTAGAAGCTACGTTGATATGCCTGGCTAAAAAAAATAATTCATTCAATGTCAAATCATAAAAACATTAAAACTGTCAAATACAATAATACAAAACTGTATGCCAGGGAGGCAAAAACTAGAAGCGCCACAAGGGTAATGAATATACCGCTACAATACGACTTTGTCACTTAGCTAAATGAAGTGGAATAATGTTTAAACCTGTGTAATAAAATTAATCTGTACCGGGCATTTAAAACTATACAATAAAAGACAGATATTCTTGGATAACCAAATTTATCCAATGACACATCTGTTTTTAGTTATTAAGCAAATAAGATTACTTCAATTTTGATTTTTTCTATTTTTAATAACAGTGACGGTGCCCTTGACCAAACTGCAATAATAAGAAATTCATTCTTGAGATATTCAGCACTGCAGATTTTCTATATTTAGTAATGGTGATGACCCAATCCACCGGAAACGCATTTCCAAAACGAAGTCATTACATGAAGGTATCTATGCGTGCAGTGTCATTAGAATTTTGTGGAAACTTTTTGTATTGTAAGTTACATTGTCATTGACCCCACAATCACATATTCAATCCCAATCAAGTCTTGATATGATATTCTCAATCTGAAGTTGACATCCAACATCATACCCCAATTTAATAAAAATAAATTTGGTTAACATAACAAGAAATGTTTAAAAAAAAAAAGACAATCAGCTTTGAAATTAATATTGGGATGTCATTTTTTAAAATAAATATCATACAAGAGAGCCAGACTTATTGGAAACGATTCTTTTCGTATGCCTTAAGAAACCTTATTGGACACAAAATTAGATATAAACTACATCATTACAAATATCTGCACCGTAAATAAATTGCTCTAATACCACTCCATGTTCACACCAGTAACATATGATACAGAAATATTGGTACCAGTAATTTATTTAAACATACTTGATATATGAATCTTGTTAGGCAAATGTAACAAACAGTAACACATTAACATTTTCAAAAATAAAAAAATGATTGCTTAACATAGTTATGTTTAAAAATATATAACACACACATCATTTTATTGATAATAGTGTATTCATAGTAGGGCATACAATTTAACAAACAAAAATATATTATGATGTATCACAATACTACTGTCAGCAAATTCTATGTACAGAAACATTGCGTACTTTAAATAACATCTACTTCATTAGTTGATATAAAAAATATAAATTCACATTCACAGATTATCAATTGTGTGGTGCTGGCCAGAATGTCATGGGTACACAAGTCAGTTACTATGTGCAATAATAGGAAACATATGCTCCATCAAATTGGCTATTATCTTTTTGGGTATTTATTTGGTAAATAACAAGTATGCTAATATTGATAGAGTCCTTGTAAATAAAAAAATCTAAATAACACTATTGACAGGCTGATGTGACAATTATGAAGTAACCACTTCCCACCGTGTGAATTGCAGTATTGTTATTGATATTTCTAAATTATGTCCCTTATGAAGAAAATGCCAAAACATGATAACAAGAAACGTGACAAAGGCACGAAACCATGTTTTCAATATTTTACCTATTAATTAACTTTAATGAATTAACTGTGCAATCCCAAGCTAGGTCCCGAACCGAAGCATATGATTGTCAATGGGGAAGAAGGGGGCAATACACGAATTACTGAACAATGAAACAGAACAACAAGAGCTTTCCCAAGACAGCGCCCTAAACTATTCTTCCGCATTGATAGTATAATGTACATTTTCTGTCAGTCACCTGATATAATGACCACGAAGACATAATTGAAAGTGAATATCGGTTCTAGTTGGGTCTACAAGGTCTACATGTAAGCTACCTACACACACAATTTCAACGCAAAACCTCAATCGAAATGCTAGTTAATGAGCAGAAACTGTTAGTTTTTCTATTTTTAGTAACAGTGACCTTGACCTGACGGGCCCCAAATGCAATCCCAAGAAAGGTCTGCATGTATTCTAGCTACACATCAAATGCAGCGAAATGCCTCCATCCAAAATCAAGTTATTGAGTGGACAATTTTTCTATTTTTAGTAACAGTGACCTTGACCTGACTGGACCCCAATGCAATCCCACACTAGGTCTACATGTAAACTACATGCACTCAAAATGACAGCACAATAACTCCCATCATTTTTGTAGTAATGAACCGACCGGTCCTAAATGCAATCCCAGGCTAGGTCTGAAAGTATGCTACCTTACACACAATATTACAGCAAAATACTCCATCCAATCTAAAGTTACTGAAAAGAATTTGTTTTGCTATTTCTAGTTACAGTGACCTTGACCCGACTGGCCCCAAATGCAATCCGACGCTTGATCAGCATGCAATCTATCTACACACAAAATTTCATCAAAATATCTCCATCCTTACTGAAGTTATTGAACAGGAACTATCTGCTTTCAGCAACAGTGACCGTGACCTTGACCCATCTGCCCCATATATAGTCTCCATGCAAGCCTGCTATATCCAAAGTTGCATCAGGGTTGGTCAATGCAAACTAAAGTTATTGATTGACAAACACAAACCTTAACCTAAATTTTTAAGTACAAAAGGTGCATTATTCTGCTAAATTGCAGGTCAAGTTATGGCCCACGCAAACGTTAACCTGAATTTTCTAAGTACAAAAAGAGACATATCTAATTTGCCTAAATTGTAGGTCAGAGTTATGGAACTTGGTCAGTGACCTCACACAATGACCCCGAACACATGAATGAAGTTTCAATTGAATAGCTGTAGTAGAAACAGTGATCTGGAGATTTTGCATGCAAAACTTAACCATAGCATTACGCAGACGCTGACAAATTGGTGAGTAGTATAGCTAGAACTATTCAATGAATAGGCGAGCTAAAAAGAAATAATCATTAAATGTTATAGAGCGACAATGAAAATTCATGACCTTTGGCCTTGAAATGTGATGTTGACCTTTCACATAGAAGCGTAGGAATTGTATGTGACACATCCTCTGGTATTGGGGAAAAATAATCCGAAATAATATTAAAATCCTCCTTGGCATGAAAAATACATAACATAAATACATGACCTTTGACCTTAAATTGTGAGCTTGACCTTCCACTCAAAAGGGGATAAGAATTGTACGTGACACTTCATCTGGTCAAGGGGAATAATAATCCAAAGTAATATTAACATCCTCCCAGGCATTAAAAGTTACATAGCGGAAACAAAAATTCATGTGACCTTGTATAATGACCTTCACAGAAGAGGACGGGAGTAGTAAGCAACATATCGTCTGGCTATGAGAAATAATAACATGAAGTGATTTTAAAATCCTCCCATACATTTCGAAGAGTGAAAAGAAATCTGGCGCTGCAAAATGTATGCACAAAATCTTGGTCAAAAAGATCTTGGCAGCCCATCTACACCAAAAAAGAGCAGTGCTTTGTCATGAGTATCTAGAGTGTCTTCAGTCTCCATTTCCGCTGTGAGTTTAGTATGGCCACTACCCGAGTCGATGCTATCATCTTCTTTAGTCGTCCTTCGAGTCTAGAAACAATTATTTAAAATATATAAACCACACGTTATACAAAATATTATGCACTTTGTATTAACCTTAGCAACATGATGAAACATATTCACTGTGTAAGACATGAACACACATAATATATACAGTAGTACCTAATATGAATATCATTACACACTTACAACACCAGTATTAGGCAGACACCTCATTCACTATGCAAGACGTATGCATATCTATACACATATACAACACCAACATCAGGTAGATACCTCATTCACTGTGCAAGACATGTGCATGTCTTTACACATATACAACACCAACATTAGGTAGACACCTCATTCACTGTGTAAGACGTATGCATATCTATACACATATACAACACCAACATCAGGTAGATACCTCATTCACTGTGTAAGACATGTGCATGTCTTTACACATATACAACACCAACATTAGGGAGACACCTAATTCACTGTGTAAGACATATGCATATCTATACACATATACAACACCAACATTAGGTAGACACCTCATTCACTGTGTAAGACATGTGCATATCTTTACACATATACTACACCAACATTAGGTAGACACCTCATTCACTGGGTAAGACATGTGCATATCTTTACACATATACAACACCAACATTAGGTAGACACCTCATTCACTGTGCAAGACATGTGCATATCTTTACACATATACAACACCAACATTAGCTAGACACCTCATTCACTGTGCAAGACATGTGCATATCTTTACACATATACAACACTAACATCAGGTAGATACCTCATTCACTATGTAAGACATATGCATGTCTTTACACAAATACAACACCAACATTAGGGAGACACCTCATTCACTGTGTAAGACAAATGCATGTCTTTATACATATACAGCACCAACATTAGGTAGACACCTCAATCACTATGTAAGACATGTGCATATCTTTAAACAAATACAACTCCAACATTAGGTAGACACCTCATTCACTGTGTAAGACATGTGCATATATTTACACATTATACAACACCAACATTAGGTAGACACCTCATTCACTGTGTAAGACGTATGCATATCTTTACACATATACAACACCAACATTAGGTAGACACCTCATTCACTGTGTAAGACGTATGCATATCTTTACACATATACAACACCAACATTAGGTAGACACCTCATTCACTGTGTAAGACATGTGCATATCTTTACACATATACAACACCAACATTAGGTAGACACCTCATTCACTATGTAAGACATGTGCATATCTTTACAAATATACAACACCAACATTAGGTAGACACCTCATTCACTGTGTAAGACATGTGCATATCTTAACACATATACAACACCAAGATTAGATAGACTCGTCATTCACTGTGTAAGACATGTGCATATCTTTACACATATACAACACCAACATTAGGGAGACACCTCATTCACTATGTAAGATATGTGCATATCTTAACGCATATACAACACCAACATTAGGTAGACACGTCATTCACTGTGGAAGACATGTGCATATCTTTACACATATACAACACCAACATTAGGTAGACACCTCATTCACTAAGTAAGACATGTGCATATCTTTAAACAAATACAACATCAATATTAGGTAGACACCTCATTCACTGTGCAATACATGTGCATATATTTACACATTATACAACACCAACATTAGATAGACACCTCATTCACTATGTAAGACATGTGCATATCTTAACACATATACAACACCTACATTAGGTAGACACCTCATTCACTATGTAAGACATGTGCATATCTTAACACATATACAACACCAAGATTAGATAGACACGTCATTCACTGTGTAAGACATGTGCATATCTTTACACATATACAACACCAACATTAGGGAGACACCTCATTCACTATGTAAGATATGTGCATATCTTAACGCATATACAACACCAACATTAGGTAGACACGTCATTCACTGTGTAAGACATGTGCATATCTTTACACATATACAACACCAACATTAGGTAGACACCTCATTCACTGTGTAAGACATGTGCATATCTTTACACAAATACAACATCAACATTAGGTAGATAAATCATTCACTGTGTAAGACATATGCATATCTTTACACGTATACAACACCAACATTAGGTAGACACCTCATTCACTGTGCAAGACATGTGCATATCTTTACACATATACAACACCAACATTAGGTAGACATCTAATTCACTGTGCAAGACATGTGCATATCTTTACACACATACAGCACCAATATTTGGCAGACACCTCATTTACTGTGCAAGACATGTGCATATCTTTACACACATACAGCACCAATATTAGGCAGACACCTCATTCACTGTGCAAGACATGTGCATATCTTTACACACATACAACACCAATATTAGGTAGACACCTCATTCACTGTGTAAGACATGTGCATATCTTTACACACATACAACACCAATATTTGGTAGACACCTCATTCACTATGTAAGACATGTGCATATCTTTACACATATACAACACCAACATTAGGTAGACACCTCATTCACTATGTAAGACATGTGCATATCTTTACACATATACAACACCAACATTAGGTAGACACCTCATTCACTGTGTGAGACATGTGCATATCTTTACACATATACAACACCAATATTAGGTAGACACCTCATTCACTGTGTAAGACATGTGCATATCTTTACACACATACAACACCAACATTAGGTAGACACCTCATTCACTGTGTAAGACATGTGCATATCTTTACACACATACAACACCAACTTTAGGCAGACACCTCATTCACTATATAAGATATGTGCATATCTTTACACACATACAACACCATTAGGTAGACACCTCATTCACTATGTAAGACATGTGCATATCTTTACACATATACAGCACCAACATTAGGTAGACACCTCATTCACTATGCAAGACATGTGCATATCTTTACACATATACAACACCAACATTAGGTAGACACCTCATTCACTGTGTAAGACATGTGCATATCTTTACACACATACAACACCAACATTAGGTAGACACCTCATTCACTGTGTAAGACATGTGCATATCTTTACACATATACAACACCAACATTAGGTAGACACCTCATTCACTATGTAAGACATGTGCATATCTTTACACATATACAACACCAACATTAGGTAGACATCTCATTCACTGTGCAAGACATGTGCATATCTTTACACATATACAACACCAATATTAGGCAGACACCTCATTCTCTATATAAGATATGTGCATATCTTTACGCACATACAACACCAAAAATAGGTAGACACCTCATTCACTATATAAGACATGTGCATATCTTTACACACATACAACACCAACATTAGGCAGACACCTCATTCACTATTAGGTAGACACCTCATTCCCTGTGCAAGACATGTGCATATCTTTACACATATACAGCACCAACATTAGGGAGACACCTAATTCACTGTATACGACATGTGCATATCTTTACACACATACAGCACCAATATTAGGTAGACACCTCATTCACTATGTAAGACATATGCATATCTTTACACATATACAGCACCATTATTAGGCAGACACCTCATTAACTGTGACCTTTGGTGAAAATATGTTGGGCATAAACCTCATATTGCTCTTCATAGGTACAACAAGTTTCATCTTTAAATCTTATGTGCTTTTACAGTTATTAGAGTACTGAGTGTTATTAAACGTATTCTATTGTAAGTAACAGTCACCTGACATTTGACAGCTGGAGAAACAAGTCTTTGACACAATTGCAGACAATACAGGAGTCCCCTACAAAACCCCTATCAATTAAAGATTGTGCATAATAACCTTCATATAGCCCTTTATCATTAATTTTTCCATAATAACATCCAATGTCAATTTGTCTCAGCAGCATGAGGATTTGTTTTAAAATTCACACGTGTGTAAATTTGTATACCAATTTTCATGATTATATCTCATGTACTTTTCAAGTAATTGAAGTATTTAATGTAATTGTATTTTCAGTAACAGTCACCTAATATTTGACCTCTCAGGCTCTGCAGATATTAACGGTCATGCTGTATAATCCTGTCATCACTTTTATATGCATACCAAATTGATCATATCTTATGTACTTTTCGAGTTTTTGAGGACAGACAGACAGACGTATGAACAGAAGGGATTGACAGACAATGGCAAACATATATGCAAGTGTGTATACCAAGTTTCATGATCATATCTTATGTAGTTGTTGAGTAATATCAATATAAGGTTTTGTTCTTTTTTTAGTTACAGTGACCTGACCTTTACCTCTGATGTAAACCAAAAGGTTGTGCACAGTCCTCACATTGTCCTTTATAAGTATCAAAAGATTCATCCAAGTATCTTCATTGGGTTTTTAAAAATCGCGGGATTCATTTTTGCAGACGGAAGGACAGACAGATGGACAGACATGACTGACAGAGGGTAAACCTAAAGTCCCATCCGCTGAAACCTGTAGGGGACTAATTAAGATTCATGCTTAATCTTATCTTCATTGTTAATAATAATACATTTATTTATACCAATTTTCGTGACCATATCTTATGTACTTGATGAGTTATTTCAGTTTTTGCAGAAGGACAGACACACATACATATGAAGAGGAGAAGAGATTGACAGACAGACAAATGACCAACCTTTAGTCCAATGTGTATACCAAGTATCATGACCATAGCTTATGTACTTTAGAGTACTACAAAATTAAGTGTAACTCTATTTTTTGTAACAGTTACCTGACCTTTTACCTCTGGTGGAAAATGAACAGTCATGAATAATCCTCACATTGTCCGAGTTTTATCCAAGTATCTTCAGTTCCTTTTTTAGAAATCCCAGGATACAGTTTTAACTTAAGTACTTTAAAAGTTATTTTAGTTTTAGCGGACAGACACAC
This sequence comes from Congeria kusceri, assembly GCA_027627225.1. Lineage (NCBI taxonomy): Eukaryota > Metazoa > Mollusca > Bivalvia > Myida > Dreissenidae > Congeria > Congeria kusceri. Next base: position 14,697,878 of record CM051029.1, on the reverse strand, counting down.
AAAAGGACATATGAACAGGGGAAAAGATTGACAGACAGCCAAATGGCAAACCTTTAGTCCAATGTGTAAACCTAGTTTCATGATAGCTTTTATACTTCTTGAGTTACAGACAGACATGATGGACAAAGGGTAAACCATCAATAAAGATTCTGATCATACTGCACTTTTTCTATACATGACATGTGTAACGTTTCATAACCAAATCCAATTTCCGGTATCAAGGTTGAGTGTTGTTATTGTTGTTTTTTTGTCATTGACCATATGTTTGACCTCTCATGAATAAATATGCAGAATTGTCTTTTGAATAACAAGCTCAATAACTCTGAATAAAATGGGGAAAATACTTCGACAAAATCCCCAGGTGCAGTAGTTCAAACGCTTATGAACATGTTAATGTCCTAATAACATTGCACTGGACTGGAGAGACAGACCAGAGCTAATCTAACAAATACTACTCAGCAGCATAGTATGAACAATATATTATAAAGAAGACTGTTGTCATGAAAAGTGCTCACCACTTTTCTGCTTTTCACTTGTTGTTTCTCCTCATGCTCACTGTCATGTGTATTTAGAGTGTCTTCAGTCTCCTTCTCATGCTCACTGTCATGTGTATTTAGAGTGTCTTCAGTCTCCTTTTCCACTGTGAGTTTAGTATGGCCCGAGTCGATGCTATCATCTTCTTCTTTATTCGTCCTTCGAGTCTAGAAACAATTATTTAAAATATATAAACCACAAGTTATACAAAATATTATGCACTTTGTATTAATCTTAGCAACATGATGAAACATATTCACTATGTAAGACATGAACACACATTTATACTGTAGTACCTAATATGAATATCATTATACACTTACAACACCAGTATTAGGCAGACACCTCATTCACTGTGTAAGACGTATGCATATCTATACACATATACAACACCAACATCAGGTAGATACCTCATTCACTATGTAAGACATATGCATGTCTTTACACAAATACAGCACCAACATTAGGCAGACACCTCATTCACTATGTAAGACATGTGCATATCTTTACACATATACAACACCAACATTAGGTAGACACCTCATTCACTGTGTAAGACATGTGCATATATTTACACATATACAACACCAACATTCGGGAGACACCTCATTCACTGTGCAAGACATGTGCATATCTTTACACATATACAACACCAACATTAGGTAGACACCTCATTCACTGTGCAAGACATGTGCATATCTTTACACATATACAACACCAACATCAGGTAGATACCTCATTCACTATGTAAGACATATGCATGTCTTTACACAAATACAGCACCAACATTAGGTAGACACCTCATTCACTGTGTAAGACATTTGCATATCTATACACATATACAACACCAACATTAGGTAGATACCTCATTCACTGTGTAAGACGTATGCATATATTTGCACATATACAACACCAACATTAGGTAGACACCTCATTCACTATGTAAGACATGTGCATATCTTTACAAATATACAACACCAACATTAGGTAGACACCTCATTCACTATGTAAGACATGTGCATATCTTTACACATATACAACACCAACATTAGGTAGACACCTCATTCACTGTGCAAGACATGTGCATATCTTTACACATATACAACACCAACATCAGGTAGATACCTCATTCACTGTGTAAGACATGTGCATATCTTTACACATATACAACACCAACATTAGGTAGATACCTCATTCACTGTGTAAGACGTATGCATATCTTTGCACATATACAACACCAACATTAGGTAGACACCTCATTCACTATGTAAGACATGTGCATATCTTTACAAATATACAACACCAACATTAGGTAGACACCTCATTCACTATGTAAGACATGTGCATATCTTTACACATATACAACACCAACATTAGGTAGACACCTCATTCACTGTGCAAGACATGTGCATATCTTTACACATATACAACACCAACATCAGGTAGATACCTCATTCACTGTGTAAGACATGTGCATATCTTTACACATATACAACACCAACATTAGGTAGATACCTCATTCACTGTGTAAGACATATGCATGTCTTTACACAAATACAGCACCAACATTAGGCAGACACCTCATTCACTATGTAAGACATGTGCATATCTTTACACATATACAACACCAACATTAGGTAGATACCTCATTCACTGTGTAAGACATGTGCATATATTTACACACATACAACACCAACATTAGGTAGACACCTCATTCACTATGTAAGACATGTGCATATCTTTACACATATACAACACCAACATTAGGTAGACACCTCATTCACTGTGTAAGACATGTGCATAGCTTTACACATATACAACACCAACATTAGGTAGACACCTTATTCACTGTGCAAGACATGTGCATATCTTTGCACATATACAACACCAACATTAGGTAGACACCTTATTCACAATAGCTTTTTACTTCCAGAAATTAGCTTCAATTCGTTTTCTTATATTAATATAAAAAGTAATTACAATATAAACATTTAATGTATGTTCACAACTTATGTAATCATTGAAAAGTCACTTTTTCAAAAGATTTATTATATAAAATACATTTGGAAGTGGTTTATTTTCTTTACTTTTTCATTATTAAACAATATTTTAACAGGGGGTTATTTTAGAGCAGAGGCCATTTTACTACCACAAGAAATTACGACACTCAACAGTGACCAACCTATACGAAACTAAACAAGAATCAAACTCCTCGCAGTGATTTCCTCCCCAAGCGGGTTAATGGCAGACAATGCATTTACAAGTAAAATCCTTCCAGATCTGGACAAGGTCAATGTAAAAATGTACAGACTACTGGCACTCATGACTGGTAAAATATTCAGGTTAAGTACTTATGCAGTTGACTGGCCAGTAAATTGGAATTTGGGCCAGTAATAGCTGCTAGTTTACCAGACTTTGTGGCCAGTAATGACTTTGGGACTTTCCCGAAGACTGTCCATTAAAACAAGATATTTTTCAATAGAACTTTCTGTAATAACTATGTTGCCACATTTAAAAAAATAATTCCCATTTTTTATAATTTCACCGCATTATTTAATGTCAATTTCAAAAGCGTCTTGAAACGCTTTTCAGCTATTTACTGTATTATAAACTCTTTGGTTGTTGTGAAATTACCACGTGGGCAAAACTAATATCACTTCCGGTGTCCCATTGTTTACAAAAAAAAATTCCAAAATAACAAGTAGTTCAAAATGTGCGGCACGGTTAGACCATCATTTAAAATATACTTGAACTCTTATGTTTTAATAAGCGACAATGTACAGGAATTTGGCATAAACAGCCTCAAATAACAATTATCCAAATAACATACCCCAAAATCCTTGACTATTTTTAGAAGGGCTGTCCCCAAAATGTCATTTAGTCCGATATTATTTGTATTATTATTATAGTTTATAGTATAAACTTTATACTATTCGGTGATGCTAGTTGAGGAATGTATTCTGGAGATTGCAAAAACGTGTTTTGGCCTCATTTATATTTGTCACACCATCTGTGACGCAGCAGCATAAATGCACCATCCCCCTTAAGAAAATTAAAGGCCCCCCTGAAACAAACTTACGCAGGGATTTTGATAATTAGGAGTCAAAATGACATCTCATGATATGGCTTGAAAATATGAAGGGTTAAAATTAGGCATTTTATGGTCAAAATATTGATGCAAAAATATAAAAAGTATATCATTTTTATTGCTTTTGTAGTTAACTGGTGAAAACAAGACCTGAAGAGCATCAAAAACAATGCAGGGCATATTATTTGCAAGAGTAATACACAACATAATTGCTATTTACACGCATCAAAAAGCAGGACATGGATGTCCCCAGGAGTGTCCGGTAAAATAATAGGATAAAGGAATTTTCGGAAATGCGACATTCAGGTGGTGTTCGTATATTTCCGTAGCATCTATGTCACCGTAGTTCCTTATTTTATCGGCTGCGTCTGTTACAGTAACAAAGTGAATCAAGTCTAAAAATAGCACACACACACACACACACACAATTACTGCATTAAGACCGTCGCCTGGCGAGACTGACCTACCCCCCTACCCCCCTGCAAAATCTCACCGGATTTACACAATTCAGAAAAATGACCCGGCCAAACTTCAAAAAAACGGAAATACCGGCACATGTGCTAAAACTTTCACCCATGCATTCCACTTTTGTAAAAAAAAAAAAAAATTCCCAGGTGCGCAAGTTCACATGCTGGTTAATATATGATTGTAAAGTTTCATCACTCTTATGTCTCTATACTTTTGCACGACACAAAAATCTGACTGACAGATGGATGGAAGGACGTACAGACGAACAAGGGCCAATCTGTATGCCTCCTTCTGTGAAAGTGGAGGCATAATTAAAATCGCTGTCCTCAGGAAGTTTTTTATGGAATATATGGTACACTTTTTTTATCAAGTTATTGATGAAAATCATTTAAAAACGCTTTATAATTTTATATAATGTTGGTGATCATCCTTAAACAAAACAGCTTTTCTAACATGTTTATTGTCATTCGTATTATTTCACTTTGCTTGAATAAAAGGTATATCTTTGGAAGTTTGTTTTGCCAATCTGTGAACAGGTGACTGGTCCTTTATACAATTTAGTATATGCCTATATTATTATTAAGCCGAAACAAACATTCTTGACATTTAACATAGAGGCCTGGATAATGAATATTTTACTGATGATCATCAACTGGTACTGCTATACAGGAATTATAATCCAGGTATTAGAAGTAAATGCTACCAATACCTACTAAAATTTTGAATTGGCTACCATATTTCTAAAAAAAAGACAACTTTTACCAGCATAAAATCCAGAAATGGCTAGTGAAGTTGAATGCTTTTTTTTGTTTGATCCTGTAACAGTTCTGCTACACTCAAAACAAGTTATATTATACTGTAAAAGATGCTTATTTAATACCCACCTTTAAAATCCGATATGAACTTAACATCAAAGCCTTCTTTGTCAAGCCCCGCCTTACACCAGTATTCACACTCCTCTTGAGGTGTCATGTGTGCTCGTTTCTGTAAATTATTTACATCTATGTACTTATGATTAGTCCATTAAAGGAGCATATTGATTGCAACCGTATTTCCCCAAAACAGTGACATGAATTACAACAAGGCAGACATGAATTCCCACTATGCACATTTCACGGCTTATTTTCATCAATTCAAAATATTACCCCATTCCCTCCAACCAAAGTTATATGTTACCCCAGATTTTTAAAATCCACACATGAAAAAGTTTTAAAGAATTTTCAGAATTCTATGTCATAACGAAAATGTGTTATGATTATCTGCAAAACGATCTTTCAGGACCTGCTGACATTTGTCTGTATTACTAGAATAGTTTTTCATATCATAATTAACACGCACGCACGCACACGCACACACACACATGGTATTTTCATTTGTATGCTTATTAATGAGGAAACCATTGTCCAAAACTCTAAATTTCAGTAAAACAAGTCAATAAATGCTATAAAAACATTGCCTGTGTTGATGTTCAATAAGGATATATATTTAAAGGAACTAGATATTTAAGAAACATACGCAATTGACAATTACAATATGAGCCACTAAGCCATATAATGTTTTCTCCTTTCAATTTGAATAAAGCATAAATGATTTTTTTATGTACTTTTATACATGTAATATTATATTTTAACAAATTAGCATTGTGTCATACAATGACTGTTCAATGTTAATGTCCCAAAGGTCTATAAAATGTATATATGATTACACGTAATTACTTATTAAAAAGTTACAGACTGTATAATACAAAATTTCAAAAAGCTAGCTACTTGTGATGATATTTTTGTTAGTAATTATTTGAAATTAGAATCTACTTGAAATTAGGTTTGCAATCTGGCAATATATTGCCATACCAGATTTTGTTGCCGTACTGCAGCCCTACTGTATTTGCATTCCACTCGTGGAGTTGCCATGGTTGCTGGCAAAGAGTATTTTAATAATGTCATTTCCATTGAACATGTTTAACATTGCTTCTGTTGTGAAAACAATGAAATGTGGTCACATGTCAATTGCATTGCAGTAATATTCAAAATTTGTTCCTGGTCAAATTTTGCATTTAATGACTTGTAATGTGTTTAATATTCAGAAGAAACACAAGTATGCCTATATCAAATGTTTGTTTTGATGCAATATTGATATTGTTCACTCAAATAAAAAAATCATGCGACACTACGGTCAATTTTGGAAGAACAACATTTTACACATGCATAAGTGAAAGGTTACAAACTAGAACAAACATGCGCAGACGTCATCTTCAATGGACAATTAAGAACTAAATGACATATCAATGGGTTTGAATGTTTTTAATTATTGTTTCAAGTGGTTACAATTGAACCGTTGATCATTACTTTGCCCTAAAAAACTATTGTCCAGTTTAATAGCTGACAAATTTTGCTGTCCGGACCGAGGGAAAATTTGGAGGGCTCGGTCCGTCACTTACTGTCGAAGACTGACATTAGCCTGTGATATGCTCCTTCATTAAGGTAAACCAAATTGGCACGACATTTTGAACTACAAGCTTAAAAAACTTACTCTTTGTTCAGCATTGTTGTTTATGACTGCCTTTACCTGAAAATATAATTAATGTCCTTAATTTCAACAGATCATTAAAAAAAACACAAATGGTCGTGGACTTTCGCATTCGAGGCGCCGCCTATGTGTCATAATGTTAACCATATGCAGTTTGAAGGCCTTTTTAAGGCTTTTATCGGTTATTTGCGGCCCTTAAAATAATATGAGATTGATAGAACACAGACTGATCTTACCATTAGACGTATTACGTTTTGAATGGACACTCAATAATCTACATTGTTTTCTTCACAAATACATCGTTTACTGAAGGTCGCTAAACGTTTACACCGGTTCAGAATGAGGCTCCATTTGGAATCACCTTGCGATATGACGTTTTACTCAGTTCTTCGGGAAATACGCGTTTTTCGTCATCATTTTAAGTTTACAAAAGGATGCAGCTGCATAATGAGCGAAACCATGCCGTATGAATTTTTTTATTTTCCCATTATTTGCAGTCAACGTTCGACATACTTTAATGATGCACCAGTTAATAAATATGTAAGCGCGTACATTCGCGTTAGCTTTGCTGTATTCTTTTGGGATTTACGATTGAAACAGTGAAAAAATCAAACATTAAAATGCAAGCGCTTTTTAGCGCCAGCGGTTTTAAAGCAGTCATAGAAGATTGGCACCACAATGACATTGTCGCAACATATCTAAAAGTAATTCTACCAGCACTGGCTGAGTGTTCAAAGAAGCTTTATGCGGATCACTTACCTGGAGGGAAATGGACAGGGGCTACAGATGAAATGAGGAAAAGGGCCAAGTCCGCTCAGAAGCACAACAAGTTTGCAGAATCTGTGTTTGGGTACCTGGACAATTTACTCCGCAAGAAACCCAATATCAGTGTTCTAGCTTCAGAAGCATATATAATGTTTACTTCAAACAAAACCAGCAAATGGATTGAGAGTAAATCTGAGGAAGAAAAACAAATTATTGTACACGAGGCCATGAGAGACAGTTTTCATGTGAAAGAACAATTCAAAAAAAGGCATACTGAAATTCAGAAAAAGATACGAGACGGGATGATAGAACGAGCAAAATTGGCTGCTGACAAAGAAGCACGGAGATTGCAGAAACTGACAAACTTTACAGATAATATTATCTATTTCGGTCTGTGGCAAACAGAATCAGAAGTTGACAGTGCTCTTATTAGAATCTCAAACAAAACTGAACAAATAAAAGCATTAAAATCACAATTAAACTTCCGGCGTTTTGTATTACAACAAAGTCCAGACAACCTGAAAGACGTGTACAAATTCTCCATAAATGAAGAAGGGAAAAATAGGAAATTGGACGTAGAGGAACTAGTATGTAGCGCCAAAAAGTTGATTCAGCATGCCCATACATTGGATGCCAGCAAGGAGAAAGACACACGACAATGCTTGTTAACGGGTAAATGCGTTGAGCATAAATTTGTCTCGAACGGAAAAGAAGCATGGTGGAAGGGTAGAGTGATATCACAGGTAAAATAGAGGGCAAACTTACAACTAACATGATTTTATTAAATGCATGCCTGTGGCTTATATGGAAATATCAGTGATTTAAAACTTGTAATTCACTGTTTCAAACAGTGAAAAATATCAGTGGAAATTATCACTAATTTTCACAGTTTTGTTGTGAAATGACGTCGTTTTTTAACATCATGACGTTATTATTCCTGCGAAATTCTCCAATTTAAACCTTTTAAAATGTAAACAAACGGTGGATAAATCATTAAATAAAAAAAATTAATTGATTTTGTATGATTATTGATTTTAATTCACTCTTGATCATAGAAAATAAAAATTTTCACTTGAGGCTGCGCCACTCGTGAAAATATTAATATCTCTGATCACTCGCGAGTTAAAATTGATTATTTACCGAAACCAACAAATATCCTCTATATGCTGTATTGTTTATGAATCTATATTTTGTGTGACATTATTTTATTATCATACACACCTTATGATATAAAATATCTTAGCATTTTACATAACGTATATTCATATTTTAATAGTATTGTTGTGTCTTGTGGTGCATTCAATTTTACTTACAATTACTAACATTCACTAACAAATGTTCAAAGAATTTATTTTACATAGAAAAAATAAGAACACATGTTTTAATTTAGTTATATTAATGGTAAAACTAACCATTGAGTCTATTCCATAGTGTGATTGACTTAAATTAAACGTCCTTAACACAGCCATTTCGTTTTCAGGTCCCAGGCTACCCAGAGTGGCACAATATCATGTGCATATAGTAATACGATGATGAAATACCAGGGAAACCATAAAAGAATCCACGTATTTCGCTGGATTTCAGGCTACATATTTAACAATGATTTTGGTTTTTATTAAATGCTATCTTTCTTTAGAACGAATTTAACCGGAAAGTTATTGTTTATGGGTCTTTTCCGAACCCATGTTAAACTGAACGCAATTCCAAGATGGCGGCGGTGTGTACGAATAACAATACCGTGAATATGGAAGAAATATAAATATTTGAGAAATATTTGCTGTCGACACACTAGTAGGGATATATTGCATGTATTAAGATGGATCCTATATGTTAAACAAGGGCATATGCGTTGTCAATTGTTTAATTATTTGAATTATACAACCAATTACGTCGAAACAATTCGTACCCAGTCGGTTCGTACATTTGTCATTCTGGTATTTCAATTAATGTTAAAGCGGATATTTACGAGCAATCGCTATAAATTTTCATATTGCTGAAATATACACCGTTTTACACATATCTTTAGAGTATGGTTAAGAACTAAATTGGGGCATAATAAATGTTCACTATAAATCATTTTTATATGTAAAAATCATTGCGGCAAAACAAGTCACATAAAGAACAGTTGATTTTTATAAAACTATCAATAAAATGTAATGCAAGAAACATGAACAATCATACCAACTAGTATTTAAAATTAGGCTGCACACATGGACATTATGTATTCAGCCTAATAATAAAATTCATAGTTGGTATTACTGTTTATGTTGTTTTTGCATTACATTTATTGCACCTTTACGGATGATGTACAAAAATAGTCATAACAACACTTCTATGTGAGATAAATGAAATTTTATTTCAGTTTTGTAATCAGGAAACATGCACCTTTACAAAATTACATTTTGGCAAAGTGTTTTATCAAAATAATGAAAAAAATGACAGTAGTCTTAATTTTTCATGTATTTTCCCAATTTGCGTCTTATTGTAGCCTTACGGGTGGTGTACAAAAATAGTCATAACAACACTTCTAAGTGAGATAATAATGATTTTATTTCAGTTTTGTAATCAGAAAACATGCACCATTTAAAAAATACATTTCCCCCCATAGCTGTTAGCTTTATAAACACAAATTCATAGTTGGGCTGACTTTTCATGTTTTTTTCTTGTACAACGTTTTATTGCACTTTGACGGGTGCTCTACAAAAATTGTCATAAATTCACTTCCAAGTAAGATATTGTCATGATCATTTCAGTTTTGTAATCAGAAAACATGTACCTTCTAGGAAATAGATTGGGATTCATGATCAAAACATCCCCCAAAAATCATGTAGCCATGCTATTATTGGTATGATGACGATGATGAGGAGGAGAAGGAAGAGGATGAAATGCAAATTGGACCCTTTAAAAAAAAAAAAAAAAAAAAAGACTTACGCAACGCTTTCCGCAGCCCAAGGCAGCCATTCTTCTTCTTAATCTTAACCGCCAACACTGGCGAACCGTAGTCTATACACTCTAGGACCGAGTAGCCATTTTGCCGCCAATTTGCCGAATCGGTACGTATGGAGCCGAGTAGTTACGAATGACCACAGAGCGGAAATTGAAAAATATATTCTCGCTAACAGACCGTTAAAAATCGATTTTTTTATTAACTGAGTTTTTACGGAAAAAAATCAATATAAATCATGTTTTACAATTTATTTATGAAGTAGACAGTCAAAAATACAAACATATTTCCATTTTCATCATTTATTTAATCTCTAACCAATGTCTGCCTAAATCCGTTAGGGTATATGTCGTCATATATATAAAGGCTTTTTTGGGGGTCGCGTAATTTCAGGGGAAAAAAGGAATATTGAGAAATTCATGCAATTATGAATTGAGAAAGACACATAGAAGTATATTAAATCGGAATTGAAGCAAAAAATCGAAGGACAAACTAAGTCTGCGGACCTAAATATTAGGCAGACCAAATATTGTCTGCCTAAGTCACGAGTCTGCTTAAGTCTTAAAAATATATACTTCATGTCTGCCTAAAGATTATAACATATATATATATATGTCATTTATGTCATTTGTACATGTACTTCATTTTGGAAATAAGATATGTTTAAAGTAAAGACACTGAAACAACTGCGCATGAGCCAGTCGCTCGTATAATAATCACGAGAGGATAGTGACAAATATATACACTTTGCATATACTTTTACATGGTAAACATACCCAGGTAAATTTGTTATGGAAAACTTTGAAAATATGACAATATGTCATCATTGTTCAAGTGATGTAAGTGATCAGAAATACTGTTTAAATCAATATAATGCACCAATGTTGATATTTAAAGATTTTTTGAAAGTTTTCTTTTTTAGTGATAATTTATCATCTGGTTGACAATCCCATTAAGGCTCTTACCACAAAAGCACCAATTGTTGCCCAAAACATTTTATAAAAATCTACCCTAAAACTAGAACTATCAGGGCTATGCTATTCGACATAGTTTTTAAAACTGCTGAAGTTTCTTCTATACTTATATAACCTTCAATCGATTGTGACTCATTCTGGTTCAGTTTTGGACAATTTATTTTATTAACAAATGTGTTAAAATCTTCAATACTACATTCATATGTCTGCAATTAAAGTGACTGATAATATGTAGCTATTGTGTTAAGAGTATGTTTTTGGTCACTTATTTCATTACCTTCTTCATTTTTTAATTTAGGTAAATGTTAGGCAAGGTAAATGGTGTCGACATACGACGCACGACGAACGACGGACAAAAGGCGATCACAAAAGCTCACCATGAGCACGTTGTCCTACACATCTCTACATGCACTTCAATCGAAAGCCACACACTGAAGCACACTTAATACAAAAAAGCAGCACAACATGTAAAACAAATTATGACACTATAACGTGTAATGGAAGATATCAAAGTATCTAAAATTACATGTGATACTACGTAATTTAAATGTATTGAGTTAAAGGCCTAGTTTAAGGAATGTCTGGCCACTCCGTGGGGTACTCCATTCTGTGTATTGGTCCACCATAAAATCTGTTATCATAATCTGAAATCTTTTCTTTCAGCTGACTGAGCAATGGCTTGGTGCACTGTTTCAACATATATCTACCTCTACAGAAGTGTGCTATCTCAGCTGATAAGGGTCACCACACTGTGACCACATTAGGGTGCCAATACACAGGGGTATAATACCCCAAATGTTTGGGGGGGTGGGGGTCAAATAAAGAAGGAATAAACTAGGCCTTTAACCAGAAAACATGATATTGTTGTTTTGATTGTTTATGATTTACTAACAGTATCTATAGAAAAGGGAACAAAATACATTCTTAATACTTTTGTGTTGGTCTACCTGCTCGGTACACACAAAAACAATAATCATGGCACAATGCAGTTTACTAATATCAGTGAACAAAGCTGAACTCATTCTGATTAATATAATTATTTAAAGTTGTTGCTTAAAGTAACAAACATTTTAAGTGCATTTTTTTAGATTCAAACATTTACTGGCAAGACAATCGTAAAATCGTTCGTTACTTGTAAATGAATCATTAGCATACTAAGATAAAATAATACACTAAGAGAATATAATGTAAAAGCAATCAATGCTTAAAAGTGCAACACTAGTTGTATTGATTGTAAAAAAGATACCAAAGCTGAATGGACAATTTTCATACACAACGATAACGCTACTCTGCATACGTACACATGTACTTGATAAACAGGACAGCACTGAGTTAGACATTGACACTTTCAGACATCCCGCTTACTCTCCCCGCCTACTCTCCTCGCTTTCTCTCCAGACCTGGCTCCATGTAATTTTTGTTTTATAAGGTGAGATTTGAGAGGTCGCGTTTTGATTATTGATGATATGCATGTCGTTGATCGGGAAGGAATCAGAGGAATAGCTCCAGAAAATGTTAAATACTGTTTTGAAACTTGGATCCATATATACCAGAAGTATGTTTAGTATTAAAAAGTTGACTGTTTTACCGTTTTGAGCAACCACTACGTGTTTCCTGCACTCAATGTTGACCCGCTTACGTCTAAATGACTGTTCTGTGGCATTAAGAACTAGCGGGCTATTGTTACCATCAACGCATATAATGGCAATTAATTAAAAGAACATATATGTAGCTATGTTTCTGGAGAATGTCATCGAGCGAATCAAAACATAAAATATGTTATGGCGCTCGTCCCAAAACTTTCCGAACAGCCATATGATTTAAGTGTATTGAATATTTGAATAACAAAGTGGAAGGTTCGGTTTTAAATATGCATAACTATTATCGTTATAAATTTTTATTTACGAGTTGTAATTATTAATTGATGGTTGCAATATAAGTATAAAGAATCGCTCCATATACGGAAGTACTTGATGTATTATGTTTTCAATAAAATAGTTTATTGTCCACAATTTTGTGTGTTTTCTGACAAAGTGAAAAGTTCGCTTAAAGTCTATACGTCTTCGTGAAAGGTTGCATTTCGTACCCGAGTCACAATCTAAGAGCACAAATCTAATGCCCTGCACAATAATAGAATGAGGCTCTGCATATATGCTATAAAATGAGATTTATTGTGAAAAACATATAACTGCTGGTGGACCAAGCAGTCCTTAGAAGCTTTCACCTTATATTTAAATACGAGTAAATTACTGTATATTACTGTATGTTTCGTCCGAGCTGTTTGATTCCCAGTAAAATGTTTGGTTCAAAATACGTATAATTCTGGAATATGTTACACTGCCTTGAACGTTCCTATCCTTTTCTAGATTTATGTGTAGACAGTAAAACTTGGCTGGTTCTAAATTTAAAGCAAACGTGTTGAACCATGTTTAAAAAAAAAATCTGTATTATAAGCTTATTTTCGTGTTGTCATATTGTTTTTAAAAGTTATCTGTTCTATATAATTATGTACGAGTAATAACAGGTTACCACCTCAAACTTTAACCAGATACTGTCATCTTTGTAATATATGTTACATTATGCTATGATTAATATGCAATTAGTGCATATATTATCGAACTAGTAGAAATTGATGGGAAATGGTATTAAATTGTTATTTGCACGTTGGCGTGGGTTCTTGTGATACATAAAAATCTTAACATATAAACATACATGTATATATTTCAATATCTCGTTTTCTGGATGTTTCTTTGTGATTTATTTGATACTAATTGGGCCTATTCATAACAATATAATATTTAAAGAATTTTGTTTAAATTTATGTTGATTATAACTATACAAACATCCATATGCAGATGAAATAACTGATAATGAATGTGAACAATAGCGTTTGTTCTATTGGCATGTAATATGAATGTACAATAAAACTTATTTCTGTACATAATTATATACATGATGATTGGAAAATATCATTTTTTTCAAAGCGAAATCGGCAGATTCAACTTAATGTTCATTTTGCAAAAAATATTGAGAAAATTATCGAACGCATTTACTGAAAAGGTCTCATTTCAAAACCTTATAATTAAATTCAGTTTCTTTTCCGCAAGTTGTTGCTTCTATTTAGTATCATCAAAAACTCTATACCGAAGAGTGATGATGTGTATAATGAGTGAAGTTAATCACATTCACATATGTATTAATGCAAAAACGATTCGTTAAGTCTCATATTGAACACGGAAAAACTTTTCGAAAAACTAAATAAAATCTCAAGAGTAAGCAAGCTCAAGATATGTTATCAAAACTATGCTAACATACCAATATGTTAAAAATATTTGATTTTGTTTATTGTTCACACATCAACACTCATAAGCTAACCACATCATTTAAACTGCAGAAATACTCATATCAACGTATTCGCAATCACGTGTTGATACAGTTTCTCCAAAAGAGGACATATGTCTGATCTCTTGTCCTGACTGTCGACTGTCTTCAGAAGATACATGTAGCCCCGAATATTCACGGATATCTATATCGGCAAATGTTTCATATTTATTTTGTGGATAAGGATTTGATGAATCTGAGGAACAATAATAAAGTAAAAATCAAATTGCGTGTTGCAAAATATTAACATCGCATAGGCATTTTAGTAGAGAAGGGCTATGCATTCATAACTTTATAAACGCAATGCCTCATCACCGACGTATGTATGTTGTTTATTTTTATGTAAATTATATTTTGGCATGTTATTCTTATTTACATGTTTTATAATTTTCAATGTTAACATTTTTTGGCGTTAATCTTTAACGTTCGATTCAAGGTTTTTATACTTAATATTAATACATTAACATGTTTTCCAGTTTTACTTCTACAACAATACATTTGACATTTGTTTCACTTTTGCTGGATAGATTTCTGTCATTCAAGGTCTACAAGTGTTATTATAAAATAACATTTCGCTAGCATCTACTATGTATAGGTTATGGTAAGTAAACACTAATTTTCTTAGAAGCGACCACATAAAATCCTCATGACTTAACATCGGTTCACGAACGTTACTTTAAAATGGATTTGATTTCACATTGATGTATCTAATTTCTCTGCATGTAGATCGTTGTCTATTTTATTTTGCATTATATCACAGATTATAATGATGATTGGTTCAAGATGTACGATAAGAAAATAAAAGATTTATATTAAAATGTTATCCTTTCTAAAACAAGTTATGCCCAGGCAAAGCAAAAGTGCTTAGATACACCCGTGTGGATGCCACCATTGGCATAGCTTACACGTCATCACTTGTTTAGTGATGTCATCTGTGTTGTTGTTGTTGCTTTTTTGCATTTTTCGCGACGAGTTGAAATTTCGATACAATGCTACTGTATGGTGTGGATTTTATTTTACGATTGTATATGGAAAGTATATGCAGTCGTGTGAAATTTTAAGAGGCGGATTACAAACATTTAAGTTTTCATCTGTTGTGTTAATAATTAAACAGGATTGTCCCGGATCTGCTAAATAGCATAGGAATTGTGACATTTTGAAGTGGCAAAACAATTGAGGTCTAGATCTAGAAGTATTAATGGTGTGGATTTACTGTAGGCTTACTAGCAAAGCACATCGTATATGATACCAAAGCATTTACTCATGTTTGCTGCCTGTTGGCTAAATCGGCCGAAATAAGAGCTATACTTGATGTCACAGGTATTTTTGAACATGTTAGTTACTTTTTTAGTCCTGTATCGATATGATTTATTCAGTACAAATCAGTGTCCTCCATTTTAAGCTTCATATAGATGTACTGTAGGTGTTTCAGACTGCTAAAAAGCTGTCTTAAATTTTTAGTCGCAAACTTAAGATTGAAATTGAAATATTAATAACAATGATATGTTCACATTAAATTTCATTTGTCGCAGCAAATCGAAGGAAAAATAAGGAAATAAAGTGATTTTGTTAATCTCATTTTGCATTCTGTTTTGTGCAATTCGGTTACAATGTGCGGTACTTAGCATTTGCAATACAGAAACTGCTGTGCGTGTTATTTCTCTTAGACTGGCAATAACATATATAATCAACAAAAACAATATGAAGGAAACGAAATAATACCAATATAATGTAAATATAAGGATTAAAATTAATTTTGGTTGCGTTCATGCGATTATGAAAGCAATGGTTAAACTGGCAAATTATGTAAGATGCGCTAGCGCACATCATGATATTAACAGTTTGACCATTGCATTCATAATCCCATGAACACAACCAAAATTAAATACATTACTAATATAAACGCGACGAACTAGATTGCTCCAACGTCGTATATGGAATGATGATACGCGTAAATGTTTATCATTTGCTCAATGGATTCAGCGTTTGCTTCAAATAATACATTGGTGATACTTATTCTATGTCAGAGGTCGTATACACTTTTGTTGTTATTATGATGTTATAGGGCATATAAATTATTTCCTGCTGATATTTGATACATTATCAAATCTGCAGGTGGCATAACTTCCGTCTGGGTCTGATTTTATATTGTTGCGCCTGAATACAAGCACAAATTAATTTACGTTTTAATCTTCTTAGGACTTTCAAACATGCTTTAGGAAGCAAATGTCAGTAATCATATAAGACATTGTTTCTGTATGTAAACACTCTGTTCATCATAACAAAACTAGACAACTGAATTGAAACATATTTAGTGTTTAAGTGTTAATTTTCAGAATGCAATTATCTCACATACGGCTCTCTTACGAGGTCTTCATACTGTCCTGCTGAGTTAGCATGTGCTTGGTATATTTTGGAAGACACTTGGCCTGTAATAGTTGAAAGATTGTTTGCTTTGAAGTCTGTATGAATAATGCACGAGATTATCATGTGCTATCTCCTAGAAACAAGCATACAATATGTTCGTTAATACTGAAATAACAAATATATAATATCCACGTATGTTTTATTATAGCAGAAGTAGTGTAATGAAGAAACAAAAACATATGCAATACATATGTATGTAAGATTTAATCACATCTTTTGAACACGAACAGTCATGTGACAGTTAAGTCCGACAGTTCTCTATACTAGAGGGATCATTATTATAAAATTGGGTTTACCCAAAACTCTGTATCTCCATATCATAACTATAACAGCGGATAATTATGCCAACTCCTGCAGCGGCACCTATTGTACCACCAACAGCAGGTGCAGCCGAGCTCTTGTTAACTGTAATATAACAAACAGAACAATAAAAAGAACAATACAATACAAACATCATAGGATTTTCCTTTTCCGGTCTACAGTTGCCAGTTTAAGTACGTGTCTTCAACATTTGAAATTACATGCATCCACAAGCGTAGTTTCTGTTATTTCTTCCGTCCAATCTGATTTGCCAATTGTGTTTTGCGCCAGCATTTTTAGTTTGTAAGCCGTATTAGGTTTTAACCCTTTAATTGTCCAGTTGTTGCCTTTAGAACTTGCTATTTCGATATCCCTCCAGTTTTCAACATCGACTTCTTTGTACCGAACAGTAAAATTCTGTTCATCTCCACCATTAAAACCAGGAACCCATTCGTCAACTAGTTCCGTGTTTCCTACTTGGCTTGCATGCAATTCTTTTGGGACTTGCGGTCTGGCTATAACAGTATATACAAGCAATGAAATACAGGTATTTATATTACAGTATCGACATCAATAATACTTCAGTATATTGCCTTCAGTTTTGTTTTCAAATACAATGCAACCAAATGTATGCATTCATCGTGTTAAAAATTAGTGCAATAAATACCTACCACGTGCATGAAAAGTAAAGGATTCCCATATTGAGCCCACTGTATTGGAAACGTTCACCATATATTCCGCATAATACTCAACGTGCACACGTAGTATCGTCAGCTGCGTCTGCATTTTGCTATCAGAGATATTGATTAGGATATTTCTTTCATCGGATAAAACCTTCCATTCACCATCTTCATGCTTGTACCAAGTAAAGTCCGAAGTCTTGGGGGCAGGAAAGGCCTTTATTGTGAATGTGAACACAACCGAGTCGTTCGCAGCACTATATTGTTGTTTTATAGGAGGTGCAAAGGGCGACGCTCTTGGTGAACCTGTGCAGGAAAAAACATCTAAATAAACATTCGGTTGTTTGATGATGAATATATTCATGTCTTACTCCGCACGATATAATATAAATATTACTTACAGTTAACGGACACAACAAGTATCTGCTCCTGTGGTTCTTTGTTAAGACTATTGTTTGCAAGGCATTTATAGTTGCCGGCATCATATTCACATCCTGCTCGATGAATGTAAGATATGGCTGTCTGCGCTTCTTTCTCTACTAAAAGTGTTTCACTGCCACCCGTTGCATTAACGATACGAACAACAGGTACCGGGTCACCGTCTGTATCACACACAATTTCTATGGGTTCACCTTGGTCAACAGTGATGGTGCTTTGATAACCGTTTCCTTTTAATCGTCCCACGCTTGCGCCGTCTGAAAATTTTATTTTTATTTTAGCGGATGTAAAAATACGTATTATATACGTCTTGATAATCAGATACAACGACAGTGAGGTAACGCATGTTTTATTAGCCCTTACGCAAGCAAAATATCGCATGGAACTATTGTGTTGCTATCACTCTGCAAAATGTTGTCGTTTGCATGCAATACGATATAAATTCATCGATAATCAAGTTGAACCATTCACAAAATCATCCATTGTGTGGACATATTTTTCTTCTTAATAGTACGACTACCAATTACGAGACTGTAAACAATGTGAACAAAGTCGTGATTAGAAATAAGTGAAATAACCGTATTCGTGATAACTTATAAATTTCAGAAATCATATAAAAAATGAATAGATAAACCTACACTGGACATCTAAGAAAAACTGCGATTTGCTGGTACCATATTCTGCTTTTCTTCCGATAGTCTGCATTTCATTTCTTGAGTAGCATCTGTATTCGCCTTCATTCGTTAAGCTAACGTTTTCGAAAACTAGTGATTGCTCTGCACTGATAGTAGTGTCTGTGCCAACATTCATCCAGTTAAATTCTGTGGCTGGAGGGTTACCGGCACGGGACAAGTTGCAAAACACAGTTAGAGTTGTGTGAATGAGCACCTGAAGCCTTTCTGTAAGTTGAACTACTGGGGGATCTGAAACAGTTCAGCACTTGAACAGTTGTCCTGCATTGAAAACAACATAATAATTCACAAGTGTGATCCTTTTATTTCACATATAAATAATTCAAGCAGAGCCCTGTCTACTATTAAAAATATGTACATGTATGTTATATTGACCTAATATTGTCACTCAGAGACATTATAATTATATTAAAATGAAATTTACTGAATGAACGAATTAATTGTACTAAGTGTATTTTTATACTGAACACTTACAGAGGACACCAATATCAATCGTGAGGGTTGCTGATTTTGTTTTCTGTTCTCCGAGATCATCTGTCATATAGTTTGTTGCAGTACAAGTGAGAACCTTGCTCATAGATATTGTCACATCATTAATGAAAAGAACATTCTCCTGATTTGTTCCAGGCCCATGCCAAGAAATTACAGCAGCTGGCACACTGCTGGAGAAGCATGATATAGTAAATGACCAGCCTTCCAAAACCCTTAGATCGCGGTCTATAGTTGTGGTTGTGTTGTAGATCTCCGTCAGATTATGGGGGCCATCTACAGAAAGACAAACATTTAAAGAAAACGAATGCAACATAAACTTATTATGATACTCATTGAAATGACTTATTTGAAAGAACTTGAATATTGTGCTATAATGACTAGTTTCTTACATAATACATGTAGATAAATTGATGAATAGTTCATTCCGGGGATGTTTTCTTTCAAAGTAGTGTCCATTGTATTCTGCGCTATGCACGTATAGTTTCTGTATGTCGTTCTAGTGATATTGAATATGCTGAGAATATTTCCTTTGTGTCCAGAACCCCAGGAACATATGGACGCTGGTCGGCTGTTAGCAGAGCACACCAGCTGAAGAGAGCTGCCTTCTATCACGGTTATGACGCCACCGGTCGTTACATTCCCGATGCTTGGTTGGTCAGGTATGCCGAACGAGACAGTGGGGACGACAGGAGCATCTTTAGATGTTAATATTACGGTATAATTATGTTCATAATACACCTAATCAAGTTTGTCATTCGTAGAGATTGAATTGAAAAAAATCAATCTCCTATATTTGTGCAGTGGCTAATACATGTATATGATTATAAATCAACATACATAGAACCGCGGCGAACAGTTTTATCTGTTGCAGTTTCCTGTGCAGTTTCTTCGATAATGTTAAAGGCATAACATATCCACACCATATCCTGCTGTATATTGGTAACTGTCAGTATTGATGTATTGGTTTGTTGTCCGTTCCAGAATACTGTAGCTCTCGGATTGGCATCTGATTCACATAGAATGCTAAAGTTGTCTCCTCTCATTACTCTGATATTGGAATCAGTAAGTTCTATCTTGTGGGGCTGATACACACTAAACCGCACCGTTGCAGGCGGATCTGAAGGTGTAAAGAAAACAATGTATGTTGGCATAATGTATGTTTTCGTGCTTACAATGGTTAATACCGATTAAAGGTAAATAATTATCCGGACTCGTGTTAACGGTAATTGTAACTAAGCATTATTTGTTTATACACATACACATTACCTGTAATACATAAACTTACATAGCACATTCAATATAAGCGAAGTATAGGATTTCGAAGACCTCGTACTCGTGGTTCCATTTAGGAAATAGAAAATGTTGCTGGCTTCACAAGAGACTTTCAAACCATTGGAAGAACGATTGTACTGTCTACCTAACCCAGCCCCATTCACTGTTTCATTGAGATAAATCCATCGGTATGTCGGAGAGGGATAACCTGAAGACGAACATGTCCACTCAACCTGTCCTTCCCGTAGAGTTACAGTTCCAGATAAATTAGAGCTATTCATTGAAACAGCAGGTTTGGAAACACTAACTAAAATCAAAGTAAAGCATACTTAAAACTGAAAAGAAAACCGTTTATTTGTGCACACACTGTGTCCACATTGAATGAAGAAATAATAAACATGAATATATACCGCACTCACAACAAGATATTTTCCAAATGTTTCACACATGAAAAATTAAACAAAACATTTGCATGTACAATATTTTTGTGTTAACATAAATGTCGCATGGAACTAACACTAATAAACACACTTCACGTATGTTGAATAAGAAAATATTCAGCGTCAGTATTTAATTTTGCAACACATTACTGTTCTATAACAACGTCTGTTTTATATGCAAAATACTGAACCCCATAAACATTACCAATTCAATTATATTATCCCGAGTAGAGTTGTGTTTGACTTATTGCCACTGAGTTTTATAGACGCGTTTGCTATTAACAAGCTGTTTATACATTATAGTGATACAAATAGTACCTTCGTCAAACAACTTACCTTGAATTTGCGTTTGCGTAGTTTGATGCAGTGTAATATTGGTAGTTTTATACACATATGTCGAAACACATAATACACTTTCGCTGGTATACGCTGTTGGAATATATTTCAAAAAGCTTGTTGCTCTTTCAGAACTGTATGTATAATTAACGCTGTCGGTAATTATCCTGTTATCTATAAACCACATAATATTTGGAGCAGGTCTGGTTTATGATGTAAGACACGTATATGTCGATTGTTCATTGTACACAGGGTACGTAGGGTTAGTCGGTGGGTGCATTTCTAACGAAGTGAGTGGTACTGAAAAAGTAAATTATCAACTGTCCTGATGTATGAATTTTAGATGTATTTCAAAATGTTCAACATGTATTGCTAGCACACATGTATTGTATTTGAAACGTTTGTTGGTGTTTATTTGTGTGTACTATGCTTTATTTAATTTTTTCAAAATGATTGGTATTCAAATCAGACAACAGACATAAATAAATGGATGTGTGTAGTATATATACATGCATATAAATATATAGAAAATAACAGGTTACTTACCGGTCTTGTGTGTAATATATCAAGTGAGGCTTAGAATAATATGTGTTGTGTAGTGAAACTGACATTTTCAAGATAGTGTCAACATTTACAATAGCGTGTTCAATGTTTTGTAAAAAAGGCATAACATAAACTGATCCTGTGTAGTGACTTTTATTTCATTTATTTTGCATGTATTGAAATTATGGTGTACGGGCGATTTATAGTTCCATTTATGACGTCATACCAGTATCAACGTGAAGGTTAATGTGAGTATATAAAAATAACGTTAATGTGATTTATGAAGATTAAGAATAATAAACTATATACGTTATTGGTATCAAATTGTTTGTTTCGTTGAATCTGATTAATATTTACTTAATATGTTGACTTTATAGATGAATCCATGTAATACGTCGTTCCTTTGTATCAGGCGATATCAGCATAGTGGTATGATAAAACTAAATTTTACGTTACATTACAATAAATATTTTACACTATTAGACAAGTAGTTTATTTACATAGAGTTTATCTACTTTTCAAACACTCGGCAGTGGAAGCATCATATGTAAACACGCATTGTAGTACATGAATCGACACGCTCAGAAATAATATTTGATACATACGCACTGTACATATAATAATGAACACAACCCCCTCCGGTGTTATGAAAAATGCAGTTTATGGCATTTGTAATTAATATTAACAAGTCATTTATTGTATTTTTACGTTGCATTTAATTCTCGTACCATTCCCATTTTTGTTAGGTTTACTCACATTACACTTTCAAGATCAAGCGAATTAAATTTCTTAAACTAAATTGACTAGAGTAAATTACATACACTTCATTAAACATGACATATAATAGCAATCACTCTACATTTAAGTCATGATTAAACCCTATGTTTTCAGTGTTTTAAACTTAACCTTCTTTGTGTTTATACGTATTAAAGGATAATACGTGCAGACATATTATCAAAAACCTACCAACGAACGATCTTAAATTCGTGCAGAGTTATTTATTACGTCTTTATACAAAATAATATAGCACCATTCATTTCGTATCATACCACAATGATATTTACAGGTCTATCACATGTGCTTATTGTAACTGAAGAAGCATTTTGCCATCTATGTACAAATCCTGGTTACCTACAAGTTAATACAAGTAATTATTTGCACTAAATAAAGTGGTATCTACAATGCATCTGACTGCTCCATTTGTAGAACGCAACAACAACAAGATCAAAACATACAAAGCAAAAACATCAACAACGACTACAACTACTACTACTACTGCTACTGCTGCTGCTGCTGCTCTCAGCAGTTGAACAATTTGTTGTAGCAAATGAAATTTGTGAAGCCTTACTTGCTGTTTTGATATGTATGGTCGTCATCAGTTGGCTGTTCGCTTTTGAACATGTGTAAGTCCCAGATGTGCTGTCATTGAACGTCATAATATAAATATGCACTGCAGTTAAGTGTGGTGTTGAATACATAGTGAATACACTTACACTTATTTGCTCAATAGAACAAACTACAATGCACTGTCCTATGGGTGTACCTTCTCTGTAACATTTCACCATTCTTACATCGTTGCTATTCCAACTATACTCGAACGACAACTGCACATGTTGTTCTCCGACCTGAGCAAATTGATCGTAACACAATACTTTAAATATAAACATTGATAAAGACATCAACAAAACAATCGCCATTATGTATTCTTAACAATATTTTTTTATTTAAATGTAAGTTATGTTAATGAAAGAGCAACACTTATCTAATCGAAGTATTTAGTATCATGTGTGTGTATTTATGTAAGGTTAGATCAAAATGAAAATCAAAGCTCTGAATGCATTTCTAATTCGGTCGAATACTATGATATGTATAAAATGCAGAATAAAGTGGACAGATTAAAGCTTTCAGTATATTATAAACATCGAATGCAATATTAAACCATGTAGTAGCATTTTTACAGATAAAAGTCAGTTCGAATACAAACACTATAATTTTTAAATCGTTCACGAGGTAATAGAACCCACATCTAGTTGTGTGACCGCGAATGACATACAGGTTACACTGGATACAAATGTATTTTTTTTTAATTTCAAAAGAGAACAAGACAACACACTACGTGCATATGCATGCATTAGAAAATGTGACATATTATATTATGGATTTCTACAATGTCAGTGTGTGTATTTATATACAGACGAAATAGCATGAATAAGAAATTAAATACATCTACCAAATCTCCAAAAAATTCCATTGGATCTTAGTTACAGTCGACCAAGACAGTAATCAACTACTTTTGTGGGCAACGCTTTTACAATCAAGTATTCCTAAATTAGCTAGAGTAAAATAATAACAATGGTATCAACTGTTGTTATTTGATTCCGACTTGAACTAGTGATATGTCTGTCGTGCAAAAATACAACGTTAAAAATAGTGCATATACAAATACCTAATTGGCATTTAATTATAATGAATATGTTAACCTATGTTGTGTGTTTCGTCAAACATATTGAAGACGGTTAGAAAAACGTATGATAACTATTTACACAGTGTACTGTTATTTGCCACTGGTAAATGAGCAATCTCCTAGCAGAGTTGTCGTTTTTGCTCTCACCATATATCTCTGCAATGTGCTCAATAAATGTTGTTGTAAATTATCATTTATGGTGAACAAATTAATAATGTTGATTTCTATTATTGGAACTATGGTCATGCCAATTACGCATACACATATCAGTTCGCATATGGAAACAAAACGGACAGCTTGGGTGGTATTGTCTGTGTGGTATACACAGTGGTAATTTGCACAAGTTCCATGCTTTTCATGAAATTTCAAAAACCATCCGGTTATTTTCCACTATTTGAAATGTTTTAAATATTTCATTCCTTGATTACGCCGATACTTTGTAATGGATCCCAAATATGGGGATATGAATAAGTACAAACTATCGAATCCTTTCAAACTACTTTTTGCAGAAGGTGTCTACATTTAAATAAGACCAAAAACATATGTGTAGTTCTTGGCGAATGCGGTAGATTACCGCTATGTGCAACCTATTTTACAAATTGTATTTGATATTAGTGCAATCTACTACAACTGTCCTCAAGTCGTTATCACATAAATCATTATTTATTACTTAAATATTTTGATAATTCTGGTCGGATATGCTGGGCATCTAAAATTTGAAATGTATTGTCTACATATGGTTTTGGATATGTTTGGATAAGTCAGGATGGTGGGGGATAAAACTATATGTATATCAACTTTCAAACAACGTGTTAGTGATTGCTGATGATGTATATGACTGGAGTCGATGCCGTTATTATAAACATTATACAACCTACTTAACACAGAAAACTATCTAACCATTGATATACCGCCATAATATAAAATTGCTATGTCGAAATTTCGTTTTACAAACAACAAATTATTGATCGAATTGGGAAGACATAATTCTATACAGGAATAAACCAAAATATGTGAGCATCGTTCTGCAGACGAAACTCGTTTTTTGGACTGCGAATATCATGCATTTTCCACTGTCTAAATATAACGAAATAAGATTAATTTATATATCCTCATGTTAGTATGCTGGTAATTCGCTATAATATACTGAGTTCCAATGATGAAACAATAATAAAAATATATAATGTTATATACATCATCTTCTAGAAATTGGTACTTCCCAAAGCACCTAATTGTTTAACTCGTGCTATTGATAACACTTATGTGATGTTTGTATTTAAATTATGTATATACAGCAACGCAACTCTCGTATGAACTTTATCTACGTTATTATATTGCCATGTATTTTGGACCGGAGGCCTTTGTTTACAAAAATAATGAACTTATAAACTTATAACAAATGTACATCTAGCAATAAAATCAATTTTTAAAAACTGGAGTAATATTTTTAGGACCATCTGTGAAACATGTCGCACAGTATTTGAAGTTTGAAATATATAATACATTCAACCATTACATACGCAAACACACTTGGCCAGTTTCCGACCACTAAAAAGTAAATTTGCACTGCAAAACCATGTTGTTGTGTTTGAAATTACCTATGTTTTCTCAGTTTGTTGAACCAAATTAATTAATGTCTCTATTCAGTCTGTATACCAAATACGTATATATTTATTAGACGACCCTCGGTATTGATTTACTTAACTGACCACAATGACAGGATTTCTCTATGCAAAAATCATGCATGGAAACTACACTTCTTTTATGGGAAACTAGGACACCAGATGGCTTTAAATGTTGTGATCATGTGACTAAAACTACGTGAATTGCATGGGACTACTTTCCGAGCACACTACGGAGGTGAATGGAATGTAGCCGGTGTACAAGAGATTGGTAAAAGAGATGAATGGTTTCCATTGCACATGTAAACATTAACAGATGAACGACAACAGCCCTAATCGTTCTAAAATTAGATATTCCAACGACAACTTTTCTTACCGATAAAACTAATACTACAAACAGATCGACAGGTTACGGCTAAACTATAAGTGATAATGGATTGTTATATGCATACAGTTTTAATAATAACTGTGCATATTTTATCAACATGTATGTGCTTATTAAAAAGTTAATGTATTTCTTCATAATATATTATTTCACTGTATTGTTGTCGTTTTGTTTTTGAATTCAGATGTTGAACTGCGCGTTAACAAATACATAACCTAAGTACCTGGCATTACTTAATTTCTTACCAATTCAGTCTCTGATGGACAAAAACTACAACTTGCCGCAAATGTGAAGGAAGTGATAATTGGAAGCAGACTGTCATTTACATGCACAATTCAATCAACAGTCATAAGTGTGCAATGGCTAAAAACGGACAATGGGAGTAACACTGAAGAAATACCCGCTGTGCAAATATTTAATAATGGTATCTGTACTACAACTCCGACACAGCTCCCGCAATATTTCGAATGTGTTTGCTTTTCAACTACCAAATATTCATGTGATATCAAAGTGATTAACGAGTCAAATGACCATCAAATATGGCGTTGTTCTGCAGCCATTAATTGAGTGACTGAGTACAGCAACAACTACCTTATTAATGTCAAATGTAAGTAAATGGTCAGCTCACTGAGTTGCCTTCTTGGACGTCTGTAAAGATATTAAAAATAGTTCAGACGCTGACGTGGTGACATTCAATTTTAGTCGCAATGACTAAACCATTTCGTGCAAGGCATCGAGCACGTTTTATTCCATGGATGGAACCATTAGTACACATACTACAGAGAGCACGACGTCCGTCAATATCAATGTATTAAGTTTGTTTGCTGATGCTTTTAAATATATATTGCATATTTTAAGAAACGCTGGATAACATCATATTATTCATTCATTACAGACCCGCCATCTGTCAAGAAATTCATTAGCAAAAACCTTGGGCCGGCCCTCGTTGACAATAAATATCAACAAAAAAAAGAATGTGTGAACAATTCCCTTTAATTACAAGTTGTTATCACTATCTTAACAGTAGCAATGTGTTTAGTCTTGTACCAACATGTATTAATGAATACCAATGCTCTTACAATAATT
Organism: Congeria kusceri; assembly: GCA_027627225.1. NCBI lineage: Eukaryota > Metazoa > Mollusca > Bivalvia > Myida > Dreissenidae > Congeria > Congeria kusceri. The sequence goes on along the minus strand of CM051029.1, from coordinate 14,670,021 downwards.
TGAGAAAAGCAAGGACTGACAAACTTTAAGTAATAGTTAATTTGCACAAGTTCTTATCAACGTAAGTGACGTTTATTCGACTAAAAACTGTTTCTTATTGACATCACTTATTAGGTCATTTAAATATCATGTTTAATAGATGTTTGTGAAAAAGTTAAACCCCTTCAAGGTTAAAATTAATATGTTAAATATCAATAGCGTAAACTTGTCATAAAAGTGAATAATAAATCAGGGGCCATAGCTATGTATTTCATGTGGTTATTTGATAAGCCATGAAACTGTGGTAATATATTACAACCTTAAACATTTTAATCAACTTTTAAGATTTTTAAAGAGATCCTAAACAGCTCTAATGGGTAATTTAAGATAACTGACCGACATTAGTAAACCAATATACCCCACCATCTTCAATGGGGGCATAGTTAACAAACATTTTCATGGATGTAATTTGACTAGAGCGACAATCATCATTCAAGACAGTCGTCCAACAATGAAATTTCTTCTGTCGGTGCCGTCATTGCCATCGGCCGGTCTATTTGACTCGTCATCTTCATCATCATCAGCATGTTTTGATCTAAACAAAAGTTGTGCAAATGCATGCATGCACATACAATTTGTGCACATTTAGCAGGTGTGAACGGCAGACAGCCTCCTGTCTTGTGTAGGCATCTGAAATATCAAATAACATTTTTGCTCAAAAATAAAAATGTTGATTTATTAAATCTCAAACGTTAAATGTACCATGCCTTATTTACTGTTTAATTACAATTGACATGTGTTTATTTTATTTATAATTGGGTGTTATGAAATAAGTAACATTTATTGCCAACAATGAATATATGTGTTACTGTGATACATATTGAGAAACTCTATGAACAGGAAGAATAGCATATACATTGTAGTTTGTAATTTTATTGTATATTAATGCTGTATATTTTCATACAGTTACATAACTGACTTTTTCAATGTCATCTCTGTTGATCAAATGGGATTGTTTGCACATGTGATTGTTTGTTTCAATGATGTATTGAAAAAAAGATGTTTACATATTATTCGTTACATCAATACAAGATTGAATTCATTTAACCTGAATCTGCTTTTCAATACTCCAAAGGCTCTCTCCACAACTACTCTCCCTCGTTTGTGCGAAGTGTTGAATCTCATCTGTGGTGGATTCTGCGGTGTGGCAAACGGAGTGAGGCAGTAACGCCGCAGAGTGTATCCACTGTCTGCCAACAAATGGTCCACATCATTCCTCTCTAGATATTCCTGAATTGAGCAACATTCTGTTGTTGAATATGCAAGAAGTGTATCAATGTAACATGTGATGTAAGGATGTATATATTATACATAGTCTAATGACATAGCAGGATATGATTAGTTATGATGTATTCAGATATTGTAATATTACATATATGAATACAGACCATCTGTAGAGAAGATCAAGTTGTATGCAAGTATATTAACTGCCTTATTAAAAGAAATAGAAACTGTCATATTTAAATGTTAAATAGAATTTTAATGTTTTGTATAACATGTAAGCAACAAACCAACAATACCTTTAGACCACAACCTTCAAACACGAATGAATCATGACTTTACCAAGGGTATGTATACACTAAATTCAGGAATCTGAACTGCCAACTATATTTTTAAACTGAACTGCCAATTATATTTTTAAACATGACTTGTGACACAGTTGCAAATAGTTATTTCATTAGCTTTTTCACATAGAATGAATAAGTACATGATACAAGAGCAACGCCTCTCTAAAGTGCCGCCTCAACAATCATCACTATCATAAAGCATGATGAAACAACAAATCAAGTTTCGAGTAATTAAATTTCCCCGTTTTACTATTATTCAGCCATTAACAATCAAACATAACAATAACCCAAAATCCCAAGGTTATTTACAATAACCTGATTTGTTGGTCATTTGAAAAGATCATAGCATTGTGGAAAAACACAAATACAACTTTGAGTCATGACGAAATTTAGAGCGCACATCTATAAACTTTATACCAATGTAGAATTCTTTCCATCACATATCCGAACACAAACCTATCCGAAATCCATCCAGTGCAGAAAAAGGCCAACAGCCGCCTTAATCATTTCGTAAAAAAAACGATTAGAGCGGCGGAGGGCACAGTAATATCAAGTGCTGTAGAACAATAGCAGATTTTTGATCATGTAAGTATTTCACAAAACGATTTTTAATCAAATATCAACACTGTAAATCCAAAAATTAATTAAGTCCGAAGAAAACTAAAGGGCAGTAACTGGAGCACGCTATTGGTCGGAAAGTAAAATATAAAGAGAAAAGTAACCGTGATCTACTGACATTTAGAAGAACATGGAGTACCATAAAGATAGACTCTGTAATCGAAATGTGTTGAGTTTTTGTTTAACCTTTGATTCCATAGAGATTGCTCGTCCTCGAACTGTCTGTGGCTCTATATCACGCCTGACAAGTTCTACTATTTCACGGACACTCGCTTTGCTAAAACGATATCGGGACATGAAGACATCATCCAGAATATCGTCTAACAAAAGACGGGGCGAAAACCGTCTTACCCTCCGACTTCGTACAACATATCCGGCATCCATTTTGTTTAGAGCGTCATTACGAGTGCTTGTTACGTCTCGAATACTTACGAGAGGATTATACAATATCGTAAATTACGATGATTTATTGAAACGCAAAATGATAAGTTGCGAGAGTCGCAACTGGTTTACGAGTCGTAACTTACTTACGAGGGCTTATTGAAACGGTCCTCAGGCTCCCATCGAAAATAAACCTTCGGACTTACAAGGATTATCAATGGTTAAAAACACACGATTGCAGAAATGTTTGTATTGAAGTCGGGCAGTTTGACTAGCTCTGCGGTTGGCTAGTCTGGATTCCGGCCGCACGTATCAAAACAGTGCGTCATGCATACGATAATGGTGCATCCCATTAGCAGTAAAATGTTCATTGCTATTACACTGTTTATGTATTTGACTTGAACTATATGACAATTTTATAAATATATATCAGCGTATTTATATGTTTGCGTATGTGTCATTAAATGTCTCAAAATATTCATATAACCTGTTAATTGTTGGTACTGTTATAACTGGCTAGTATTTCGGACAAACAAATGTAATGGCAATATGAGATTTTTACATCGCACATAACGATTTTATTGAGATATAGTCGTTCACGTGTATGTAGCGTCAATGAAATTAAACGATAACAGTGTTTAATTAGTTTGGCTTTGAAATCGTTTAGCCTATATATACATTGTGGTAAGATAATATGTATATTCATCACCGCTGCTGTAGAATCTGAAGTGCATACTATATTGCTTTATTCTTACCAACTATGCAGTCATACATCAAAGCAATTTATTATTGTGATGTATTCAATTAGAAGAAAATTATATTATTGTAAAAAACATGTATTCCTCAGAACTAGCTACATTACATATATGGTTGCAGGATTTTGAATAATGATCTATTAGTGGTATATAACAAGTCTCAAATCAGTGAGTATTATCATGTGGTAAATATCTCCGAATGTAAACACAAGTTAGCAAATGAGCAAGATGGAAGTGTTTGTATCTAACAGGATCGGTTTGATTATTGTGCTTACGATGATTATCCACATTACAGGTAATAAACATTGCAAATGCTTTCAAACGTCAGTTCCACTTCGAGAAAAACGATTGTTCAGATAAAACATTTACACGATAACATTTAACTTTACAATCCACAACGGTTTGATGTAGTTTTACACAATGTAAATGTTATATGCGTTTGATGATTAAAACGTTCAGTAAAATATATTTGCTAAGGTATTCTTATTAAATGCACAAATAATACATGTATATACATTGTCTGTTTGTTTCTGTTTTATTCATGCATATCAAAATAAACAAAATAACAGGATATACATAAAATAGGTGGAACATAGTTAACAGTATTATACATTGTTATTGCAGAATAAGAATGTCAGATTTGTCGTTATGAACGAGAGGTTTTTTACTATGAACATTAATTTCCTACGAATCAGACCTCAACAACGTTCTTTATAAGCCGATAATCAACGATAACTCAAACATTATTTCTTAACTTAATCACATATTGAACCTAACCAACCAACTTACTTCGCTTCTTGGATGACATATAATTCAAATTAATAATTTTCAAATTATGTGAAATACTCTTTTAGAAACGAATATAAGATTTTAATTCGAATGATTATTTGAAATACAGGAACACACAAATCGGGAAAAAAAATACTTCGAAGAGCACCGAATTCGGATTAACAGCATGGAATAGGGTGGCAAAATATAGTGTTATTTACTAATATCTTAGGAAAATAATTAGTGTAAACCTATTTATTTTAGCTCGATTGCATCGAAAGCCTAAGGCTTATTGCGACACTCTCGAGTCCGTTTCCTGGGTAGAACCATCACTTGGTGTCTTTGGGGGAGATATTGAGTACGCTCCCAGAGTGGGGATCGAACCCGGGACCTCCCTGTCGCTAGGCGGACACCATATCCACTACGCCACCGCGACCAAATAAATAATTGTAATATGTACTGATTATTTTTAGCTTCCTATGATCAGCTAGCAGAAATTGGACAACGAAATGTGCAACTGACCTTCAACTTCAACTGGACTACAGAAATACAGAAACTCGCTGACTGTTACAAAGAAAACGTGTTTATAGGGCGGTGTTTGGGCAGATATATAGTACAGTGTTCAGGGGTAGATACAAGTGTTGGTATCTTCAGTATGTCAACAACAAATGACCTCTCAGCCGTGAACATCACCGTAATGACATTCGATGAAACAACAGCAGGAACATATATCTGCTCAAAAGAGAACAGTGTGCAAAAGACGGCAATCTTAATTCTGGCGCAAGGTACACTTAGTTTATGTTTTTGTGTTGCGCATATGTAACTCAAAACAATTGCTAATGGACATAACACCTACTGATTCGCTCTTTTATGATCCACTTAAAAGTAGAATACTTTGCGACGATGTGTAGTCCTGCTAATAGAACGGAATAGAACAGGCAAAAAGAACGTTACATATTTATTATTTTTATTTGTTAATAGTTTACGTTCGTAAATAATGCTGACGCATTTTAATTGAATTGAAAACAATTCTGAAATTTTAAACTGAATATGCACCTTGTATACTTTTGATTAGCTTCCTCGGCGGTTAGGTTATGAAACACTAAGAATTATGTTATATAATACAGTTAGTTTGAATATAAATAAACTCTTTAAAGTTTAAACTATACATTTTCTTGTATCGAAAACGAATAAAATACTAGCAATCGCATTTTAGTTGATATGCATGCGTGTTTAGAAAAGAAAACTAAATAATCGGATTTTAAAATGTACACACATTTTTACAGATTATATGAAACAACAAACTGTACTATGTTGCAACATGAATTCATACACATTTACTACTTACAAAAAAGTGATTCATTTGTATTCAGTTAAAACAGAAATTGTGTCCTCTTGGCCTTAGTATGCTTTGCATGACCATGCTCCGTACGAAAACAATATTATCTCTGCCAATTCCAGTGAACCTCACAACGGCGACTGTTCTACCACAGACATCCATTTCATATCCAGTATATAACGAAGCATCGACCTTCACATGTTTTACGTCAAAGAGCAGACCCTTGGCTAGCATTGATTGGTTTGAAGATCAGCGAAACATTACAGACTCTGCCAGTTATTCATATACATCAGATGAAGCGACGAGCATTCTACGATATATACCAACTTCGTACCACGACAGAAAATTGTTTTGTATCGCCAGATATGTATACAAGACAACTAACATAACTATACATCGTGTTGTACAATTACAAATACAATGTCAGTATATTCGTTGCGTTTTTCAAGACCTTTTTCAAGACCAACATCCACCCAACATTTTATAACATATTATGTTTTCCGATCTAATTGCAATTCATGTGTCTGTTTTCTAAAAGTAGGTAGACTGAGCTGGAAAAATAAAGCTTAAATTGTTGAATGCAAAAATAATGATCAGCAGTTATCGCCGAAAATGCATTTCTATTACATTCGAGGGCAAGTTATCGGATTATTTATGTTTACATATAATATATCGAATACCTAAAGAATTTGTAAAGATTTGTTTAACCTTTTTCATATGGTATTTGCAAACGCTGGTTTAAGTTTTGCTTCACTGTTTATCACTCGATTTTTATAGTTGTATATTATCTATGCATGACTATCTAAACTGAACAAATTCACTGGTAATATATTCATTATTGAAGGAGCTGCAATAATTTGCAATGGTGCATCACATGGTTGATACATGTAATGTAAATGCATTGAAATTTACTAGATAATGTATTGTCAATATAAGCTAGCGTGCTTGTTCGGGATCGGACCTAATCACAACAACCGAAAATCATGTGTAACTAATTTATTGTATTATGTGTGCAGTCCCCGTTACCAGACCTATCGTTACTGTGAATAACAAAAACGTCATGGACAGTGTGATAATCCGAGAAAACGCTTCTGTGGAATGTAGATGCTCTTCCTCCGGATATCCGCCTCCTTCGTACAGTTGGGTATACCCAGGAGGAACCGCGACAGGAGATATGGTGGTGTTGCAGTTTGGTCGGACTTCCAATTTAGAACACATTTTATGTGAGGCAAAAAACACGTATCTTTCACTGAATGGATCGATGAGCAACCGACCTACACAAAACGTGACCACCTTAATGTTGAACGTGTCATGTAAGTTTTCGTTGATTTGGTTAGTTATGTGGATAAACACTGACCAGATCTTGTATAAAAGTATGCACTATACGTTTAAGTAATGTAGATATGCAATAACCAGTTCTTGTATTTCTGTGTCTTTCTGTGATATGCATTGTCATATATGCTTTAAGCATGTTTGTTTAAATGTTCAACTATAATATGTGTATGTATTAACAAAACAACATAATACAAGTGAATATAATTTTTGAAGGTTTACAAGTCCCTATGCATACATCGCGTATGATAATACTTTCAGATACCCCCACCTTCAAACGCTTCCATAAACAAAAACAACAATTTCAATATAAGTGACAACATAAAAGTAGTGAGAGGTGACAATATCAATGTTGTCTACGTGTGGGGCGCTAACCCTGCTGCTACGGTATACTGGCAGGGACAGCAGGCAGATTCGTCTACATTGACTGTCATTAACATACAGCAAGACACGGTGTGGACATGCATTGCTTCTAACTTTATTCTGGAAGCAAATGGAATGAAAACACTAGAAACTTCCACCAATAACTTGTCAGCAGCTGTCTTATGTAAGAATATGAGATGATGTTAATATACGGCAAATGTTAAAACAAAACAACATAACTTATTAGTTGGATTATATGATTTCCTTGTATGTACGACATTATTACACGTATGAACTATCTATTGTTGAATGATTGCAGCTATTGTTTATTCCAGATGGTCCTGGTGTCCCTACAATCAAGTACAGTGTGCTATCGAATTTGACAAGGACCGAAACTGTGCCAGCGAATGGACTTATAAAGTTAATCGAAGGCAGTAGCGTGCAGTTAATGTGCGCAAAGACAGTACACCGAATTCTACATATTCATGGGGTCCGGGATATAACAACGATACTCGTGTCATATTAAATGTTTCGAGAAACGCAGAAAAGTCATTCGCATGCAAAGTGGATAATATTATGGATACTACTATCAGAGGAAACGTTTCGGGAAGTAATAATTCAACTATACGTATGGATGCGCTCTGTAAGTATCATACGTATCTGACACTACACTGAATTTATGCCATAAAAGTAGACAGACGGTGCGTTTTCAGCGTTAATCATTTTCAAACAACATATTGTATTGCTATGATTCTAAATTTAGATGGACCTGGAATTCCTTCCGCTAAGTACAACGATATCTACTCTATACACGATGTACTCAAAGTGATAAATGGTCGGTCATTCACAATATCGTGTTTGGCTACCAGTAACCCTAACTCTAGCATTGCTTGGCATGGTCCTGGAACACAAGTAGGAACTTACCTATTTATTAACAGCGTTGACACAACCATGCTTAAGAACCTCACGTGCACCGCAACGAACACTATGTTAGATAGTCTTGAACATAGAGAAAGCAAGTCATCAAGTCTGACTTTTACCCTCGATGTTCTCTGTAAGTTGTACTTTTGTTAGTTAATCTGCTTATATACGAGATTGTATTAACGGTATACATGTGTGATGCATGCAATTTGTTATGTCGATCGATTTATAGATTTTCAAGCAAAACTAAGTTTGGCACATTAAACAATGTGTAATATTCTACACATGATACACAAAGTTTTGTTGTAGATCCACATGTGGTTCAACAAATACAGAATCAAACCATTCTACAAAACAGAACTCTGAGCATTGCGTGCAATTTGTTCAAAGCTGGTAACCCAGGAGCCACGAACTTTACATGGATCAGGATTGATACGAATACTAGTGTCGATACAGGGCAAACCCTCTCAATCAACAATATTAAATTAACGGATGAAGGTGAATACCAGTGTACGGCAACGAACGTAATGCAACAAATTGGCAACGAAACAGAATATGGGGTTAGCCAATCAGTATTCAGTGTAGATGTTAAATGTAAGTTGAGTATTAGTGTGCTTTTCTCTTTGTTATATAACTGTATATAGATATATTTTAAATGATGTATACATTTAAATTGAGCCTACATTGTATATCGGCACTGATGCGCAAAGGTGTTCGTAAAAAAATACTCCCAGTCGTCTTTAAACTAATAAAAAAGGGGATGCTTACATTATTAATTATATATCATGTGTCTTCATTTCTATATTAAATCAACTCCATTAATGTTTGAAGTACAGAAGTCGGCTTTAAAAATTGACAAACAAAATGATAACAAAATAACACTGATCAATAAGACATTATGCAAATTTTTTACTTGATTTACCATATGCCATGAAATAACGATATATGTATTTAATAGCTGTATCATAATAGTCTTAATTAGGTCTTAGTATGCAAAATACTAAATATACATATTTATAAATACGTTTTATACTTCTTTAAGACGGGGCAAACATAGAAACATTCAACGCTAATGGTTATGTTACCACCCTTGAAGTTGACCAAGGCGAAATGATACAGCTTGTATGTTATGCCAGTGGTGACCCTGTGCCTGTTGTTAGCATCGTTAACGCAACCCGTGGACATGAACATCACCTAATAGAAAAAGAAGCACTGACAGTTACAACTAAAATTCATGCAGCAAGATGTGAATATGATGCTGGACGATATAAATGTCTGGCATACAATAGTTATAACATAGCTCTTGAACAATTTTTGGATGTCTCCATAAAATGTAAGTGATAATTATGTTATATCGTATTGAGGTAGAAGTAGCAGCATTATAAGTGTATCAGTTCATATTGTAAGTGTAAGTAAATACAGCTGTTTTTGTTGTATAGGTTCTCCAAGGGCATCCACCTTTTCTCCACCAATAACAGAACAGTACAGAGCTCCCAACGACTCTGTGGTGTTAACCTTCACAATAATTGCATATCCTGAACCCACGATGGCAGACTTCGGTTGGTTCAAGCGTGTAGATGATGGATGGATGGGCCTGTCCAACGACAGCAACTTTCAGATCAATATCTCAGACACTAGCATGCAGACACAACTAACGATCCTCCATACACAATGGGAAGATGTTACAGAATATATGGTGAACGTTTCCAACGCATTGGGTTCAATATCGGAAGTATTTTCCTTGAACGCACAATGTAAGAACCAGTAGTACACCAATAGTGTATAACTGTATTGTAATAGCTGAATGTAAGTATATGTTATGATACATTTGAAATATTACAAACACAATGATTAATGTATTTAGTTGTAGAAGGCAGTTATTTACTCTGTAACCGGTACGCGCATGTGTGTATACCACTAATATTTTATATTGTTCTAGCGATACCAGAAGTCCCTAAAGAAATTCGTGTAATAGGAGTAGGAACAACGGAAATAACAATTGAATGGATTCCTGGTTTGAATGGCGTTGAAGATCAAAACTTTATTATTCGGTACAAGGACGTAGATCTTGAAAACTGGATGGATATACATGTAGCGAAAGCTGCACAAAACAACACATGGACGATAGCAAGATTAAAACCTGTTTCGATTTATCAAATCAAAATCCTGGCACAAAACACAATTGGCAAATCAGTATGGACTAAAGAAATTACACAAACAACTCTTGGCGATACAGGTAATTTTATCTCAACTGCAGACGCAATCTATTTAAACCGATGCCCAGTAACCCAATAACAATTACATGCAGTAAATAAGTATTGCCATGTATGACCTAAGTTTATGTGTAATTATAGGTGACAATCGCTCGGATGCACCTGCAGTTGGTGGTACAATAGGCGGTGCTACAGTGACTGGTATAATTGCAGCTTTTGTGATTTGGAGATACAGAAAAAGAGGTATATTGTTATCAAATAAAGGTTATATGTAAAACGTATGCTCTAAACGCAATTATTCCACGTAAGTAAATATTGTATTAACATGTATATGAAACAAAATAAATGTGTACCGTGTACATTGTTCGCTCATTATATCTTCGTTTCATGTATTTTATATTCACTTTACACTTGTGTTTTAGCAATGAAACAATCTGATTCCAAGCAAACACTAATGAGAAGGTATAATTCAGTTATCATTTATTTTGTATCATAGTATCAACTAAAATGAAATTAATAATTTAAAATTTCCATTTATAAAAATATGTATGCGTGATTGATTAATGTTTTGCAATGGATCCGATGTTATGAAGCAGTTGTATAAGTTGTATTTGTACATTGTGTATAATTTAAAAATTGATAGTATAATGTATTTAATAGCTGTATATCATGTATTAAAATATGTTGAAGGTCAAACATCATGCAAACGGCACATACGAAAATATCGGTAGGTAATGATTAATTAATTTATATATACTATTGCTTTATCCATTGCAACCAGTCACTAAAATGTTACATTACAAAATTTATAACTCTAGTAATTAAAGATTATATACATGTTGTAAACTTCAATGCAATAAACAATTAAGCAGAACCATTATACAAATATATAAAAACATGCAGTGAAATAAGTACCACAGCCAGACTCGGTCCAAAGTCTAAACTTGAAATCCTAAAATTGTGCACATTGATTGTGTCTGCTAAATATGTACATATTGAGATCGAAAATTATGTATGCTTCTTGATATTAAAATATATTCATGTCAGAGTCGCGCACAAACATTACGTAATACATAATACCCGACCGTTATGAATGAGACTGTATAAAATAGCCTGATATCGTTAACTAATACAGGCCATAGCGCAGCCATTCAATACGAAATACCATGCCAATATGAGGATCTCGTGATGGAAACGTAAGTTATTGTATGACCGACATAACTATGCATGTATAGAAACCATATAAATTGGGTAATGTGATCAAGTATTGGGTCTGTCGTCGTCAATACGATTTAACAAGTAACGCATATTGCAAATATTATAAAAATCATTCTTTTTTTTTATATATATTCAGGAAAACTAGCAACGCCCCAAATACAGACGGTGGTTACTCAACCTACAAATTGGGTAATGAAAATAATTGCCGTTATTTATTTACAAGACGGTAAAATAATCCCAGTATGTTAATAAAGTATATTTATCTGCTACTTATGATGATATCTCTGATCATGCTTCGTCTGTAACGATGTATTCATCTTACCCTTATTAAATAAGTGACCTCTAAGGAGAGCCACTATTAGAATAACTCTCGTGCATTATGTTCAATCTTGTTTCGTTTTATGGCAGATGCTTCAGCTACTCGTCATGACAATAAGTATGAGGCACTTGATGAACAAGAGTTCCGCGAATATGCGACTCTACACTGAGGACACTCGGCGCGACAAAACAACTTCTTCTGACATTCAGGTTGGGGTGTCGGAACAAACAGTGCCAGCCGAGGATCGGGAATACGTTGATATGAAGCTATCTACACTTTAAATGTGTTATATAAGATTCAATTCTGCTGCCTGTATACTAAACGACATAACTCAAATAAACGCATTTACCTTACGGCAAATGTATTATATCAGATGTTTTCATATAATACATTTTATATATGACCTAACTGAATGGTCAAGTAAAAGTCATATGTTTTTAACATAATTGTATCGAACGATGTCGGTTATTTCATTTTTCCCGTTAATGTGTTGTGTTGTTCATTTAGTTGGCAATAACTGAGATATCAATACAAAATCATCGATATGTAGTGCAGAGGATACTGAATATTTACATTTGATGATAAAGTCGGATGTGGTTTGAAAACATTTCGTTCGTTTAATGTTGACTATACTCATATACGCAGACGCTCACAAATGATGTACATATCTTCAATAGTCACAATTCCATCACCGGTGTAATGATTTTAAATACTAATATACGTCGAGTCGATTACAAATTCAGTATGCGAGTTCGTTAAAATGTTGCTTTTATTAATGGTATTCGCGCATAATGGATACAAGGCCAAGAACACTGGCATGTTCATGAAACGGTTTCTACGTCTTTACCGATTCACAATAATAAGACTTATACCACTGAACATTCAAGCGTTTACAATGGAACTATTCTGACAATAATGGAGTGTACTGGTGTATATATCGGACTCATAAACCTTTCATTCATGTAATCATGGTTAACATAATTACGCGCTTGAAATATAGCCTATATATATATTCCGTTGTGTTCGTGCACGTGTTTTTTAGTGGAATACTCTTACATCGATTCAACAGGATTCCATTACAGAATCTAATTCATATATACAACGGACTGGTAATATATGCATATATAAAGGTCAATATCATGTAATTGTTTCCAAGCTTTAGTCCAACAACAAATCAGTACGCAACCATATTTTGATAACATTTCCGGCATACATAATGCATCATGTATAACTTAAAGAGTATTTAATAAAATAGTGCATATGCTTACTTGAAATTGTGCAGATTGTCTGCGCGAAAGTTGTATTGTGAACAGGTCCTCAAAGATGAATCCCAGGTTGACTGCATGAGTACATATCAACCACTAAAAGTAATTCATAATTATGGTAAATCTACTTATTTATTAAATACCAAAGGAAAAATATGTACATAAACATCCGTAAAGGTGAGTTCGGAATGTCGCTGTCAGTGTACTTCGCTTAGTGGTGAACTGTTCTAATTGAGAAATGTGCAATAGCAATCAATAAAATACGGTTTTGCGTTATTTAATTTTAAACGATTAATAATCAAGAAACGCTTGTGTTACTGCAAACATATTATTTTGTACCTGTATTTGCTTAGATTTAAATAAGGCTATAATAAAATAAATACTACTCATAAGACGAGGAAACATTTACCAACATACTTTATAACGTGTACTGAATAAATATGGAAGTTTTATTTCATAAAGAATGTCTACACACATTTATGCAAATTGAGAAAAAAACTCTGCTAATATACTGCATGCACAATACTTAATGTGCAAAGGAGAAGAGATGATAAAGGCCGATTTTTGCCTCTTTTAAAAAAATGCACACAATTTCTATATCTGAATATATTGTAGTTTACACTTCAAGGATTGAATATTTTCAAACCAAAAACGAAAAACGTATGTTTCGCCACATCGTCAAATATGACCACTGTATACACGTTTTGACGTCATTTGACGTTACTGTTACAAGTTGAACATGATTTCTGAACGATATGTCTTACGGAATTTTAAACATGCGTAAGTGAAATTATCGAGTAACATAAAAAATATTATGACATTGTATCATACACTTTGACGCATGGTCCGCTTGTTTTAACGGCACATTCAACTTTTTTATAGCGGTATGTTTCAAAGTTTTATTTTGATTTGAATACATAGTGGTGTGTTATTCTTTACAACGCACTACTTTTTACGCAATAATACATTCATTATCACGGACATTGGTATATCTACACAGTATGTAATACGAGTAAGAAAAAAATAAAATAAGAAAAGTCGGTATAGTTTACCCATGCATCGATGAAATTAATTTGGTCACACTAATTGTTACCACGTATAAACAAACTCCTTCACAAAGAGTATGAAGTGAACTGTTTGAGTCTATTGAGATTTAAAATGGATAGGCCTATAATTATTATGTACTTGTCAAGTATAATTAAATCTGCTAAAACAATGGCTAATCAGTCAGATAATTTTCCGTAAAGTAGATCAAACTGGTCACGGACAAACAACCATAATCAAATACAATGAATGTAAATATTTAGTGGATGCTGTTCAACTTTATAAAAAGTTGACCTCTATACGACCATATTCGCGGTAGTAGGTATACACAATACCCGCATACCATAGGCGGATTTAGTGGAGGTCGAAAGCAGCGTACGCCCCCTCTAAAATTACCATTAATGGATTGTTATATGTCACAATGTCTTAAAACATATGCATTCGGTTGTCATTCAATCAATGTATTGTAATAATCAATTCAATTATTCAGTACATGTCGCACATTTCTGATATCTATCCAAACATGCAAAAGACCAAAAGAAGTTGGCATTATTTCAGTAACTGAATATTTCCGCCCACTCTAACTTCGAATCCTGAACTCGGGCCTGCATATCACAATATACATTATGAAACATCGCTTAGATACGGTTTCTTTATTTCTTCGAACTGAGAGTGTAATATCATTTATTATCTTCGTCACCTTTTGGACAGCATTAAGGACGTCTATATTTCGAACTAATCATAAGTAAGGCACAGAAGAATTCACCATGACATATCGTTTATGACCTCCAGCTCTCCTTAATAGAATGATAGGCTTCATGTTAGTACTGGGTAGTTATGGTTACATAATCAAACTAGTTTTGTAAGAAACACATCATATACACATGGCAATTTTCGGTCGTTTAAATAATGGTGCGTTGTTATGGAACTAAAAACCAATTATAATTATTTTACTGTATCATAAACATATTATGCAAAGCTATGCATAAGAAAACAAACAAAACGTTGTGTTTCTACCTGGCTCGAATTTACGACCTCAAGCTCAAAGTTCACTCACGCAAGCACTGTGTAAACGATTAGTTTTTATTCAAAATACAAACGATAAGAACATAAGGAATCCTTTCTTTCAATCGCTTTGATCTTCTTGATTAATCATTTAACGACAATACAGTTTTGAGATTCTTTATAATTATATACTTATCATTTTTGGTCACAAATGTTGCTTGATTTTGCCCTTATTTCTACTTCATGTAAATGCACTTGTAGGGAACGGTTATATACAACGAATCATTGTGGGAAATCTTCATAATTGTATTACAAGGCAGACAGCTCGATTCCGCGCGTTGTATGTCGGTTCTTATTCGTTCGCGATACGAACACTGTTATGGTTAAATGGGAAAGGCACATTATATTTCACCCATGGCTATACGTTGTTCAACATGTATACATCTCTATTGCACATTTTACATATACAATATAGCGTCGATTATGTTACAACAAATATAGATCTGGAATGCACTTAGCTATCCAAACTTTTATACGATGCTTATGCTAGGTTTCAGCTGTCGTGCGACCCGTAATGAACTCCACGATTGGCCACTCGTATCTGATATTGGTCTTTCTCTGAGATGATCACCACGATTTCGAAGCACGATTAGATACTATTTGTGCTGCTTTGCTATGATGCAATACGATTTGATACGATGTTCCTAATGGATCGCGTTAATCGTTAACAATTTTGGAACCGTTCAAAACATTTCTACGATTAACACGATTGCCATAACTGACATCAAGATCTGATAGGATCACCACGATTAGACCAAGATTGAGACCAAGATTTTAATCGCGCCGCTTACCGTGATAGTGGGAACCTAGCATTACAGAACGAGATAAAATGTACGAAAGAATCAGTTTTTAAGTAGATCTAAACAAATAAAGGGATCAGCATTACGGACGCGGGTCACGGGTATGGATTAAAATGAGCTCATGTTTCTCATTGTTTCCTGTTAAAACATTTAAACCATCCATGATTAGATATCAGCGGTTTGTTAAGGGCAAAGATATGAAATTATAAATATGCCAACACGCACGAAGGACTCTGGTAAACTTACTGCCTAATGTGGAACTTGTTTATAACAAACATATATCGAAATCAATCATAATCATAAATAATTAAAATAACATTTTGAAAATAACATTTTGAAATAACCTATTGAGCATTTTCAAGACCACGTGGGCTGAAACTTGCCAACAAATTCATCATTTTTTTTATTGATTCAGATCCTATAACTGGAAAAAGTATTCCTACGCCCCTAATTACCCTGCAGCTATATGACGTTATAGAATCGTCACAGTTATTGGAAAATATATGTTGTGACGTAGATCAACCGAGTTAACACATGTTTTGAGGAACGAGAGTATGTGTAGTTAAACGCGTAATAGAAGAAACTGTGACATGGAATTTCGGAATATTTAAACAAGAACGCTTTAATATAAACGTTTAAGCATGTGGGCATCGATATGCATTCTAATGTGAATTTCCTTAATTAATAATGACAAATATGTGTGTAGAATTTAAAACCGGGTTAACGACAAATTAAATGCGTGAACTTGATTCGATATGTTGTATTTCAAGCATGGCAATGGAGTCTGGAATGTGCCGGTAAATACAGCATTTGCGGCTAGGGCAACCATATCGCTTTAATTGAAAGTGGATCTAGTAAAGAGTAAATAGCGTCTTGTGTATGGGAAATATTATACATGTTTGATTATGGAGATATCAGGTAAGATTTTTCTTATTACTTTTTGTTGAAAGTCGATTTATTTACCTATTTACCATAAATGTATATATACAAATATATAAATTAAAGTAGTCTTTGAGCAATTATCTCAGTCGGTCAGTTTAGAACATCTGGACGATTAGTTGAATGACACGTTTGAATGCACTCACGCATACTCTGGCGTTGAGTGCATACGCTACTGACTGTAATCTGCCAGTCTATGGACATATTTGATTCATGAATATCATGATATTTATTATTTAATTAACACCTTTAATTAAAATGCAATTTTCTTGAAAACCAGAACTGAAAAAAGTTAACGCTTTACCAAGAGCACATGCGTTAACCAAAATGTGTTTTTATCGAATTCAAACATACAAGTTAAAATCACATGCCTATTTCAAACATTTATTTTGGTTAACATGTGTGTTGTTAGTTCAATATGACAACAAAAGTGATACACAGAAGTAAAAGTCGCTGTTTTCGAAGAAACGCGCGTTGTTTCAACGTTCCGCGTGACGTTGTACGCGAGCGCGATGGTTCGATATCCATGTCAACGTTAAGCGCATGTCATGGTTAAGCTATATGCATGATAAAATATGCCTGTAATTCAACTAGAAAAATCGTCAATTTTATAGGCAAAACTCTGATCGTCCGTTCTCCTTAATTGCGTACTATGAATGCAGTGAATTTAACTGAGTGTTTATTCAATTATCGCGCTTCTTATTAATTAATGTATGCAATTAGTTTTCATTTAAAGTATATTAAGGGTATTAGCTATTCTACCATCTCTGTCTGACAATATTTATTAATTAACTGGTTTTAAACTTCTAAGATGCGAATTTGTTAAATTTGTCAAACTTTTTTTTTGGAAACTCTTCAGACGATTGGTTATAAAGATTACATGTGTGCAATGTTTGTTTCCAAACTTCCTCACAGCAGTTCGACAATAGTTTAATATGATTTTAAATACGGCTTATCAGTACAGCGGATCTATAGCTTTTACATAGGAAACAATCTTCCAACCTGTTTACGACAATCAATGATTATGTGCCCTCAATACAAGTTATTATATGCGATCAAATATTGGTGAAATGCATACATATGCCCGCAATACAACTTGTCGCAGCTTTGTGTTAAATAGACAAACTGGAAATACAATTTGGATTGATAAGAATCCAGGATTTAATCCAAAGTAATTGCGTGTTAAAAGGTGGTAAGTAATGACATATTACAATTTGAAACACCAGCTTCATGAGAAAGACTTAAAGAACAACAACTGTATTTGCATCATGCGATCATTTGCATTGGCACTGGAGACAGTAATAATACATGTGATTCGACCTGTTATGCTTACATACATTTTGTACGAGTACAGCGGTTTCAAACATTGAATCAATACCAATTATAGGAAATATTGGAGTTGTTAGTTTGCCAGATACATTAGTCACATCACTGTCATATTTACCATATAATGGCATTGCCAAAGGCGGTATCATGTGAAACAGGTTCAATGTAGCTAAGATGTACCCGGATGTACGTGAAACAAAGTAATTTCGATCATATCAAGGGATGTAATACCATGCATCTTACTAAAGTAGTGCGCACGGGATTATTACCCCTTTACATTAATCATAATTTTAAGGCTAAGATCAAGCAACTGATTACTTATATTAACTAGTTTTTCACTACCTACTGAGCTCGCGTACGTGTAATGTGTATAGTAAACAATTAACCAGTTTAATCCAATGAAGCAAGACGATGTTACATGTACCTAACAAAGCTATTGTTTATGTCACAGATGAACTCATGTACGTGTTTTTTGTATGTTAAACATTAAACCATAACTTAAACTTCAACATACATGTACATGTTTAAATTCAAAACCTTAAACTATATCAAACCTTGTATAACTAGTACAACTACAACTATATTGATATTTATTACTTTTTACATTTAAGATTTTCTTTTCTTTACATTTTTATAAGTTTCGTTCATACTTGATTATGTTTATGTGTCTTTATGTATGTGTAATATGTATTTAAATATGCAATAAATGCGTTTTCGTTAAACGTGTGATATGCGCGTAATGTGATATATGCTTGTGTAGATGATTTTAAGATCTGTGTCACGTTATGTAATCGGTTATTGTATGTTTACCTTTAATCAAATCTGCGTAAAAATAAGTACTTCGAAGTGTATATATATATATATATATATATATTCGACTTACTTTATTAATTGCCATTTCAATCAGATTATAGTTGTGTATGGCACAGTATTGCCGGGTTAAATGTATGATTAAACGTTAATGTTTAATGATCGTGTTACTAGTGTATGATAACATGTACCCATGATATGCCCTCAAATAGTATGCCAAATACTAGTGATAAAGAATGATACATGTGTGTAGTTAAACATGCGAGTAGCAAATAATCGTTGAGCACGTAAACACGGAAGATTAATTAGAAGCAATTATACATGTATGCGTTAACTTAAATCACAGGTGATTTTGTTGAATTCTTTATTGTGTTGACAAAAAACAGATACGTGTACTCAAAGGAATGTTACGAAAATGTACACATAGAGGACGTTTAGTTTAAATTTAATCAGCATCTGTGTGCGTTTCGGTTGAAAGTGTTTTTTAAGGAAATTATTACAATATGAACACCGGCTGCAGTAGACCAAACATTGTTCACCTTCGATGTGTCTTGATCTTTGTCGCGCATTTACTACTAGGTATGTACATGTGTTTATATTTATACAAACAACAATTCAACAAGTATATATCATATAGCACAGTGCTTTGAGTATATTTAATCTCTTATAATTGTCATCCTTTGCACTTTTGGTTGTATACATCTTATTATACGTGTGCACATGCGCGAAAAACCAAATCGATTAGTTAATGTGTACTGTATTTCTTGTCGTAATACTGGATTGTTATAACGTTCCTGCGAATGCCAATTAAACATTAGTATAACCAATATCATCATAAAAATCAACGTTGAAGCACATATCATGTATTCATTTATTAGGTCTTTCGCTCGGTATCACACCCGCGTACTCGCTCACTCACTCACTTATTCAGTTACTAACTTACTCACTCTCTCACAGGAGCATTATGAATGTCTTGTATGAACATTTCATTTTAAAACAGCACGAAGTATAAGGTATTATGAGTATTCAAACATGTCGCATTTAGTTACATATGGCAATTATGTTTAATTGGTAAAATATATCACATCTACATAAGCTTAGTTTTAATATTAACCTCATCCCTTTTGGCTTTGTATCGCTCTGTGCTCAATATATAAACTTTCATGTAAACACATAAACACACTTGCCGACGTTGGATAAACTCTTTATGCTAATACAATGATAGAAAACTCATTTGTATACATAAGAAGTGGCAATAACGCTTGCATCTTTCTCTATACTATTGTTGGTATTGTAGTGCATATTATATTTAATATACAGAATTGTAAGTAACTGATTAAAATGTATGAAATGCAAATGAAACGATGATGCATACTATTGATTAAATTAGATGTCCTTCGTAAATTCTGATTTGTATAAATATATAGCAGATATTTAAAATTAAGACACTCGTTTACGATGTAGTTTTAATTTGCAATATATATGACAACCATATATATCCATGTTTGCATCGTTTGTTGTTTCTAGTCATGCGAAACTAATTCTTGACCAGACATTGTTAGTTTACACAAGAGTTATATATTTTTTGAATAATATAATTTAAACACACACTCGGAAAAATTATGTGTTGGCGAATATTCGACGAATGACAGATGTTTTGCATTTTAATTTTATAGATAATTTATCGACTCTGTTTACCGGTACGTGGGTGTGCCAATATAAATTATAAGTATTAACAATCGATCTATTAGTTGATTTAAGATCGTTCTTTGTACTGGATTCATAATTTGTCAGCGATGTTTCTCAACTACGTATGTTATCGTTGATATTGATGCATAGTTCATAATTAAATGAGATGTCATGAAAGCATGTTTGAAAATTAATGTCAAGTATATTTGCAAATGGATACTTTAATAGCCGTAGCCTCGCCGAAAGGTTATCACATCATCACCAATAAATAAAACCCGTAGACGGATTGCAAACAAGCTTGCAAATCCATAAACACTTGGACAGCTAAGTAAATATATAATATACGTTTTATTAAATGTATACCCACTAATTTATAACATACTAGTAGGTTACTTAATAAGCACACGCACAGTACTAATCAAGAAATGATTGCGTTTTCATAAATCTATTTCTTTTATATTTGCATTACGGCAATTGATAAAATATAAAGAAATGCATGCATAAATAACAATTTATTCTATTCTACATATTGTCTAAAGAGCAACATATAATTTCTGCAATATAGAGCAATCTATATACTATTTTGATAAACAACTCCTAGAGCATGTTATATTCGTAAAACACGTACATGCATTTGAAATGACAATCACTACAAGTTGTTTATTGTTAGATTTTATTTTTTAACGATATGTTGCACGTAAAAATGGTTCATCTCGATTATTTTCCTTTAGCACAGTGATTATTGGTCTATGCAATGTTTAGAAGTGTTTGTTATGGATTTCAGTTACTAAATGAAATTGTCCTATTTTATTGTAAGTCGATAAATCATTGTTAAATGTGTTAGGATTCATTTTAACAGCAATCTAGGGTACTTGTCAATACATGTTCATTACAGCAGCCTAATTAATGGTGCGTGACAACGTTGATACTCGCGCACTTGTCAATACATGTTCATTATAGCACTAATTAATGGTGCGCCACAACACTGTTAACACAACGAACATAATAAACCGCATCCAATTAGTGTCATTACGTTATGCTTAAGGCTAAATGTATGTTCATTTTATAGGAATTTATGTTCCCTTCTATTTTGTGCATTTTTGTCGCTCTTTGAAACTGATTCAGCCCCTGCAGATAGACAAAATATTGTATTAATAAACAATTTCAATACAAGACTATTTCTATCGTATATCGCAGTGGTTGTTTTAATAAGTCGCATTTACCACATAGGCTTACTTTGTAAAGACACTTTAAATTGTAAGATAATGCATCGGTTGCAATTGAGTTACGCAAATTTTTTATATGTACATATAGGAATTTATATTAACATCGTACATCTTGTACACAGTCGTTATCAAAACTAGAGCATATCGGTTAATTTGAATACTTGGTATTGTATGTTTCATGAAGTGTAGTTTGGATTGTTATTTTTTTCCATGGACTTTCTCCACATTTTTTAATATGCTTTTTAATTGCATATATATGCATATTAAGCGTTATTTAACTGTTTGCACTAATTCTTGTTTGACAAATTTAATTATGATGAGAGAAAAATACCACTTTTTAAATGGGAAAACAACCCAGTGTGAAAAAAAATGTTATTTTATTAATTAACAAGAAAAAATATATTGGGTTAGTTTAATATTTCTGAATATCTTTATAAGCGTTCTCTTAATTTTTACATTTTTAATTTTCCCACTGCATTGTTTTCCCACTTCCGAAGGTGGGAACATTTTTCCCACTTTAAAAACTGAAAAAATGTGTTCACTTTTAAAACAGGATTACTTTATTTGGTAAGAAAATGTGTATCTCCTCATTTTTTCGTAATGTATTACTGTTTAAACTAGGCTATTCAAAGTCTAACTGATCAGAATTCCATTGTGTAAACGCATGATAAGTAGCGTATAACCTGTGATACCAGGTCGAACGCAGACAACTGCTTGACCGATACCGAACATTTTGTTTCAGCTAGTTACAATATTAAAGTATTATTACAATTATTGCATATTACGCTTAATTCGAACGTCGATTCATTTTTGTCAACTATCAATCAGTGAATAATAACATAAGGTTAGCTGAATGTTTCAAACAGTAAAGTTTGTTTCGTGAAACCCGAGAAAACGTTTAAGTGTGGGACACACATGAGTCCGCTCAGTTGATGTCGACACTCAAATAAAGAATTATACGGGTAATTTAATTACCGTATGTCATGTACATATTGTTCATCTATTAGATAGTTAATAATGTATAAATAAAAATAATACAAATAATTTGAGATCTCTTGTAACATTTCCCAAGTTTGAATAAGTATTATCGAACTGTATGTGGATAAAGAAACTATATTTGGGTCGTTTAAATCGATTGCTGCTAAAATAGAATTGTAAAGGAAATGTTAAACTTTAAACAATGTACAAAAATCAATTTCTTGATCGTTAGTTACAGCATATTTTAAATAGCAATAATTTGATAAATTGAAAAAATTCGGCAACAAAGCGGACCCGTTTTAATGACGGTGATGATGATGATGATTATGAGGATTATAATGATAATACTTATGATGATGATGATGATGATAAAGACAAAGATGATGATTATGATGACCATGATGATGATAACGATGATAATAATGATGATGACGATGACGATGAAGATGATGATGATGAACGATAATGATTATGATGATTATAATTATTAAAATGATTATAATGATGATGATGATGATGCGAATGATGATGATAATAAAGATGATGATGATAATAAAGATGATGATGATGGTGATTGTGATGATGATGATGATGATGATGATGATGATGATGATGATAATGATGATGATGATGATGATGATAATGATGATGATGATAAAACACTTACTGACTCAAAATTTGATAATAGCGTTGAAGATAATGATGATGATGATGATGATGATGATGATGATGTTTATAATGGTGATGATGTTGGTGATGATGATGTTGATTGTGGTGATTATGGTGATCATGATGATGAAGAGGAGGAGGAGGAGGAGGAGGAGGCGGAGGAGGAGGCGGAGGAGGAGGCGAAGGAGGATGATGATGATGATGAGGTTGATGATTATGATGAGGATGATGATAATGTTGTTTTTGATGATGATAATGATAATGATGATGATGATTATTATTATGTTGACGATGATGATGATGATGATGATGGTGGTGATTATGATGGCGATAATGATGATGATGATGATGGTGATGGTGATGCTGATGCTGATGACGATGAGGGTGGTGTTGCATGATACTACATGTGATATGTGTTTTGTTATATTTATTTCGGTTGTATTTCATTATGCACAGTTATTTTTTTTATCGGGTCCGGATACACAACCAACAACACAAATAAAACGTTTTTTTTAAATATGTAGGATAGTTTGCAAAATGTCTTTCTAAAAATTTATGTTTTTACTTATTAATAGATGTACGTATACAATAAAACAACAAATATCATACATTTTCGTTGAATTATTTTAGTGCAATTTAAAATTTAAACACGACACTGTGTTTGATAAATACATATGCGCCCCATGTCCCGCTTGGACAGCCCATTTAAAGACCAATTTAGGTCAAGGTCAAAGTAAGGTTGGGTGATATGGGTGGATTGTGAATGGTCATAAGCAACAACTGTGTAAGTATTTAAGTGTTGTAGCAAACGGTGTTGGTGCTAGACAAAACGGTAAAATCTACTTCACCGAAAAACAGCCTATTTGAATTGTTATAAGTGCAAATTAGGTCAAGGTCAAGGTTACAGTAAGGTTGGGTGATATGGGTGGATAGAAAATGGTCATAAGCAGCAACTGTGTAATTATACGAGTGTTGTTGTAAGCGGTGTTGGTGCTAGACGAAATGTAAAATCTATTTAACCTTGTCACTGGCGCACTGAAGGACGGACGGACGCACAGGACAATCACTATATGCCTCCCTCATCAAGTTGCCGTGAGCATAAAAACAAAGTTGGAAAAACATAAATCAAACGGACATATGCTAAATCTGAAAAGCATAAGCTTCGGCACGGTAAAATATATACCTGTGAATAGTATGCATACTTCTAATATGTATCTTATACCCGATACATGTGTGTATGATTATATTCTGAAAAAGGTAACGTTAAATATGATTTCAGCTAAATAAGTAAAACACCATAAAAATACAAAGTATAAATATCTAAGGTGATGTTATACCAATAATAATTGTACAAGTACTGTTGCTGTAGCTGCTGCTGCTGCTGCCACAACAACAACTACTACTACAAATATTGCTGCTACTACAACAACAACTACTGCTTCTACTACTACTACTACTACTACTACTACTACTACTACTATGACTATGACTACTAGCCTGGTTCCGGGGTTGTTTTAAGATAGTACGCCTGGGACAATCCTATGCATGAAGGACGAGATGGTTTGTGTGCTGTAATGCAATTTAGACACAAATGTGACCATCCAGTAGCCACACGGCCTTTGTAAAGCATAACAGTCCAGATGGAATTTCGGAGTTTCTATCAAGCCAGATTGGCGGACAAGAATCCCAGTTGAATAATCCAGTGTTTAATTGCCACTCATCAAATGTAATTCAGTTAAAATAGCATTATTTATGAAAGTAACATTATTTATTAAAATAATTTAGTCTCAATATTTACATTTTATCTTTAATACGCATTGTGGTATAACAAAGAAAATAATCGTTACTATAAGAAATTATTTGAATGATATATATATATTTTGCATTTTGTTGCATTTTTTTAAATAGACATGTATTTTAAAGTAAAACAGATATGCATATCAATCAAGAGATATTCAGTACCAGTCACTTACTTTTACATGTTTAGATTTTTAGTAAACAACTACCTAATTTTACATTTGGCAAAACTGGTTTTATACTAATAAAATAAACATCTTTGGTTTAAATATATTTATAACTTGTAAAGAAACTACGCACTTCTTATTGTACTATATGTGTTGATTTGTTTTACTAATGTTGAAGTAGATTATTAAGAAACTTCATTTTCAAGCAGCTTCTACTAAACTAGTCCCAAATGTGAACACTGTAATTGAAAAGT
>CM051029.1:14631658-14641658 GCA_027627225.1 Congeria kusceri | reverse complement strand
ATGTTTAAATAATTTGCGATGTTAACACAACCTACCTATATGATTAAATTGTGTACAATAAATGTGTATCACGCTGATTTAATGACTTCCCCCTATATATAATATTATAACATAATAATTCTTAGTGATTTTAACTTGAACCGGAAACATGAATATTATGATATTGTATAATATTTTCCCTATGTTGTATCTATGCATGCCTGGGAGTAATAAAGTATTGTTCTGTTCTTTTCTGAATCGCGCCTTGGACTAACGACATTGATCCAACGGTAATGTTTCCGAGCTTTTTCCGAGCTATACAATATATTAATACGAATACATGCAAACCGGAAGTAGCGGTTCGCCGCTCGTGCGCCTGGAGACGTTTTGTCTATGTAAACTATGATGGTATTTAACAAAATGTTCGCAGTAAACAAATTGTGCGGCAAGAGACGTTTTCACTGTACCGGAGGTTACCGCAAATCCAGTGGTATATTGCGCTATTTATGGTTATAGGTTTTAAGCTAAAATGCGGTATCACAGCAACTGAAAAAAATTGATGGTTTCTGATATACGCGTGTAATTAAATATGCAGTACTTACTTCCTTGGCGATAAGAAGGAAATTGTGGTGATATATAGTTTCAAAACAGGTCAGCTTTGTCTCATATTTTCGATTTATTAAATTAAAGCTATTTGAAATATGTTGTATCTAATGATTAATATATTGATTTTATGTATATTGTTTAACGTTTAACATTGCCTTTACAAATTTATTTTAGCAGTAATTGACTTAAAAATATCCCAATCTGGTTTCTGTATTCACAAACATGGTTTTCGTAAATACTTATTCTAACGTGGGAAATGTTACAAGAGATCTTAAGTTATTTGTATTAATTTTATTGATAAATTGTTTTATATATAATAGAAGAACAATAAGTACATGAGATACGGAAATTAATTTACTCGTACATTTTATTATTTAAGTGTCGTCATCAACTGAGTGGAATTACGTGTGTTCCGAATTTAAACGTGTTCTCGGGTTTTACGAACAAATTTTTACTGTTTAAAATATTAAACTAACCTCACTTTATCCTTTATTGAAAGATAACAACACTGAATCGACGTTCAAATTAAGCATAATATGCAATAATTGTATTAACACCTTAATATTATAACTAGCTGACACAAAATGTACAGTATCGGTCAAGCACAGTTGTCTGCGCTCGACCGCGGTATCACAGCTTCTTCTCTACTTATCATGCATTTGAACAATGGAATTCTAATAATTTAGAAGCTGAATAGCACAGTTCTTTTAATAATGCATTACATAGATAGCAAATGACGAAATACACATTTTGTTACAAAATAAAATAATCCCGTTTTAAAAGTGGAATTGTTTTTCCCATTTTTAAAAGTGGGAGAATTTGTACACTTTGAAAATTGGAAAAAAAAATCCAGTGGGAAAATCCTAAACTTAAAAATTAAGAAAACGATTATCAAAATACTCAGAAATAAACTACAGTTTTAACCAGCCCAAGAAATTTCTTTTACTTATTGAACAAAATAACTTTTTTTTGTCAAACTACCGTCGATAGGCCCCTTTATGGTCTGCATAAGTCCATCTATCGAAATATGAACTTTCATGTTAATATCAAATTAATGATGGAGTGATGGTATGTAGTCTTCTATCTGTATTTGTCAGGTATTCATATGTTTGCAAACATATGACCATGTTGGTATTTCAAATTGTACCTTATCTTTGCAATTTATTTTCTTATCTACACGTGAATTTTCACTCAAATGTTTTTAAACGTCAATAAGGGTCGATATATTTTCGCTTGAAATACAAACAAGCGAACGAATACCCAGCCAACGTGACTATTTAACACGTATACCTAATTGATAAAGATGTGGGCACGATAGGTGTCATTTATTGAAGCTCATGACATAATTGTTTCGATCTTAAATAACTCTTCTTCAAGAAATACTAATATGTTTGTATATAAATGAAGACCTACTAAATTTAAGTTCATTCAATGGAATCATCAATCAAATAATGTTTTTATTTTCTATTACACAAACATATGTTTTTCGTGCTGGAAAATTTACAAAATTATCATGGAATATATTAATGTTTACATGCAACACATATTTATATAAAAAACAATCGGTCTCGTAACGTGCAGAATGAAAACATAAGTCCATGTGTATTTCAAGTAGATCTATAGAATACAATTAAGGAATACAAACAACACTTATATATATCGTCTTATGGTCTCATTTTCGCCAAGTAATTTGAAAATCAATCCAGAAATGACATTCAGAGTGATTGACCAGACAAGAAAAATATACCCCATATTTGACCTTTGTCTACTAAGTGTGACCTTGACGTTGGGGGTTCGGACCTGGGTCTTGCGTGCGAAAGATCGTCTCATGATGGTGAACATTTTTGCTAAGTAATTTTAAAATCCGTCCAGAAATGAGTTATAGAGCATATACGGAATGGGACCGACGGTAGGATAGACGGAATGATAGACGGGCAGACGGACACGCAAAAACCTATAGTCTCCAACCGGTTTCACCAGTAGGGGACTAATACGTTTATCAATGCAGTACCTTTTTTGCGTTTTATATGAATCCCAAGAAAAACAATCAGAAAGCAGTCACCAAAACATCCAACGACTATGCCGGCAATGTTTCTATCGGTCCAGCCTTTTTATAGAAAATAAGATACAAACGTATTACCATATCAATAATAGTAAACTTATGTCCTTCCTTCGCTCATCTGAGTACAAACATCCGCTTATATGTAAACCTTAAGTACTAACAGGGTTGGTTCCAGTTTGAAAAAAAAGCTGAAAAAAGAATGCCATCATGACATAATAATATATCCGGTTATTTAACTGCCCTACTTTATTTCTATAGTACAACTTTAAATTTCACAACTAAACTTCAGTGAGTAACTCACACCACTTTGAGAACACAGCTTGTCGTCGGAGACCGAATGAGCCAACAACATAACGTTACTAATTCGATATATGATCAACGTTTTAGCCAACTTTAATTTTTAGCACTCAATAACTACTTTTTGACGCAAAAGTCATGGTTTATTTATGGTACAGAATAGTGTGCATATACTTGAGTATGGGTCCGTTGCAAAATAACCGTGTTTTAGAAGTATTCTGCTGATGTGTACGTAAAGCAGAATGTGAAAACGGAATTTAGTTTCAAATAGTTATCTACAGGTACAAATTGACAGTTCTTTACCACTATTTGTATTAAGTGATCCACACACTATAAAACATATGTGGTCAGCCTGAAATTGCGAAGAATAACAATACAAATATTCACATACTGATGCTATTACATGAATATAAATAAAGAAGAAGAACTCACATTAATTTCATTGTGCATATTTGTTTTATAATTGATGAATGTGCTTTATTACTTCTTGCTCATTGAATAATTTAAATCCAAACTAGCATTCTAACATGTTACAATTAGATCTCCAATACAGTACCTTGTTCGCAATGTTTATGAATTCCAACACACAGCATCGACGCAATGAAACAACAGCAGCCACCGATAAATCCAATGAATATGAGAACAATGCAGACATGTGAGGAAACCTGTTGTATATGGGTAATTAAATACAAGCTTAATACTTTATCAATAATAAAAGTAATATGATGTCCCAAAACAGACACCCGCTTATATGTAGACCTTAAGTACCAACAGGTTTTGGGCCAGTTTGAAGAAAAGCTGGAAAATGAATGTCTTCATGACCTATTAGAGACCCGGTTGTTTAACTGCCCATCTTTATTTCTATCATACTCCTTTTGATTGTCAAAACCAACTTTCAGCGCATAACGCACACAACTTTGAGAGCACAACTTATCGTCGGAGACCGATTGGGCCAACAAAATAGCCTTACTTGTTCGATCTACGACTCTCGTTTTTGCCAAAGTTTATTTGTTGATTCATGGTACGGAATAGTGTGCATATGCTTAGGTATGGGTCCGTTGCAAGTGAGGCGTGTATTAGCATTATTGGACTGATGAACTATACACTATATACGGGTAAAGCAGAATATAACAACGAAATTTAATTAACAATAGTGAACTACGAGTACATGTAGATTTAGACAGTTCGATATCACTATTTATATTAAGTGATTCACCCACTTCTAAAAGTATGTGGTGATGTTGAAACCATTCTGAGAACAAGATCAACTAGTCACATGTTGATATTACTGAATGAATATAAATCATGAAGAAAACGCAGAATCTGTTCGTTTTGTTTATAAATGATAAATATAAAATAACATGTATGGTATTGAGTAATATATCAGGTGAGGTTTATAAAAATATATCAGCCACCTTACACTCAGGTAGATATTAGCGTATTGGTACGAAAAAGATGCTTTATTAATTCTTATCCAATATATATTTTAAAATTCTAAACAAGTATTAAAACTTGTAGCAATAAGCTATCCAATACAGTCAACGCAATCAACAAGCAGAAGCAGACACCGAGACATCCAACGACTAGATCGAAAATGCATACTTTGGTCCAATCTGTTTCAAATACGGAATGAAAGACATACTTAATACAATATTAATAATACGACTAAAATGATATCCCAAATCACTCATCTGAGTACAAATTCCGCATACATGTAGACCTTAAGTACTAACAGGTTGCTGCCAGTTGGAACAAAAGCTGGAAAGTGAATGTCAGCATGACTTGTTATACATCCGGTTGTTTAGCTGTCCAACTTTACTTCTATCCTACACTTTTGATTATCAAAGCTAAACGTCAGTGTACAACGCGCACCACTTTGAAAACAAATGTTATCGTCGCATAAGGGGCCCACAGCATTGTGCTACTGGTCCAGTCTTAGGACTATGTCTGAAAGCAAATTATTTAAACTGGTTTTCGTTGTTAGGTTTCACTTTCCTAATTATTGTTGTTGGGGATACAAAATCACAGGTTAACCGTGAGTCATATACGTTAATCAAACATGTGTTTACACTTTCAAATAATGATACTGTAAGACATGAAATAAACACAATCTCCACAAGTCATTACTACTTTTACTAAACATATGATTACTCGCAGAAGCCATCGTGGATAAACGATTAGTTTGATAAGGTCACAGGACAGGATGACTATCATATCGTATAATCTAATCTATCGAGAAACGGTGCGGTAACCAGCGTAATGATTTATATGATATTATTTATTTATGTAACAAACATGATTCAAGTATTTATATTAATACATGTTTTACTAATAAGACTGTGTGTTCACGTTCACACTGTAATATATATGCATGCACTTCCTGTAAATGACAAATACTGTAAAGTTTGCGTCAATAAAATTAGTGAATGCTTTTGTATCCCGAACCAAAATAAAACAATTCGATATACGGTTTTATTCAAACTTCCCGATTACAGTCGATATGTTTATGCAATGGACTTCATGATCCCTTTTGTTATGCTGTTGACGTGTCAAAACTGTAGAAAACCGAACAATCGACCACTTCTGCTAAATGTGTTTTCGGTTGTTTGACCGGGTTTAATCAGTTTAATCAGGTTGATCAGGTTGATCAAATTGGCAAAGGGAACGGTACATTTCAATGTATGCGTGTATATGCAAATGGAATTTAATGGACAAGAATAGTACTGCTCAAGAACCATAACGTGATGTTATTCGGAGTTATTGTATTTTACTATATCGTTCATCGTGTTTTTGTATCATGAATTTATAATGAATAAAACATAATATACGGGTAGGCGGATCGCAAAATCCGTATCCGCTACCAGCGTTTTATGTTTCCGTATTATACTAGTAGTTGTATAACTGTTATTGCTTGTTATGTCAAAACCAACAATCGGTCGAATTCTGTAATTATCGGAATGCATTCTTACATCTTCAAACGTGTGTGTAGATCTAGTTTGACATGTGATTTTATTATTTAAATAGAACATAAATTGACGATTTACTGAACATAACTCTGGTACAGCATTTCTTCGGCATCTTTCTGCAAACAAACCAAATTGTCTACTACTCTGTTATCACAATCATCCATTATTATTTATATTCATCCTTATTTAACAAGATAAAAATGAGAAAAACAGACAGCTGAAGCAATGTATCGTTTAGGTCGCGGTGGCGTAGTGGATATTGTGTCCGCCTAGAATCGGGAGGTGCCGGGTTCGATCCCCATTATGGGAGCGTTGTCAAGGTCTCCCCCAAATACACTATGTACTAGTTCTACCCAGGCAACGGATTCGAGAGTGTCTCTATATGCCTAAGGCTTTCGATGCAATCGAGCTAAAATAAATAGGTTTAAACTTAAACTAATATATCGTTAAAATAATCTTCCTAAATTAAAAATACACAATAATTAATGACACAATACTATCCACTGAACACAGCATTACACAGATATATCCATTTGGATCTTATGTTTTGGCATAGTCGTTAAGCGTTATAAAATAACGTCTGCATAACACAACTCATTTACGAGAAAACGTGTTGTACCTACCTTTTTATGTGAAATCATAAAATTCAGAAAAATATGTTTATAATCATATGAGTATTAAACTAGACTGAGCACTTGTATCATTCTCGTTACGACGTAACAAAACCAACTCGACCGATACAAGTTCTCAGAACACCATACTAGCACAGTATTTTATAAGCCTTAATCTGCTATGAATTGACTGGTTTGTCCACTTATCACAGACGCTTGAGAATGGTTACATATAAAAGTGTTATCAAACATTTATGAATAAGAATGTTTCACAAAATCGGTAACATTGTTGACATCCGACGGAAGACGCAGGAGAGGTCCTGTATATCAATATATCACCGTTCACTTTGTGTTTAGGTGAGTTACATGCACAAATACACTTATAATTCAATAATAAATTTATATTAATCATATAATTAATTAAAACTTATGTACATAAATACACAGAATGTAATACATTATTAAAATATGTATTATTGTAATATTTGGACAAAGAGAAAAAAGCACATTGCATGTTTAAACATGCAACACTAATCAATTCGCGTAAGTCAATGAAAGTGTCAACTTACACGATGAAAATCAAGTCACGACGTATTATGAAATAATTAAAGTTAATACGAATGCATTAATGTGTATATATTTATAGTTTATGCAACTGAAACAGTTCCTTGCTTTTCGTGAAATAGACCATACAAATAAGTTCATGAATACACTTCCAATGCAAATAGGGTAAATATTCCATAACATATTAGCTGTTGTGCGTTTTGCTGCAATGGCTGTGGTAGCTGTGGTTTCTGAAACGGCACAAATGTCCTGCGATTTCAACAAAGTGAGAAATGATGTATTTGAATATTTATAGTCTTAATTTATATTAGAGTATAATAATAAACAACTTTAATTACATATATATTATTATTATTACTATTATTATGATATTATCACTATCATCACTATCGTCGTCGTCGTCATCATCATCATCATCATCATCATCATCATCACCATCAGCATCATCATCATCATCATCATCATCATCATATCATTATC
The DNA here is from genome assembly GCA_027627225.1 of Congeria kusceri. Taxonomy (NCBI): domain Eukaryota; kingdom Metazoa; phylum Mollusca; class Bivalvia; order Myida; family Dreissenidae; genus Congeria; species Congeria kusceri. The sequence goes on along the minus strand of CM051029.1, from coordinate 14,634,093 downwards.
ATCATCAGCCGCAGCAGCAGCTGATAATAATAATACTAATAACAATTATGATAATAATAATAATAATAATAATAATAATGATAATAATAATAATAATAATAATAATAATAATAATAATAATAATAGTAATAATAATCATCATCATCATCACCATCAGCATCATCAGCATCATCATCATCATCGTCATCATCATCATATCATTATCATCATCAGCCGCAGCAGCAGCTGATAATAATAATAATAATAACAATTATAATAATAATAATAATAATAATAATAATAATAATGATAATAATAATAATAATAATAATAATAATAATAATAATAATAGTAATAATAATAAAATTATGATAATAATAACACGAAGAATAAGAAGAAATAGAAGAAAAAGTTATCTCCGACTGGTTTATCAGTTGTAGCTAAACAATAGCAGACAGATATTAACAGCAATGTAATGGACGGTCTGGTTACAACACATTTTAAACAAATAAAATTATATTCATTTCCTGTAAATGTATATTTGATGTTTTTTCTACTCAAATGTTTGATTACGTTTATTTTGGCAATATGATTAAAACATATTAGAAAATGACAACGACTTATTGTTTTCAGGCCATTTTAGCTCGCTGTCATTAAAATAGATTGTTTTAGGTGCTGACATGCATACGCTTAAAATTATAATATTTGTTAAAAACACACACACCAGTTATAGTAAGTGAAATCGTTTAAACAGAAGAAAAAAAATGTGTACCTTTAACACATATGGTAATTGTTATGCCAGTGTCTATAGAACAACTGTAGTTTCCCGACATTGTGCTATTGAATGTTATTATGGCAACATATACAGGGTTTAAGTCCGCATTTGAAGACATTTACTCGATAAACGAAATTGACATTTACTACTAACACCTTATTTTAAACAGTCTCCTTTTTCGGTACGTCCAGGAAAACAGGTAGTTTCGTTTATTCCGCCAAGAATCCAACCGAAATTAAACTCCAGTGGCACATTTTGTTTGCCAATGTCAACACATTGTTCTGTGCATATCCCTGAAATAAAATCACACTTTAAAATATGGAAATAATAATTTGTTCAAAATGTAAGCGTACGAATATATATTTGGATCTCTTTGTTTATTTTTGTATATATAAAGATCAAAATTTGAATTGTATCAGTGTAATATATTGATAAATAAAACAGAGCATGTTACCTTAAATATTTTTAGCTACCATGAGAATAATAAAGACTTAAATCAACATATAAGACGTCATTTACCACCGTGTACTGTGCCTATGAAGAATACTCTACTGTTAACGCGTATCGTAGTGTAAACAAAAAATAAAGCTCTGCATGCACTAATGTCCTTTTTCTCATGTTATTCAGTGTTAAGCATGCGATTTCTATGACATCAGACTTATTGGTGTCCAATAAAGTTTTCACATTTTCTGAAGGACTTTAAGTTCCATGCACAAACAGAAATATATATGATATTTTATCGTAATATATATTTAATACTGTTGTATTGTCAGCAAATTGTTGCAAGAAGACTTTAAACCTTCCTCATAATCTCGGAGTCTGTGGAGTGTTAACATTCTTTACGTCCGTCCGTCCGTCTGTCTGTCTTGTGTTTTCTCGGAAGGTTGCATATAGGCCCTATCAACAAAGTAATAAATGTATTTTGATGGGCATTTGGAACAACGTCTAGATTCACGCATGGTTAAAGGATTCTGATTATTGGTGCTTAGAGCAAGCTCCCCTAGCGCATTCGTTAACAAGATTTATCAAATTATAGTTTAGGCAATCATATTAGTACGAACAATGTAAAGACACAAGTGATGATGAATATATTGACAAACCAAGATAAGATATTTAGTTTTGTTAAATTGCCTGTAATTTAAAGATGCAGCCGTTGTATATTGACAAGATGTTCCATACAACCACATTAATAACAAACTAGATGTTAAATCATCCATTCCTGAAAATAGTTTTTTTTTAAAGTAATCGACGTAGCCATATCTGAAAAAAAAAAAAAAAAAGACAATGCTGGCATATCTGTGTATTTTTTTTTTAAATCTTGATTGTTACCAACAATATTGTTTTGGGGCTACTACTACCATTACTTCTACTTCTACTTTAACTACCAAAACTATAACTACTACTACAACTAATACTACTACAACCAAAACTTATACTACTTCTACAACTTTCATACAGATTTTATGTCAGCCTAAGACTTTAAATCGTTTCGCTGTCTACATTCGAGACAAATGCAAATATGATGGAAGAAACATTGGAATTCCACGAAAACCAAACTATTCGAATGAATTGAATTCAAGTCATTGCTATAATTAAAATAAAGTTCTTAAGGCAAGTTGCAAAATTACAATTAATTCCTTAATTACAATTCAAGTTAGGATATTGGTTGCAACTATTGACC
>CM051029.1:14434158-14626658 GCA_027627225.1 Congeria kusceri | reverse complement strand
AGGCGGAGGTCCCTTAAGATTTTTTTTTTGAATTTCAATTAGTATAATGTCGCATGCTAGACTGTTCCAGGGATCAAATTAAGGAAGTTATTGGGGGCGCAATAACTACATGCATATATTTTATGCTTTCCAGTAATTAATAGGGAAATATCAGTGAATTAAAATTGGTAATTCACTTTTTTTAAACATGAAAATTACCACTCTGATAATTGTCACCGTTTTTAAACAGTGAAAATTACCACTCTGATAATTTTACTCTGGTAATTTTCACTGTTTCAAGTTGGTTCCCGATTTAATAAATGAATTGGATTGTCAACGATGCCGGACTCAAAATTGTGCGGAAAATGCATAACATACAAAGAAAATGTGTTGTTTTTGGTAGAGTATCGTTTTTTTTTATTCACTCGTAATCGTTGAAAATATATTTTTTCACTCGAGGCTGCGGAACTCGTGTAACATTTAAATTTCTATGATCACTCGTGAATTAAAACCCATATTTTATCGAAACATACAAATATTTCCTATATAATATTATCTGATTTATTTTAATGGTGCAATGGCATTGTATAAATAAAATCATATTTATAAATGGTAAACAATATCAAGAATTGTATGATGTCATGTACAGCGCAATGCCAAATCCTCGTACTGGTCATAATGCAACCGTTTGCTAGTTGCAATACACTAATGGTTGAATTAACGTTGTTTTGGATTCTCTTTCCAAAAGAACGTTAAGGAAAGTTGAAATTAGCTTGCTGATTTAGTACATTCATATTTACGGACAATAATTTAATGGGATATTATTTCTGTTTTCTTGAAAATCGAATTTAATGTTATAATATAGCTATAACAGTTATTAATTATAATAAGCGTTTTTTTTTTCAAATCCTTCTTTAAACTTTCCGCCAATGATATTTTTGTATGTTGCTTGCAAACACTTTCCTTAACGCATTGTCTTCCTTAATAAGAGGCCTCTGCGAATAATTATTTATAGAGGCGCTAATCTGCATCGATAATTATCAATGTCATAAGTTATGACACATGGGCCGTTCATTGGCGCGGATTAGGGGCCTGCATGATGGGTGATAATTTAATAGACCATACGTAACGGTGATCGACTTTAAACAACAGAGGAGGTGCGACTTTCAAATTTCAAGGAAGGTTCGGCGGATTTTATACATGACGGTCACTTACCGAAATATTGGGGCGGCGGCCCTGCCCTGGACTTATCAGAATTCGGTCAATGACATTAAACAACATTATATTTCCTCACCATCGTCACCACCACCGTCAACACCATCGTCAGCGTCATTGTCATCATCATGATAAAAACACACTATATATTTTTACCGAGTTTTTAAAATAGTCGTGAAGTTGTATTAACAGTGTAATATATAAAAGTATACAAGGATGCATTTGTGAATTATAATTACATTTCAAAATATATTTTAAGAATATATTTACGAATGGTCTACACAAAATATATCATGCTAAGTTGTGCACACATGCCCAGACTGATTAGATCGATTAGATTTGTCCCATCTGTATTTCTTGCGGGTGAAGAATTAGTAGCTAAAATAAAAACAATATAAGTAGTATACAAATTATTGCATTCAAATATTTAAGAAAAACAACATGTCTTCGTTAATCTTAATCAGCAAAGCATTCTATACGACTAACAGACATGAATGAATTGTCAATGTGCTCATAAAGTAAAACCTATACTAGTGTATAAGCATTATTTTATTTTCAGTAAAAGCTAATATCACAATAGTACGCTAATAGAGAGCGCAGTTCGTATTAAATAAAATGAATATAAACAAATTTACATAACAACAAAGCAGTCCATCATACGAGCAAATGTATATGTTATAAAAAGGTGCTCTGCTATCTAGCAACATAATCCACAAATCCATAACATTCAAAACATATCCAAATAATGTACGCAGAACGAACTCGCTTCGGCGTTGCTTGCTTTGGAACACATATACTCACCCGATGCATTGCTATCAAATGTTATTACTGTAATATTTATTGTCGTTTTGTCTCCGTTTGAAGAAATGACGTAAACACCAGGAAGCGACATATTAAGGTAGCATGCAGGCGCGATCAGGAAGAAACAATTTCCTATTTTACTGCTTCCTTTCATGCAGGTAATTTGTTGTGAGTCACTGGAGAAATTAAACAGCAAAGTCGCATTTTGTTCACCAGCATAAAAGAATCGGTCGATACAAGTACCTGAAGTTTACAACATTCATCTTAAATAATAAATTTATACAGAATATAAAGTCTTATTTTCAACCAGTGTTTTCTAAATCAGATCGATTTGAATGTTAAAGCAATGCCATAGTTACATATGTACCTGAAAGTATGTGCCCTATAACAAGAAGTGCTAATATTCCAGTAGCCACCGAAAACGCCATTTTACAATAGCAAGTTTTATCTTACAACTCACGCATTAGGCTATCAACTAGATATACATACGCGCATGCGTATTAACATGTCACTACGAATTGGCAACAATCAAAGCTCTAAATGAACTTATTTTAATTATGCAACCTGAAGAACCTGGACCATTGTTTTCGAATAGGTCCTAAAATGGGATATTTTAAAAGTATACACGCTAAATTGTGCGAAGCTGAACTAGTCGCACTTCGTTTGCAAATTATTCATTTTTCTGCCCTTAAGTGTCCAATGTGATGCGCGCAATATTGAGCATCCTTTGTCCGGCCTAACGTGTATACATGTATGTATTTACATGTGTGTATAAGTAATACATCAACATAAAGGATATAACAAGTATAGAAACGTTGCTGTTCATTCAAAATTCGGCTACTTACTCTATAGGATATTCCGTAACTGTCCGAGGTATCAGGGCGACCTAAATAGTGGGACACCCTTCGAAAACAAAATATTGTTCGTGTCCCAAATTATTAGTACACTTGAAATTTGAATGCGTGCCAAGTCCCTAAATAATGGCACCACATAACATCATTTTAAGTAACTACATAATTTTTACATATTCTGTTTATATGCAGGTGACATAGACAAGTGTAACGCGCTCTTTTTGATTGCTTATCAATAGATAAATAATACTACCATAATGGGTATGTTTAATTGTCCAGTGGCGCAAACTGTTTATACAAGTGGTACGAGATTGGCAATGGCATGGTCTAATCAAGATGTTTGACAACTAACAACAATAATATTTGATTTTCAAGACAACGATTTACTAATATTGTTCTTTTCAATTATTTGATTAATTCTTTACATACACCATGTATGTAAAATGCACTTTTAGTATATTTCCCTCATCAAGGGCACACCTTTCCTTATGACTTTAAATATGAGGACAAAGACAATATTCAGTTGTATTACCACCATACTTTAGTATTTTAGTATGCTGTCATCGTATTGGACATGTCACATGAATTATGCCAGTTCAACAGTTGATCAATCTCAATAACTGTATTGCCCGGTTGCACTTTCAGTTTAAGTCCATAGTTTTAAGTATAATACGCGTGATACAAATCTATTTACATCAAACATCGCTAAAGCATCAATTTCACACAGGTATGTCTCTTTCTTTAAATGTCCTACCAACTGTTGTATATGTTTATTTGGATAGACGAATTGCAGGGTTTATCAAGTGTTGTTCATGTTTTAGTTCATATTTTGTTTTTGTTTGTATGGTCAACCAATATGTAGCTATAACGTTCACTAGCGCTTACCGTATTTAAGAATGTTTCCAATGTATACTTTAACTTTATTTATGGTCAAGTTAAATCAACGTTTCCATTATGTGTAATGCATGCCCACACCATACGTTTCAATGCTGATTTGGGGCCTTCAACAACCTAGCCAAGACATTCAGGTCGCCATTTTTCTGAAGCCTTTGTCCATACTTTTGTCTTAGCATCGGGTATAATGCACATCATCATTTCGTCGGTAAACATAATTTTGTTCCAATTGTTATTTACAGTCCAGTGTAATTTCCTCCTACACCATGCCAGTCCTTTCTTATTGTTCACCTCACGAATTCCAATAACCTTTCTCACCGACCGCCGTTTGTACCCAAGAAAATGCAACCACTGTTGTACAGTTCTTGTAGAAACGTTCACAGGTGCTGCTAAGTTGTATTCGCATGTAATGTCGTTTAATGTTGCCCGTCGGTTAGATTTCACAATTCTCGAAAGTGTCCTATCACTGCTCCCTGTAAATAATTTCGGCCGTCCAGGTCTGTTCTTATTCTCAATCTCCCGAAGTTCTCGCAATCGCTTAAACACTCTAGATATTGTACTCTCATTTATGTTTAAACGATTCACAATCTCCCTAGCACGTAATACACTTTCAATCAACTGAACAATAGTCTGTTTTGCGTCACTGGAAATCTTACGCCCGTGTTTCGCCAAGTTAGATACGACTTTAAATTAACGCGCTGCAGAAACTTCCAGAAACATCGATAATGCCACATTTTGAAACATGACATATCTAAATTGTGTACTTTTAACTTTGACACACTCGATGATTATACTGGTAAAATGTTAATGTCGCTTCCTGCTCAATTGTTCTACACGGATGCAACGAAGCACACGTCGTTTGACTCATTTAAGGCACGACGCTGTAACTTCATATTTCTAATGGCATACATTATACCAAATACAAATTTTCTACGGCGCACATATTTCATGCAAACATTTTTAATGCACTTAATGTTTGACATTGAGTTGCCGAATTTACAAGGTGGGGTCAATACTCACTATAGACTAGAGTTTTCAAATTGTGGTATACATGTTCGGAACGAAACATAAATCGACCCTGCGTAGTGAAAGTAAGTCCATTCAAATAGTTGAGTATGAATGCTATATTTTTCCAATGATAACGACATTTCAGTATCATAGGGCACATTTAGGTAAATGTTTTAGTATTTTGTGATATATGCCTTTACAAATACGTTATTGGTATCAAATTGTTTGTTCTGATTCGTTTTTCAACTTAGTTGTTTGACGTTCCAGTTGATTCTATGTAAAGGTATGTACATACATATATTAACTGATATACATGTTAGATGCCTAGCATACTAGATGCAATCTGATATATGTATAGTTCTATGATAAATAGCCGGTCTATTTCTAAAATGCCACATCTAACAAAATGCATGTAGTTTACGATTGGTTAAAAGGCAGTCAGAGTCCACAAGTGTGTATTGCTTAAATAAATCGGCAAGTATTGTCTTAATCATATCGTTATCATTATTTTGCTAGGCATTCTAATCGTCGTGAAAGAGCATTTCACTAAAATGTTGGTCTATAATTCGGATTAACTTTAACGTAGGCTTAAGATTAAATATAAATACAAGACAAACGTCAAATTATTAGACAGGTTCATTTCATATGCAAGACGTTGATATTGTTTTATAGAACTTTGTCATTTAAACAATTGCGCTATAATGGCAATCGGGCTGTAAACGTACATAACGACAACGGCCCTGCGTTATCAAAACATTGCATTTCTTAAATCAGTCAATGGTAGTGGAAATTCGCAATATGGATGCCACAGTTTTAGCCATTATTTTCATAAATATCGAATATTTAGCACAAGGTACATTATATAATTGGCTACTGTATATGCACATGTGTATGTACGAACATGTTTAATATATTTTAATATCTTGGCATTATATATAGATCACGTTTTTAACAGTTAATACTATTTAAACACAGGTGTGGGATCTACTATCAACCTTTCGACCAACGTGGATGATGTGTTCGTAAACAGCGGCATCTCATTCACTTGCTCTTCATCATCACCAGTTGCAGTTGTTAAATGGAGTAAGACAGACCAAGGATCTAACTCCAAGGAAACAGTCCTGTATCAACAGTTTGTAAACGGAACATGTGCTCAAAGTTCAAATTATTTAGACTGCTTTTGCAATTCTACAACAGTTTACACATGTGTCCTGAAGACAGTAACTTTATCACATGATGGGCAACGTTGGTGGTGCGGTGTATATGGTGATTCACAAGTGACAAGCAACAGTTACACCATTAGACTGAAAAGTATTGCTTGCCTTAATATGACAACTGTGTATAACTACTACTACTACTACTACTTCTACTACTACTACTACTACTACAACTACTACTACTCCTACTACTACTACTACTACTACTACTACTACTACTACTACTACTACTGCTACTACTACTACTACTACTACTACTACTACTACTACTACTACTACTACTACTACTACTACTACTACTACTACTACTACTACTACAACTACTGCTACTTCTACTATTTCGATTTTTTGTCACAAAATCATACTGTAATTCGAACTAGATCTTGGTGCAACAATCTGTATTGTATTAAGTTTCGAAATGTATCATAATTTATCCTCCAAAAAGCAATTAAGACATTTATCCTTTAAAGTAAATATATCAATTCACAAACGTTTTATTTTGCTATGTCATGCAGTTAATGTATTAATTATATTTATTAAATTGCTACGAAGCGGGAAAATCTGCAAGTTTCAAACACTTTCCTTAATTTGATACATGCTATACTAATATAAATGTACTTCAGCTATGTTCCACAAATGCGAACTACAGACAGCTGTTGGTCTCAAATGTAGTATATTTATTTTCAAGGCCATGTTTATATGTAGTATAAAACATGTTTATGACGTTTCTCTTGTTTCAGTACCACTCTCATCGCTGACGATTCTTCCACAGAATGACGTTTCCTACACTATATATAACGAAACATCAACGTTCACATGCGTCACTTCACTGACTAGGCCTCAGACCAATGTATATTGGTTTGAAGATGGCAGGAACATCACCAACGTTGCTAACAGTTCGTATAGCGCTGATGTCGTGACCAGCAGTTTGAAATATACTCCGACTGCATACCGTGATGGAAATGTGTCTTGTTTAGCGCAATATGTTTACAAAACCATCATCATAATACTGACCAAAAGCACTAGAACGAAAGTACAATGTAAGACCAATCAACAGTTTGTTTGTTTGTTTGTATTTTTTGCGTTTGTTTGTTTGTTCGTTTGTTCGTTTGTTTTTATTTATTTATGTCCATTTGGCCGCCCGTCTATCATCCTTTCCGCATGAATACCGTCAGTCCGTCCCTATCTGCCTGTGTGTCGGTCTGGCCATCCTTTCGTCTGTGTCTTTGTCAAATGATTGTTTTTAAGGTATAATTATAATACTGTTAAACTAAATAAATAACACATTCATTGATTGTTTATTCAGATCCAGTTTCAAAACCAGTTGTGTCAATAACTGATATCATCATCAACAGCACAGTCAGTATACGAGAAGGCAGAGTGATTGAATTCAGATGTGCCTCTTCCGGATATCCGACCCCGTCTTACAGGTGGAACCACCCAAGAGGTGTTTCAGACGGTGAAATCGTGACGTTGAATTTTATTCGCAATGACAAAACCATTGTGTGCACGGCATCGAGCACGTATTATTCACTGGATGGAACCATCAGTACACATACTACAGAGAGCAAGACGTTCGTCGATATCAATGTATTATGTAAGTCTGTTTGCTGATGCTTTTAAATGTACATTATATATTTTAAGAAACGCTGGATAACAAATTTCGAAAATTTTAAACATCAGATGCGAAGCAATCATTTTAAGTATCTTATGGTAAAAGTCATAGTCATAGTTCTGTTATATCAGACTTCTGTCACGGTTTCATAAAACATCATAATATAATTGATATATTATTAACAGACCCGCCTTCTATCAAGAAATTTATTAGTAAAGACCTTGGGCAGGTCCTCGTTGACGATAATATCAGAGTACTTAGAGGTGACGACATCGGCATCGTCTGTGAAAGTGACTCCAATCCTCCGGCCACGGTATTCTGGCAGGGGCAGCAGGTCAATTCCTATTTACTGACCGTCCACAGTATTCAGCATGACACGGCATGGACCTGCATTGCTTCAAACACCATGATTGAAGAAACCAGAACGACGACAACTGAAGCTGCAACAAGAAACTTGTCCGCTACAGTATTATGTAAATACAAATATATATATTCCGATAACATTTTGAGAAGACAGAACGACAACAACCAACATTTTAACAATAAATTTGTCGTTACATTATTATGTAAGAACTAATATAATTATATATTCTAAAAAATGTTAATTGTTCGTATAAGAATATGTGTTTATGATTTTCTGTCACAATAAATTCCGAGTTGTTATAGAAACATGTGTAATAAATGTAATTATCCAACCAAATGCGTATTAACAAACTCAAGCCACGTTTATAATTGCAAAGATGAACCCTGTATTTCTTAAAGGATTCGCCTGTCCATTATTAAGCATCATAGTATGTGTCATATTTTAACTTACACAACACTTATTTCGAAATAAAAAAACATCTAAATTGAATAGTACAATAACAATAAGCGTATTGGAATTGTTGCATGAAAATAATAAAGTTAAAGTTAATTTATGTGTATATCGGAATTAAATTTATTTCAACACTGACTAATACTTCATACATTCTTGTTTCAAACGTATAAAAAGTAAATAACGATTTTGTTTCTTGTAACAAATTGATGACAATGTATATATTTGTAGATGGGCCTGTTGTTCCTACGATCACCTATAACATTCTCCCACACTCAGATAAAAGTTGGATTGCACCAACAAACGAAACCATAAGAGTTATTGTAGGAAGTACCTTAATGTTGGTGTGTTCAGTAGACAGTATGCCGACTCCCGTATATTCATGGGGTTTTGGGCACGAATGGGGTATTCGAATCATAGCTAATGCCACGCGCGCAACGAACACGAACTTCACATGCACGGCGAATAATACCATGGACCTCACATTTAAAGGAATTGTGACTGGTAGAAACTCTTCAACAGCATATCTAAATTTACTTTGTATGTATTAGAATCGACTATATAGTTCATCCAACAATGATTTAAAATGAAATAAAATATTGCAGGCTATACTTATTTATTTATAAGTTAAAAGGTAATTAACTTTTCAGATGGACCTGACAACATAATAGCCAAATACAACAACACCATACAGATAGACCAAGTTCTTAAAGTCATTACAGGCTGGTCCTTCACAATATCGTGTGTTGCCAACAGTGATCCAGCTCCTAACATTTCTTGGTATGGCCCTGGAGTTCAAGAAGGAAATGTCATGTTTATTAATGATGCGAGCACTGACATGAACAAGAATATAACATGCAGAGCAGTTAACAACATGGTAGATAGTGTGGGACATAGTGTAAGCGAGACAGCTCACAAGACTTTTACACTTGATGTTCTTTGTAAGTAATATATGCTCAGATTGTCCTTTATAGTATTTCTTTTAACAACCATTTGTGACAATTGGAAAGTTTTGCACTTATTGTTTGTATTACATTTAATCAATGATAAATAATCTCTCAAAATTGGCGTTCATACATAATTTAGATGTATATGTAAAATCAAGCCTAATTATTCGCTTCATAAATGTGCATGTTAAAAATAGTTGTGTTACAAGTCCTTGTATGGTTCGATTGATTTTGCAGATGCACCAACTGATCAACGTCCACAGAACAAAACCGTTCTACTCAACACGTCACTCACAGTTGTATGCAATTTGACTAATGTTGGTAATCCACCAGCCTCAACTTTTACATGGATAAGGAAAGACACGAAAACTGTGGTTGGTACAAAACAAACACTAACAATCAACAACATTGGATTAGCACATGAAGGTGAATATCAATGTAATGCATCAAACAGAATGCAGCATATTGGACACACGGAAGTGTACGGATCAAGTCAGTCGACATTTTATATTAATGTTGAATGTAAGTGGAATAATTACTACGCTTATATTTAAATGTTGTATACCTGTAACTTAAAAGAGCATAATTAAATTCATACGTACTAGTATATTGAACAAACATAATGTTTGCATCATATATGCTATATCTTAAGTTGCTTAATTATTAAGATAAACGCGTTTCTGAGTTTAAACGATTTCGGCGTTTGTAGAAATGGTGAGAAAACGCTATACAAAGTGTGTATATCTTTATATTGCAAATTAGTGACGCTCTTTGTTTACGATGATCACTTAGTGAGCGGTCTTGATTCGTAATGATCATAATATGTAAGATCTGTATTACTCTTGATCACTTACAGCACAGTCTTTATTTGTACGCCCTTTATTCCCTATGATTACTTAATGTTGTTTTTTTTATCGATAATCACTAAGTATAAGATCATTAACACATTCCCCTACTGTACGATCTTCAGTATGATCATGCGATATCAACATTTTAAGACATTTGAATAAACTGTCCTGATATTGCAATCGTCTGTGCTGCCATTGTTTGTGATAAGCTAGCAGAACTAAATCGTTGACAATTCAGACGTAATTTGTTTTTTGTTCCGGATTTCTTAAATTTGGAAAATTAAAGTATAATTGACCGTAGTGATATTAACCACATTAAACCATATATTAATATTCCGTTATATCAGCAATATCTTCCTAACTATAATGTGTTGTGTATCTTAGGATGTCTACTTTTTTTGAACAAAGTCTGTTTCAATTATTTGTATCGGTATATTGGTGTTCAAATATATATTTCACAAGCCCGTTTTATCCAGACGGGGCATATATACGGGCATTCAAAGCAAATGAATCAAATACTACCATAATTGTTGACCAAGGCGAGGCCATAGAACTTGTATGTGATGCCGATGGTGACCCTCAACCTACTGTTCGTATAGTCAATGCAACTCGTGGAAATGTAATAATCCTAGTTGAGACTGAAGCACATAAAGCCAAATCTCAAATACATCGAGCAAGATGTGAATATGATGCTGGAAGCTATAAATGCCTGGCTAACAACCGTTATAGCCAAGGACAACAAAAACAGTCACTGGCTGTGTTAGTTAACTGTAAGTAATGATGTTTATTACATACCTTACTATAAATAGTAAATACATTACTTTCTGATATGGATTTTAAAAAATCCGGGCATACACAGTTGTGCCTGATACCGGCTTGAACATGTCACACGATCGATTTCACGTACCTTCGTTAACTTCGCTTGACGTCATAAGTAACGTCAAAATGGCTGCCGCGGAGCGTACTCTAACAGATTTAGCAGCTTATTTGTTTGAATTAGACTGTCAACAAATTGATATCCATGAATTTGTTGGTTCCGTGAAAAATGAAATACTCAAAGAAAATCGAAATCAGCCGTCAATCGGGTAAAAAACTTGAAAGCATTGGTGAAGAATGAGAAACTATGGCAGAGAAACTGAACGTATTGCTAGCTGACACATTTTGAAATATATAACATATTGACGGCAGTGTATTGTTTTATGGACTTGACTTGAAGGTATGTAATAGAAAGCTTAAAACACGATTATGGCGCGCTTCTAGGTCGTATTCGTAGGCACCTTCGGAAGTGATGTCCATCGGGCTAAAGCTCTTGGGCAAATATTGCCAAACTGCGGCGATACGGCCTGAATGCTCATCATAGCCGTGTATTAACCTATACATTTCATACCGTTCTTAGCTACGAGTAGATATATTGGCTATTCATATGTTGAATTGCATACAATACAATTGTGTCCTTGCACAGGTTCACCAAGAGCGTCGCCCTTTTCACCTCCTATAACAGAACATTACATAGCTCCTAACGACTCGGCTGTTGTAACCTTTACAATAATTGCCTATCCGGAGCCAAGATCTTCAGACTTCAGTTGGTACAAACGTGTAGATGATGAATGGGAAGACATGTCCCGTGACTCCAACAACTTTTTGATTAATACCTCTGATGACAAAATGCAGACACAACTGACGATTCTCCGTGTGCAGCTCGGAGATTATGCGGAATATATGGCAAACGTTTCCAACACATTGGGTTCAGTAGCGCAAGTATTTACCTTACACGCACAGTGTATGTATCTATAACAACGTTGAATTTGTTTTGATCTTTAATTATGTTGTAACACAACACATAGTGACACCTAACTAGAGTTAAATATTAATGAAGTTAGTAGATTCCCAATAATAATCGCGTATGTATATACATAAGTTTTATAAATTACGATTACAATTATTTTAGCCAAACCACATGTTCCGAAGGACTTGCTTATTGACCGAGTAGGAAAAACGGGCATTGTTATTACATGGGTTCCTGGTTTTAATGGCGGGCATGATCAGAACTTCACTATTCGATACAAAGAAGTCGATATTGAAATCTGGAGAGATATCTACGTGGCAGGTTCTCTTATAAGCTATACCTGGACAATTGGGGGATTAAAACCTGGTACGACATACCAAATCAAAATGCTGGCAGAAAACAAAATGGGCAAATCAGAATGGACCAATGAATTAACAGAAACTACTCTTGTGGATGCAGGTAATTTCAACTGGTGAAGCCATTTATATCAACTGTTGTCTAAAGATCGGCAAATGAATACTGTGATCTGTACTGTGTTCCTTAGTTCAAATGTATTTGTGTAATTATAGTTGACAAGGGTTCGGCTGCCCCTGCTATTGGTGGTGCAATAGGTGCTGCTGCAGGAGTTGGTATAATTGTCGCCGTTATAGTTGTGATATGGAGACACAAAACACGAGGTAAATCTATGTTATTAAACGACAATAAAATTATATTTAACCTTGTATTGTTTAGTGATATGTATTACTTTTATATGTTTAAACATGTAAAATACTATTTTTATTAACACAATGTTCCCTGTTAAGTATTTGCTAAGACAATTTTTTATTTACTTATTCTAATGTTCTTTTTCATGTACTTTTTATTTTGTGTTTCAGCATTGCACAAATCTGATGCAAAACAAAATCTAACGAGAAGGTATGACTCATTTAAAATTTAGTTTAAATCATATGATCGCCTGGTGTGAAGTTCAAAAAAAAGTTGAGATTTAGTTTATTAACATATATATATGAATGGTTGATTCATTTCTATTTTATTGAAGCAGATGTTAGTTGCGAGGCAGTTATATGGAATGTATTTGTTTATTTTGCATTATTGTGTTTTTATAATTTGATAGCACAATGTATTTATTAGTTGTATTTCATGTATTAAATATATGTTGAAGGTCAATAAATCATGTAGGCGGAACATACGAAAATATAGGTAGGTAATGATTAGTTAATCCATTATCAATACTAGTGCTTTATCCATTGCAACCAGTCATTAAAATGTTATTTTATAAGTTTTAATAGTCTATTAATTAAACATGAAAGAAATGTTGTAAACTGCAGTGCACTGAACACCTAAGCAGAACCAATATACAAACATCCGAAAAACATGCAGTTAAATAAGTACTACAGCCAGGCTCGGTCCAAAGTCTAAACTGTAAATCCGGATATTTTGCACATTTATTTATATATTTCTACTAGTGCATGCTTATAGATTTTAAAATATGTTCATGTGAGAGTTACGCGCAAACATTACATGATACATAATTACCGACCGTTATGAATAAGATTAGTTTGTGTAAAAATCATTTTATCGTTAGCTATTGCAGGCCAGAACGCAGCCATACAATACGACATACCAGACCAATATGAGGATCTCATGATGGAAAGGTAAGTAATTGTATGACCGACATTACTGTACATATGTGTAGAACTCATATAAATCGGATAATCTGATACATAATTGGGTCTGTCCTTGTCTAAGCATACACAAATAAATAATGCACATTATTATGAATCAGTTCAACACGATTTAATAAGTAACGTATATTGCAAATATTACCAAATTATTATGTTCGTTTAATATTCAGGCAAACTAGCAACGCCTCAAACACAGACGGAAGTTATTCAACCTACATATTGGGTAATGAAAATTATTGCCGTTTTTAATTTCAAAATTAAAATGCCCACTATGTTAATAACGTGTATTCACCTACTACTCATTCTGATATATGCTTGGATGGACACAGGCATGTTAAATCGTGAACACTTCATTCATTTAACCCTTATTAAATCAGTAAACTATCTGAGAGCCACTGTTTCAATGCCAATCCCGACAACTATGTTGACTTTTTTATGGCAGATACTCCAGCTACCCGTCGTGGCAATAAGTATGAGACACTTGAAAAGCTAGATGTCCGTGAATATGCGACTCTTTACTCTGAGGACACTCGGCGAGCCATTAACACTTCGTCAAACATTCAACCTGAGATGTCAGCACAAATCGTGTCAGCAGACGACGATCGGGAATACCTTAATATGAAGCTTTCCGCACTGTAAATGTTTTATTTACGATTTGATACTGCTGCCTGTATGCTTTACGACCGGAAACAAATCACACATGCATGTCTATGCAAATGTTTGTATCAGATGGTATAAGTAGTAATATACATATGATAATTGTAAAAAATACAATATATACACAGCCTAACTGAATGGTCGAGTTAAAGTCATATGCTTAAATTTATCGATTCGAATTCATTTTTCCTTAAATGTAGTATTTTATGTGTTAATAAATGCTATACGAAATCAGTGCAAACACGTCAATTTGTATATTTACAGAAAATAATTACATGTATTTGATTGAGTCGAAAACATTGTGTTCCTTTTCCTTTCAATATAATCAAATAGACAGTCGATCACAAACACTCTACATATCACCTGTACTCACAATTTCAGTACACCAGTAAATGCTCATTTGCACGATGTTAATTACGAAATCGGTATGCGATTTTCGAATATATATTATTGATGGTACTCGTCAAAGAAAGATCCAATTACAAGAACACAGCAACGTTCATTAAACGGTTGCTACGTATTTACCGCAAGAACATAATTTTAATAACACTACTGAGCATTCAAGGCGACATATTTGGCATCATCTAACAAATGATGAAATATTCTTGAGTATAGCTGGGCCACATTAACCTAATATTGATGATAAGCACAATACACGCTAGAAATATCTCTTATAGTAATAGTGTTTTAAATTATAATTGATGTCATAACTGTATCTTTAGTGGGGTACATCGAATCAACAGGATTTCATTACATAAACCAGAATATGTATTCAGTGTAAGGGACTTGATATGTATGCATGCATAAAGGTCAGTGTCAGGTTAATGTTTCCGAGCTATAGTCGGGCATATACATTGCATCATGTATATCTTAAATTAATAATAGTGCATCTGCTTACATGAAATTGTACGTTTATTGCACACAACCATTATGCGCGAAAGTTGTATTGCGGACAGGTCTCCGGACATATTTACCGGATTGACAACATAAATACATATCAACAACGACATATTATACATATTGTAAATCAACATACTATTCAAATTCAAAATGAAAAACATGACCATGCACATCGGTAAAGTTGAGTTCGGAATGGCAATGTTAGTGTACAATTCTTAGTGGTGAAATGTTCTAATTAAGAAATTTGCAATATCAACCCATACAACAGTGTAATGAGTTATTTAAATTTATCCGATTTATCCGTTTAATAATCAACAAATACTTTTGTAACTGCATCTTATGATTTTGGGCTTGATTTTGCTTATTGAATAATACTCATGACACTTATAAACATTTACGAACATACACTATTAAGTGGACTGAATTAATGCGGACGCTTAATTTAATGATAATAGTCTACACACATGTATGCAAATTAAAATAACACACTGCTGACATACCGCATGCACAATATTTACAGTGCATATTATTACAGTACTTTCACTACATTGAATTTAATTGAATGCTTGTTCTAATATCGCGCTTCCTATTTATTATTTTTCATTTAATTATTAAATATTAAGAATATTAGCTAACCCTACCATCTCTGTCTGACAATACTTCTGACTGAATTGGTTTTAAACTTCCTCATTGCAGTAAGACAATAGTTTAATACGATTTTAAATACGGTTGACATGAATACAGCGGATCTATAGCTTGTAAATGAAAACATATCTTGCAAGCCCTGTTTACAATCAATAATTATGTGACCTCAATTCAAGCTATTATCTTCGCTCAAATAGCTGGGAAATACATCCGTCTGCCTGCAATCTGCACGGACGCGTTATTTTGCATAGACACACTGGAAATAAAATGGCTTGATAAAAAATCACGATTTCATCCAAAGTAATTACGTGTAAGAAGGGTGGTAAGTAATGACATATTACAATATAAAACTCCAGCTGCATCAACTGGCGACAAAAACACAACATCATTATTTGCATCATACTATCATTTATATCAAACAACTGGCAAATTGACTGTAAGACATACGAAATGCGAACTACACCAAAAACAACGGGGCTAATGTTATGACATTCAAGCATCGTTCATATACACCTATGTACGCAATGTCTATACGCAATATACTGATACTAACACAATACAAGTCATCGCCAAAGGAATGGACATATAAATAATACATGCTATTCGACCTTGCATTTTAACATCATTTTTGTACGCGTGCAACGATTTCAAAATTGAAAGCAATACAAAATATAATACAGTTGTTAGTATGCACGATACAGTACTCACATGAATATCAGATTTACCATATACGGGCATTACCAACGGCTGTACATGAGGCACACGTTCACTGTAGCTAAGATGTACCCGGATGTACGTGAAACAAACTCCTAAGGATATTCAATATTTTTGTAAACGGACAAAGTGTGTACTACCATTCAGATATAGTCACTACATTCCACTAATATCAAGGGATGTAATACAATGCATGTAACTCAATTAGTGGGCACGGAATTATTGCCCCTTTACATTACATGTAATCATAGTTTAAGTCTAAGATCGAACAACTGATCACTCATATCATAAATTATTTTTTCTATAAGTTGAATGTTGCAAATATAACATATATGTTTTTCTATTTCAATTTGCATGTAATTGGGATAATATATTTACAGATAAGTTTGATTAATAGAATTAATATATTTACAGATAAGCGTGATTATTAGAATTTCTTATATATGCCATATAGGATTTACGCGGAACAAATTCCTAAGGATATTCAATATCTATGTAAACGGACAAAGTGTGTACAGGAATTAGGAATTACAGTATTCGATGTTATGTCTTTAAAGCTTTTTATAAAAAGACGAGATGTAGTTGATAATTGCTTTTTGTTTCATTTCATCGTGCCTCAAAATGTTGCAATTCTGCTACTCTGGTTTGCATCTAGCCATTGAGTAATTAAACGGTAATTAAATTGAATAGTATTCTTTTTAATTGCTGTTTAATTTGAAATGTGATGCTATGAGGTTCATTGTTATTTACACTTACATGTTTTGTGAATAATTTGGGCCACGTGTGAGGTTCATGCGCACGTAAACCGGTTTAAATCCCAAATGCGTTGCATTGACCGTTTCAAGGTGGTGACCCCAGTTTTATTTATGTGTGTTTTGTGTTTGTTATATGATTTTGTGATGTGCTGTGTAATTAGTTGGCAATTGGACACTTGCCACGAATAAAGGACCACGGGCTGCCGATAAGAGTTCTCTCATGCTGTCGCAACTGGAGTTTCGCTTTTTTAAATGATGATAACAGATTTATATTGAAATGTGTATATAACTTGTTTAAAGGTTTATCATTGGTTTATTGCCGCCTTTTGTTTTAAATGTTCCTTTGTATTTCGATGTAAAAACAATATCATAACCTTTCTCATTTTATTAATATTAACTGACAATTCGCATTTTCTGGGTGCATCACTCCGTTTCACATGCAATGAAGCAAAGACATGTTACCTGGACAAATGCTATTGTATATGTCACTGATGCACAATTTGAGTCCTAGTACACAGTTACGTATAAATTGTATGTTAACCAACACGATTACAAAACTTCAAAATACTTGTTAAAATTCATAAGGTAAAACTAACATTTTTTCTTATGTAACTAGCACAATGACAAATATTTAAATATGTATGTATTTATTTATTTATTTAATTGATTTTTTTTTTTCACATACATCTTTATTTTCACCATAGTTTGTCATGTGTATGTTTCTCTATGTACGTATATGACATATATAAGCAAATAATGCACATAAACACTAATTGCTCAGTTCGTTCAAGGTGTGATATGAACTTAATTTGATATAACCTTGCGTATACATGTATGTTACATGTCATGCAATATGTGATTTCATGCTTATTTTTGAATATATATCTGTGTAAAATATAATCCCTTCAAAATATATAGATATTCGACTTACTTTATTAATTGTAAGTTGTTGTATACTTTTTGCCGGGTTAAATGAATGATTTGATATTACTATTATTGTATTGATAGTGCTACAACAACATCTTATATATACCCGTGAACTAGACACAAAGCATATGCCAAATACTAGTGATACAGACTGATACAAGTGTGTAGTTCAACATGCAAAAACAACATACCCGTTGAGCACGTAAGCTCCGTTGGTCCTTTATCAGGCCTGCCCTTCAGATAGAAAACATATTGTATTTAATGTACAAGTCCCTTACACACCATACTATTTTTATCGTATGTAATAGTCTTATTTTGTATAGAAACATTGCATTGGTTGCAATGAAGTTACGCAAACATTATATTGTAATGTACAAGTATGATTTGAAACATTATAAGTGTAGTGGTCTACTGTCCTGCCAACACTATTGCATACCTGCTATTTCGATGACATACATCTATGTATTCGAAATTATTCATGGTTCATTTATGTTTAATAATTGGGTTTCTAGAGTGTACCTTAAACCAAGTTATAAAAAATATAAATGTTTCAAATTGGCGATAAACTACTCCTGTAGTTTGTATACCGGTCTCATGTTTGTACAGGCGGACAAAAGCTCCTTTTCTATACACACAATATACACAATAAACCGTCTAGTTTGAATATAATATATTAATATGTCTGATATCAAGCCGTAGCAAATTCCAGTTGCATAAACTAAACTAAAATATATATTAATTATTAACACGCACACGCAATCAACGTTATATATTGCACCTATATTTTTTAAGGAACATTTTGTTTTGTATGGAATAATGTTCAAAGGAGATAGTGTCCGACTTTAAAAATCGCGATGGGTCTATTGTCCACCCTGGCACAGTTTGCAATGGGCCATTGTCCGCACTGGACAAATCTTAAAGGGCCTAATGCCCGCCTATGGATTTTTGAGGAAGATGATTTTGTCAGATGGGCTATTTTGCCTGTTATCATTTAAATTATGTAAACTATTGATAAATTAAAAATTTATTCATGATATTGTATTAAATTATTATAGAAATAGACTAGAATGATGAAACTATTATACCTTTCTTTCTGCATATGCGATAAATTACAACACCAACGATAACGGTCATTATGACCACGATCGATACGACTATAGCAGTGGTTTCTCCGGGTGCCAGACCACTTGTATTTTATGGTAATAATTAGCATTGGAAACAATTGCAACATAAGACATAGCATTACAATTAAAACACAGTCATTTATAACTACCAATTTATTTAACAGTATTTACGTAAAACGTTTTTTGAAACGTTTAAAACATAACAATTTAACTTATATTGTACATGTTCGATATACAAGTTGCTAATAAAACTAGTATGTAAATGAAACAAATGTTCAATGTATTTTCTGTGGACCATCACTTTTATGCATTTATGTTTTAATTAATCAATCCGATAGTAACGCTTCACTATTATGAACACAGTGATAATTAGAGCTCCAATTCAGATTGGAGCAATACTCCACAACAGTGATTTGGGTTTGTCTGGTTTTTCATGTGTTGTAGTGGTTATTTCTGAAACGACACAACTGGTTTGAAATGCAGCCACGTTTTTGTTGTGCAAAAACAACAACAAATATATTATAAACCAGCAGTTATATTCCCAAATAACTGTATTTCAGTTATGTCTGTCATTGACCATGTAGGTAATTTCACAGTTGAATGGGCCGTAAAAGAAACTTAGATATCATGTTTAATATATTCGTGTGTTATTTACCTGTAGACGCTGCATCCGTAGTGCTTGTGTTTAAATAAACAATAAACCTGAAAACTTAAACATTACCAATTAAATAACTGGCAGATATAAAATGACAAACACAAATATGCAGACAACAACAGCCAAACATGTATTTGAAGAGACAGAAAGAAGCAGTGGCAGTATCATCATCAACAGCAGCAGCAGTAGTAGTAGTAGTAGTAGAAGTAGTAGTTGTAGTAGCAGCAGCAGTAGTAGTAGTACTAGTAGCAGTAGTAGAAGTCGTAATTGTTGTTGTAGTTGTGGTAGTAGTACTAATTATACTACTTTTAGAAGCAGTAGTAATAGTAATAGTAGTAGTGGTAGTAGTAGTTGTATTAGTATTTGTAGTAGAAAAAGTAGTAGTAATAGTAGTAGTAGTAGTACTAGTAGTAGTAGTAGTAGTAGTATTATTATTAGTAGTAGTAGTAGTAGTAGTAGTAGTAGTAGTAGTAGTAATAGTAATCGTAGTAGAAGTATGATTAGTATTAGTAGTAATAGTAGTTGAGGAAGTAGCGATTGGTGTTTTTGAGTTAGTAGTATAATTTCTACTTCTTTAAGTAGTAAAAATTGTAAAAGTAGTTGTAGTAGTAGCAGTAGTTATAGTAATAGTAATAGTAGTAGTAGTAGAAGTAGTAGTAGTAGCAGTAGCAGCAGTAGTAGTAGTAATTATATTAGTAGCTGAAATAGAAGTAGTAGAAGTTGTTTATGTAGTAGTAGTAGAAGTAGCTGCAGAAGTAGTACTATCATAATACAATCAAAAGCTGCAGTGAAAGTAATGGTAGTAGCAGTAGAAGTAGCAGTAGCAGTAGTAAGAGTAGCAGCAGAAGTAGAAGTAGTAGTAGCAGTAGTAGCAATAAAAGCAGTAGCACTAGAAGTAGTACTAGTAGTAGCAGTTTGTAGTTTACATAGTAATAATAATAGTAGTAGTAGTAGTAGTAGTAGTAGTAGTAGTAGTAGTAGTAGTAGTAGTAGTAGTAGTAGTAGTAGTAGTAGTAGTAGTAGTAGTAGTAGTAGTAGTAGTAGTAGTAGTAGTAATAGTAGTAGTAGTAGTAGTTGTAGTAGTAGTAGTAGTATAAGTAGTAGTAGTAGTAGTAGTAATAGTAGTAGTAGTAGTAGTAGTAGTAGTAGTAGTAGTAGTAGTAGTAGTAATAGTAGTAGTAGTTTTAGTTGCAGTAGTGGTATTACGTAAGGTACTACTAGTAGTTTAGTAGTAGTTGTTGTTGTATTAGTAGTAGTAGTAGTAGTGGTAGTAGTATTTGTTGTAGTAGTAGTAGTAGTAATAGTAGTAGTAATAGTAGTAATAATGATCGTAGTAATGCATATTTTGTGGTATCCGCATCGTTATCTTTGATACACTTTTATTTCCATGACGTTATTTGATGTAATGGTGTAATCTTTATATACACCGTTGTTGATGCGTCTACGTTTGAAAAAAAAAACACAGTACACTCAAGTGAATGCAGCCTCAACTGAGCATGAAATTACCTGTAGCCTCCACACACCACAATGAGATCTGTGCCGTCATAGCATTCTACTTTTTTTTTCTGCCACACTATTTCAGCTGTAACTGAACACCAAATCTCCAGGCGCAGTTAATTTAATGTCGCATTCAGCTGAAACACAAAATGTCTTTTACTCAAATACGAATAATGCAATATGATTACAATAGTAATGTGTATCATATGCTATGCTGCTTTTATTGTTAAACATGTAAGATATGTTACCTGCTATTTCGTACACAATTACAAGAAATACAAGATAGCATTTTAATCCCGATATATCTATTTGTTCGGTATTGTATGCATAGTAACAGCGAAAGACACTCAAATACACGCCAGTATGTATACTTGAAATCAAAGCGCTGAGTAAAGATAGAAGAAACATATTTATGTATGGTCTAGGAAAAAATGGAACGTGTAGGTGAGTGATTAGCGGAAATCCTTCTTTCTACTTCAGATTTGCCAAAGTTGTAAAATTTACTTTAAGACGAGTTAATTGATTTATCAACTTTAATATAAAATACAGGTTTAATGATTTAAAAAATAAAGACATTCGTTAGTTTGACTTTGATACACTTCATACGCATCTCTTAATGAACACAGCTGTTTCAATTCAATTTGTTCTGGTGATATTTTTGTATATCATTACACAATCCAATAATCCAGATCCAATTAAAATGTTGAAAAAGCTAAAAGATACGACGTTGAAATATTGGTGTCATTAAAGTGTTGCAGATGACATGTTAAATACTGCTTTTATAACCTAGTTACGGTTTACTACAATATAAATGAAACAAAACAGTGGCCAAGCAATGTTACGTTAATTTTGATGAAACTATTTGGTGTCTGTACAATCGGAGCAGCCAAATTGTATGGTATAATCTAACAATGTTCAGACTTGAGAGTAAAGGGATAATATACCTTTTGGAGGTCGTTAACGTCCAAAGAGGTACGAACATTCGTTTAAAACAAAGTGAGTAGTACTTGGGCTTTAACGCACTGTACGGGCCTCTGCGGACGTTAACGACCAAACAAAGGTGTATTGTAGCTAATATTAAAAATGTCACTGCTTGAACTTGGTCACTTAAGAGAAGAAGTTGTATGCCGGTCCGGTTAGCTCAGTCGGGAGAGCACTCGCTCTGTAAGCGAGGGTCCCGGGTTCGAGTCCCGAACTGGCTGCACAATTGTCTCACCATGTGACATTTTGCTAGAAGAGCGTGGTTAATTATATAACATATTCGAGCGAGTATGCATGTCACGGCATGAACTTGGTCACTTAATGAGAGCAATTGTGTCGCGGCCCGGTTAGCTCAGTCGGGAGAGCACTCGCTCTATAAGCAAGGAGTCCCGGCTTCGATTTCCGTACTTGCTGCACAATATTCTCACACTGTGATATTTTCGCATTCTTTTTTTTAGAAGGGGGTGAATGTCATAGGATCAATTGCTCTGTATCTCTTTCATATGTGTGGTGTATGCTCTGTAGCTCTTTCATATGTGTTGTGTATGGAGTGGGCTACACAACACGCATAAAACAGATACAGACAAATGGTCCATGTGACAAAAACTTATATCTAGAGTAATAAACTCGAAACAAATGTAAAAGTTATTTAAAAATCGTATGTTTACAGTATAGACTTACCCAAAATCGCGCACCTGTATGCAAAAAAAACTAATATTTAAATATTTCATTACCAGGGCAGCGTTCAGTCAGCCTGGAATTGCACTGGTTATTCGCTATTTTGTTTTCCCGGATTCGAATTTTTAAATTAAATTTTACAGCGTACATCAGGTATGTAGTAAATAGAGAATATTAGGTTAGTGTTGAAGTAAGATACATTTATTTAACGAGGTTCAGAAAACCTCACGTTTTCGTGCCGAGCAAACAAACTTATCTTTATTGAATACTAAAGCTAGTATTATATTTATCCCATCATTTTCTATATTTATTTTGACAAATACGGAAGAAAACAAACTAAATATTACCAAAAACATAAAACAAATGTCACGAAAATCAAAAAGATGGCTCCATTATACTGCCCGTGTTTGCAGTGTGTGCATAAAGCTAAGTTTATTCCATGGTGGTTTATCTCGTCAATGCACGCCGGTTGATGAGATAAATAGTATACGTATCATAATAGCGTGTGTTATTGATATCGACCACAAGTACGAATTTGCAAGCGTGTAATAAAGGACAATAGAAACGCGGAGGACCGGTTAACTACAACATTGGACTGGTCGCTTTTTGGGCGTGCATTTACTGAATAATAAACCCGTTTTGACGATAACCGTCAGCTTTTTGTTCGTTAACGGACTCCTATAACGGAATATTTATTATATTATATTTGTTTAAAGATCGCTGTTTCAAGATGCAAAAACATTAGCGTATTATATGCATGTTAATTACTAGTTTGTGCAATGGGCGTGCCGTTGAATGCCCAGTAAACTTATTTTCACTAGAACCAATCAAACGGAACATGCGTTTTAAGTGGCATTATATATTATTTATTTGTCTTAACAACGAATAATAATAGCAATCTTTAATATGGATATTTTACCTTAAAAGGAAATGCATATTTTGCCTGTAATTGAATAATTCTGGCCCCATTCTCCAAATACTTACAAACGCACGTAGGCACACTCCCATAAACATGCACCTATATGCACGCATTAGTCGTTGAACAAGCAACAGACTTGTCGGTCGACATATCACACAACTGGGCCATGTTGTGATAACGGTTTTACAGTTTGCACAAGGCGTACATTGTTGTTTATTGTCCTTAAGTGGCATCTACATGTATACGGTTAACTCGTTAACAGTAAATTACAATTACTCTCTAAGTAAGCCAATCAAAATGAATCCAATAACAGTCAGTCAATGTCTTTAACAAAATTAGCATGATTTGGTCAATCTTAATGTACGTCACTTGTAAATTACTCTCCATTATATCAACACCGTATATTATACAAGAGTCTTGATTAATAAACAATGCCACCATCATGTGCTTGGAAGTACTTTACGCGGCCATTAGACAAAACCCAGGCAACGTGTAATCTATGTAATTTGTGTACGGAACGATTAACACATTAATTAACAATACATTAACAATATCTTACATTTCTTTACAATTTCCTAACACTCACTAAGTTATATTGCTCATTTACCACTGAAACAAGGTAAAACAACTACGTACACGTAGGCTACATATTTCGGATGGGTAAATATTCGGACAGAGTGCCGTATATAGTATAATTTACAAAACGAATATTCGAATATATTTGAATACATAAAACAAATATTCGAATATTGATTTCAATATTCGGCCCCATCCCTAGTATATACAATGTATATCGATGTTCTAAGTATGTTTCTTTTTTTTCGAAGTTCGCAAACAAAACGCTGGGGATGCGAGACATATGAAAACTTAGGTAACGTGCATTTACTATTGACGTATTAGCGTTCAGACTGAAATATTAAGGGTAATTAATTGTTTACGGACGTAAACGTTTGCTTACTGTGCTTATAAGTCTATACGCATATTTGATTGTATCAATGTTCGTTCTCATTCATCGATCGGTGTTTCAATAGATCGCTTTATTTAAATACTTACGTGCATAAAGAACAATAGCTTAATTAATCAGAGAAAGTTGTGTATTCCGATAATCGTGTGTACGGAATGAAACTGCTTATAATTAACTTTGTAGACCAAAACACCCATACCGTAAGCCACAACAAAGATCTTGTTCGAGAGACGTAAGTGCGTTTTGTTGTGTTTATGCTTGCGAATCTTACATATGTAATGCGGATTATGATTTATACTAAAGTCATTTTCAATTCATTGAAGCTAGGTAAATTAAAATACTGATCACAACATTATTATGGTTAATGTTAATGTTATAAGTGCTGCACATATTTGTGGTTGTGAAGTTCGAGTTTGATTCCAGAAGAAATCATGGCGTCACATCTTTCGACAGAAGTTATGAAATGTGTAGTTTCGAAAAGACTAATATGTATATGAACTAACGTTAAGTAATTCAGTGGACACTCTATGTATGATTGTAAAACCTAGCTTTGCTTAAAAATTGATTACATCTGCTGTTTCATACAATCACTTTGCAGTGTTCTGTAAAAATAGCTTGTTTGTCAAAGTGAGTTTTTAATCTCTCATCGCACTTTGCTTTAGGACTCCACAATTGTCTTTCACGGTATCTGAATATACATGCTTATACTGCAGCCCCATCACAAGTACAACTGTATTTATATCATTGGAATTATATACATAAATATGTTTTTATATATTCATAATTTCTTAAAATAACTCAGTTTGTAAATGTTCTAGTAAATTTGTGGCAATATTTGCTGAAACATATATCCAGAACATTAGTTATAACGTAAACAAAACACAACAACTGCCATTACGTATATTATTTAGATAAAATATTTAACTGTTATTAACGGTACATCTACACACATGTATAAGGCAACATGTAGCTTGTTAAATATCGGATGAAATATAATTTTAATACTGCATGCTAATTTTATTGTGTACATGTTGTTTCACAGTGCATGTAATTAATATTACATTACAGATCATTGTCAGTCAAATAAATATGGGACGCTTGCTGAACTAAAGAGCAGGGAATATGCGAGCGTTTCATCTTACAACAGTCGAAAACAAAAGGAGACATTTTCCGACAGTGTCCTCGTTCAAACAAAGTGCGGCTTGTGATGAAAGAGATTATGTTAATATGAAACTGTCGAGCTTGTAAAAGCAGTTATACTATAATGTTATTAATTAGTTGAATTCATATTAGCATTATTATTAGACTGATGACAGCCGTATTAGTGTGAGGCCGTAGGCTGAAGGCTAATACGTCTTTATGAAGCCCAATAACACGGCCAACGTCAATTTTAGTAATTACCTGTACAATATTATGCAGCATATTTTCGGTTTCGATATTATCAAAACTAGTGTTTTCATATAAATATAAATGGTATGGAGCATCTTTCAGTTTTAATAGTACAAGTTAGATCTATCATAACTATTCAGTATTGTTTCAATAAAAATAGAGTGTAACAACGCAGCACAAATGTTTAACTATGTTTTATTCTTTTAACTGTGTATTGTGAAATATAACAACAAACAGTACATTAATTAATTGCTACGAATATTGTTTTCGAGAAAGTCGCAAAATGTTTAACACCGCCGATCGATATGCACTGTTATCCGACCAAGTCTTGGCAAACCTGTCTGTATTCACCAACACACTAT
Source organism: Congeria kusceri (assembly GCA_027627225.1). Lineage (NCBI taxonomy): Eukaryota > Metazoa > Mollusca > Bivalvia > Myida > Dreissenidae > Congeria > Congeria kusceri. The sequence goes on along the minus strand of CM051029.1, from coordinate 14,599,831 downwards.
TTAACCATTCTTAGACTTTTAATAAAGAATAGACTCTCAATCCAGAAAATATACTCAAGTGTAATTCACCAAAGCATTTTGTTTAAGAATATTCTTAAAACGTTTAAGTATGTTCCAGTGTATGCTTAAGACATTGTTGAAAAGTTGAAGACGACGATTAGATGTGAAATAAAATGAATAATTTACTTACTTACTAAGTTACTAAGAGAGTTTTCAAATTCCGTACGCTTAGCCTTCCACAATCTTTTTTCAGCTGAATCCTCTCTTGTCAGTGAGAATATGCTGTTGTCGAGTTTACAGAGCAAACGCTCAGCTAACTCGCCGATTCCCTTCTCTTTCTGAGGTGTATCCAGCCATCAAATCCAATTTTAATCCAATTATTACTAAATAATTAAATCGAGTTCATGAAAACAAACGCTAAATTGAAGAATACGTCAAGGGAAGTAAATGTGTGTTTTGTGGTCGATATCGTCAGGATGTCATGATTCGTCACTCGGTAGATTCGATCCAATACATTAAAAAGTACGAATGTTGCCCAAGCTCACTTTATTTTGAGGAAGTGCTACATGCAATAACTTTTAGTAAAAAATACAAAGCGCATAGTTAATTACGCTGATCGTTTTCAAAATGGCGTCAAAAACGTGAGCTAATCTTAAATCATGATTTTGTGAATCTTGTATTGGTCGCTTTTTCCATATTGGCCGCTTTCTATCCGTATTGGCTGAGTTTTGAAATTTATTAATAAAGTTTTGAATATTTAACTCACAATATTCTCGTTTAATATAAAGTCAATAAATAATTCAAGTGAGCACACAAGTATTTGTTATGACTTTGTTTATATTAAGCATAACAGTCGGTCAAGGTGATATAAAATACAGATATGTATCATTTCTCATCGTGTATTCTCGTCTCTGTTGTTTCATTATATATGTGCATATGAATTAAACGCATGCAAATGGTTATTGACGTGGCTTTATTGGGCATTGGTTTTTAGCAGTCCTAAGAACATACTTGTTCCACTTGAAAATACGGCGATAATGTATGCATACATCGACAAATAGACCCGAAGCAACATACACAGGTTAATACAACGCACATACTTATATCAGCTTGTTAAATACTCAACAGCATTCTTAATATTCTCATGGGCTGTGTAATTGGCTTACTTTATGTCAAAGTATGTGTGTTTAATTCTAAACATCGACGCTACTAAATATAATTTAATAAACTGGCACCAACAGGTCTTTTTTTTTTTTCGTAAATGCATTTTAGTACATGTATATGGCACGTATCGACGGTAGGTCGAACAAAAACAATTGAAAAAGTATAGGTAATTAACATAGCATATTTATTGATTCATTGTAAATACCATGACCTTAGCTCTTTAACCAGTTAAATATCGTGTAAATATACAAACAGTGTTCATCGATGTTACTTTTGTGGGTGCAGGGAATGAGTAGTATAAGTGTAATAGATTACGAATAAAATGATTTGTTTATGGTAGAAATACCTTCACGTGCATGCGGGCCATTCATAAAACGTTGTATGACAATAAGAGGTATGCATTAGAGCTGCGCGAGTTGTAGGCGTGATTTCAAATGCAACTAGAACCAGGTATCTAGGCAAACATTTGTATCTTTACATAATTTAGTTGTCTTAAAGATTACCTCGACATTTTGTTGTACGAAATAATTATTCGAAGTAGGTGTGCATACTTTTTGGCAAAATACTGACGATATTCTCCTTAACATCAAGACAAAATTAATTCAAACTTTCCACATTCTTGTTAAACACTTAAATCATTAAAGTCCATACGAAATAACTGTGATCGGTTGTTTACAAAATTTCAGATGGTAAGTCAGTAATCCAAGTAAATCTGTATTAGAAGATTTTAAATACGAAACCGTCGATTTTTTTTTTAAAACATACCTACAGGCTGAGTGGTATTATTATTTCCGAATGACAAGTACTTTTCGTTAAATGACACAACGTTTACTTTTCTCTGACAGGTTAACAATTGTAATAATGTTAACGATAACTAATTTCAATCGAAATACTATGTTTACATCACATCAAATTTAAGGCATATTTTGTAATACACATGTGTTGCCTTGTTGACACGTGCTGTAGTCTCGTGTATTGAACATCTTATCACGTCGTAGCATAGGGTACACAAGGTTATGCAGAATTATACAAATTTAACACGTTAACACATCTGTTTCAAATGAAAAAAGTAAATGTACCATAAGGGTTGCTAGGTTTGCGAATCACCAATAACACTAACTTAATTAGCACTCGAGCAAGCCCTTGTCTTATTAATTTGGACTATTCACTTCAATTTGTACAGCTAAATGAGTTAAATCCGGTTGCTCCTCCGAGAATGTGTGATCAAATTTGCAGTAGAAATTGAAGTAGTAGTAGTAATAGTACTAGTAATAATAGTAGTAGTAGTATTAGCAGTAATAGTAGTAGTAGCAGTAGTAGTAGTATTAGTAGTAGTACTAAGAGTAGTACAAGTAGTACTAGTAGAAGAAGTAGTAGTAGTAGTAGTTGTTGTTGTTGCTGTTGTTTTAGTAGTAGTAGTTGTTGTTGTTGTTGTAGTAGTAGTAGTAGTAGTAGTAATAGTATTAGTAGTAGAAAAATAAACAACAGCAGTAGTATTAATAGTAGTATTAGTTATAATAGTAGTAGTAGTAGTAGTAGTAGTAGTAGAAAAAACAACAACAGCAGTAGTATTAATAGTAGTAGTAGTAGTAGTAGTAGTAGTAGTAGTAGTAGTAGTAGTAGTTATTATAGTAGTAGTAGTAGTAGTAGCAGTAGTAGTAGTAGTAGTAGTAGTAGTAATAGTAGTAGTTGCAGTAGTAGTAGTAGTAGTAGTAGTAGTAGTAGTAGTAGTAGTAGTAGTAGTAGTAGTAGTGGTAGTAGTAGTAGTAGTAGTAGTAGTAGTAGTAGTAGTAGTAGTAGTTCCTTAGCTAATCTCGGTTTACCATCTTATAAAACGTTGAAAACTGATATTATCATGGTTACAGAATTAGGCAAATAATACATTATACGTTCACGATAGAACCGATGCATACATGAATATTAACACATATATTCGGCGGCATAATATGTGATGTTATTGATTAACTGTATGTGCAAATTTGAGTTGTCATATCTAATCAACGTGTTGTGTTGTATCTCGTTTACATATCCAAAAATCATGACACAATTATCGCAGCAACCCCGAGTACCAGCTACCAGTAGTAATGTCGGCGAGTTGTCCAGCACTGTAACCTGTTTAGTGGAATAAATAAACTATCATTACAAATAGACGTGTCAAAGTATACATTTGTTACTTACAACAATATACAACGTAAACCAGCTATTGATATATTAAATTGTATTACATACAATTCAAACGCGTGTATCCCAAAAAAGTCAGACACGCCCGCTGTTACATTGTATGAAGGTGACATGGGTGAAGTCTGCACTTTAGGATGTGGTATTCGCAATGATGACCACTGCGGTCTATTCAGTTATGTTATACTTTTGTCCGGCATGGAAGAATGTTCAAATTACTTGACATAAGTGATAAGCATTATAAGACGGCATGTGGCGTGCAAGAATCAGGTCTGCAGCTGAAAGGTCAAATTGGCAGACATGATCACAGTCACCAGATGGTGTGTCGCATGTAAGAACCTGACTTGTGAAGTTAGTGAATTACTTCTCTGTATTGATCACTGTGCAAAGCATGATTTAAAAATAATAAAATGCATTTTGTTGATTATTCAAAGAATTATTTAAGATAGCAAAAGTAGGTGAAGCATACGAGAACCATAACTCATAATTGCCCAAAATGTTTAATTACAACACTTCATTGAATTTTTTGTCAGGACTAAAACTATTGATTGGAAGTTTGTTATACCTCGACAACTTAAAAGAATAAGAGAATACATTAGCAGAAAGTACAATATAAAAGGACGATTCTCCTTTTGCAAAATAATTTGTATGCACATAGACAAACGGCGCCATGTAAAACAGGCTGCATAGGAGGGGGCATCCGTGCCTGTGGACACATTTCTAGTTCGCCAATATTTTGGAACGAACACATGCATATATAGCTCAAATAATCATAGCTGACATTTCAAGCCGAAATTCTAATAAATAAAGAAAATACAACAATTTCTATTTCTTTCCATTTGTTGTGTGATAACTTGTGTTGATTGTGCATTTCTTTTTTAAATTACATAACATTGAATTCTAACAAGTTGCTTATATAAACAGAAAGCTACATGGTCAAATTTATCACATGGCCAAATATAAAAGTCATGGTTTTTTAAGATTAAAAATGGTTGGGCAAACAGTTTTATCATTTCGGAAGATAGCGAGGTATTTGAGCATCCCATGTTATCATTTAGTATTGATATTATGAAATTGATATAAAATTCCTTTAGACCTTTAGGCAAAAACAAAATTGTGCTTTTTGGACAATGGTCTCTAAAAAGTTAGGTAGGATTTGGATTGATTTTTTTTTTTAAGACAAATTTCGCTAAAATAAAATAGTCAAAATTATCTAAAATCTGACAAAAAATGATTTAACGGAAAACAATCGTCGCTAAAAACGTCGGGGGGAGGAGGTTCGTTAGGTCGGATCGGGTTGCACGAAACACATAAAAAAATGTGGACTTACCACTGTCATTTTTTGATTTAACGTTTGAAGTTGACAATCCAGGTTGTAAGTTTTTTGAAGAATGGAACATAAACAATAAATATAGCAACACGCTCTTTCTAGTCGTGTTCACAACGCAGACGTTCAAGTTGGCATTCTCTTTCAATGGTTTATTGAAGCCGATTTCTTTTGCAGTCGTAGAACTCAAATTATTTTGTTACAGAATTACCAAAAATAAAAGTAGTAAAGATTAATAACAGCACATGTTAAGAATACCTCTCCGATATATTTAACTTTCTCTTTCTGTCCATTGGATTTTCCTCAGCCAAGGAGACTAGTACCGAATAGAAATATATTGCAATTACATTATACGATAATTTACAATAAGCGCACGCTTTGACTAGTATTAGGTGTAGCGATTTATAACATGTACCTTAATGTTTGTCTGCATCGACACATCTGATTTATATTGCTACGGTACTGTATCACGTAATCTGACTCAAGCGCATATACAATGAGACAATTACTTCAAGAAACTGATTTGTTATAGCGTAAATTACACCACATGAGCTTTAATGAACATTAAACATGTTAGCATGTCATCGAGTACAAGTATTGTTTTTATTTCTTCAAACAAATATATGGTCACATAGAGGACTGAAAAGGTTGTCACCATTAAGTGATGTTTTAAATGATTAACATTAAACATGTCGCTTCTATCAAAGTTTAATTTGTGTAAGTATTGCGATATGTAACTTAGTTTTCTGTCATCTGTACGCCGGCATTGAGCAAATAACATCCCGTGGAATAAACTTTGCTTTATTTCATGACAAAGGGAAAGATACAACACGCGCATCCTTATAACGTCATCTTGTTGATTTATATGTTTATATTATTTCATATTGTTTTTTTCTTGTTAATCGGTATGTTGATTTAGTTTATTTTCCAAATCTACATACTAGTAGAAAACGTGTGCAATGTATTATACAATTGGTCAATGTGTGTATACTGTGATTATCCGATATATTATATTACGTTATACACCATCAACTAAAAAGAGTTAATGACATTCTCGCATGCAAACGTTGTATGAAAACACCCGCTTAGCAACATTCTACTGTATGCCTGTTTACCAAAGCGGAAATATATTGTACAATATAGTTATTATATCCGTTGGATGCGAATGATTGTTAGTTTAATATCGATTTTCTTTCTGCAGATAAAAGATCACTTAATACAAAATTGTCGTATTTATATCAAAACACGAAAATCAGTGGAAGGGCTCTGCGTATGACGTCATCAAACGTTGCTCGCGAGCTTACATGAAGTTGAAAAAAGATCAAGGTCTTTATTGGGTCATGTTTATTTTTATGTTAGATCAAGGATTTCAGAATAAATATTGGCACTGTGGACATATAAAATAGTTTGTTTACATTCAGATCAATTTAATATGATGTCTTTATGATGAAACGATTGGGTTTTATGCGCAAGCGCAAAGTCGAATGCTTTACACACAAATTAGTGTTGAGGGTACATGAGGTTTTAATTGGTTTAAAACGTCAAAATCCGCATGTGGCATAAGCTGTGTGTCTTTATTTAAACAACTGAATACATCATGGAAACACTACGTAACTTTTGAATATATATAACGTGTTATTCATAAACAATATTGACATCCATGTAAACATTTTTATCAACACATCGTCTGGGCTATTGTGCGTTAGATTTTACCTGGCAACTCAGTAATTGTCGTTACCATTTGGAGATTTTCGGTAGTTTTCATAACAGTTAAACAATTGTAAATATAACTGTATGTTACAAATCCGACAACCGTATAGCTTATCTCTGTGGCTCAGTAGGTAAGTAAGGAAAATCATCTAGGACATAAACCCGTCATCACTAGTTCGCGCCCAGACTTTTCCTATGTTTTCAGTTTTGGAAAAGATTATTTAAGCAATACTGATGCTATCCGGCGTTTGATCCTCGTCACAACTAATTTATTTTAGTGTGTTATTTTATTATTTAGATTTGTTTGTATTGTTTATTATTTATATTGCATAATAAGACGTGTAGCAAATCAGTCATTTGTCGTTATTGGCTGCCTTTGTAGAATACCATCGCAAGTAATTTCTATTTCGCTGTGGTCCGTATAATTATATCACCTGTTAATTACCACTTTGTTCAATTGTTCACTGTCATTTCTCAAGAGGTTAGTTGCCTCTTATATTTGTTCCTTGCTGAATATTTGTACTGCAAACGCAGTTATCGGCAAATGTCTGGTGAGTATAAGAGCATTCGTTATGTTCCTTGCATTTGCATTGATGTAAGCGTCCATGAAGATAAGTGTATGCAGAGCTTCTGGGTTTGTTTAGCGCAAAATCTCAAATACATTATTTGAATGCTTCTTAGCTAAATCGTGTTTTACCGATTTGAAATCAATCAAATTTCAACATAAATAAGTTAATACACTACAATGAATCATGCATATGATAACCATTGACTCGACTAAAATTAAAAGCAAGCAATAAAATGTTCCTTACAGCACATGTAAATTTACACACTTCCAGTAGGCTACACACCAGCTCTCACACTGCATGTGTTTGTGATTAACACAGTGTAGACTCATATCGTTATATTGAGATTGACGATCACAATATACAGTTGTAACGGAATTAAATAAAACATTTTGATATAATAGGTCAAACCTGACGCTCATATATACATACATAATTATATGAATAGTGTTAAACCATGTTAAATCGGAAAAGACGTGTTTCCGATATTTGTATCAATATATGTCGGTATAACAATATAATTGTATTATTATTTTAGAAATAGTGTTAAATCAATACGGACTGTGTGCCTTTCAATCAACACAAAATGTCGCGACACTGAATGTAAATAATGACTATTGATTAAAACAAGAACACTCGGGTAGGCGGAAGTTTAAATGCATGACTATATTTCTCAAGGTGTATATACACTGTGTTTACCAGTTTACATACGATTATTGAGCGTGCTCTTTTTATGGAGGAGAATAAATGAAAATTAAAAAACGCTGATTTAGTTATGACTGTCTATAGGACATAATTTAAGTATATGATTGCATAATTAGGACGTACCGAGACAGGTTCGGATAAATAACTGCCACCAATCATTAACCCAGGATGGAATTAATACACTACTTTCGAACACTGTGTATCGTTGCATTGGCTAAATATTGTGGTAAGTTTAGGTATAAGTATATTAAATTTGTACACACGTTTATTTGCATGCGAAATGTTGATACACGTTATAGTTCGGACAAAATTACGTGCCACTTATGAATTCGTATGTGCCTATTTATACTCTTTATCATTTCCTACATTTATACTCGGTTTCGTTCCCTCACCTGTTTCACTTGTTGTATTTATATCAAGAACTCTTGTTGTTTTTTTCATCGAGCACTCTTACATCGATTAAATGCCTCCAAATTCGCAATTGGAAGAACATATTTAAAGTATTTAGAGTATACACATTGACAAATTCTTAATATATTAATGCGTCTGTGACAAGGTTCAAATTTCCGATGTAATGTTAATCGGTGCGGCGTAATATAGTTTGAAATTAGTTCAGTAGGTTACGACTATAAATTTATTATTATGCATTCGCGTGTATCTCTTATTTCCTCAGGTGTATTGATAATGGCACTGATTTATGTGCGGTGGTATACATCTCATGCTATGATTGATATTGATATCGCGTGTTTACTTCTTTAGGTGTACTTCATTCGTGCGCCTGTGTGTCTCATCGTAGCTAACTATTGAGCCCCTCATATACATTTTCTGAATATGATATCATACAGTATAGTTAAACCCGAAACACACTGTGTTTGTCAATGTACTTCAATTTGAATACAATTAGAATGTTGTTATTTTCGAAATATTGTTAATTTAAAGCGGTCTCTATGTACCTTTCGAAAGGCAATATATTTTACAGGCCAGTATTTCATTAGTTCTACCAGATTAAAATCACCATATACGCCATTCACACGTACATATGCATGTGAGTACTGTCATTTGTGGAGAAATCAATCCCCGAAGCTCGGCCAATTCAGTTATTATGAGATAATACTTTTTTTAAATGCTTGTGTAAACGCCTGTCATATGTAGTATAAAAACCATTTTATTGTTATAATATTTACTATTAATTTGTATAGCTAGAACTAGATCTACGTCTTAAGGACGTAACAAACATGAAAATGTGCAATGCTTAAAAATTGCTGGATTACTGTCAGAAATGGGTGAAATTATGTTAGAAAAAGGTCGCATTTGGGTTTGATCTAGACAATGGACCGACGTCAGAATCTGACTTGTAACTGCATTGCAAAACAAACTAAAATGCAACATTGCTCTAGAGCCAGGCCCAGCGTTGGTTAAAAGCCTTACCAACCAAAATTGTTTACTGGTAGTGTGCACATATAACGCTGTTGCCTATATTAAATAACTCATATTTTGCCATGACGAGGTTTAAAAATATATTATATATTACCTTTGTAATAGTTCTATGTTGTGTGATATGCATTACTTAGCTCTGAGCGATTTGTATTTATTTTTGATATGCATGTATGCAGTTTAGGGAGATAATTTTTTATCCACTTGTAAACATCATCCTATTTTGATAGTTGCCCTTTACGTTTACGCTATTCAGGTCAATATTTAAAAACTGGCACATTACTGAAATTATTTTTGATTATTAATTTTCGAATGTAATTATAAAACGGTGTATAGATAAATCTTATCTTTAGGTTATACTCATAGAGTATAAAAACGTAACTGTAATGAATGTTAACAGAGAGAAGAGAACGGTACAGAAAATGTGGTGTTAAGAAAAAAAGAACTAAACTGTCCATTCAAATTGCAATAAGTTGATATAAACTTAATATAACATTCATTAAGTAATGGGTTACAGATATATATTGGGTCAAACAAATCGCGCTTTTGACTTTGTACTTAGACGAACACAGTTGTTAACAACCCCTACCACATATGTTCAACATAAAATCGCCGTCCGAGCATAATGATTTGGGTATGTATGTGTTTTAAAGGATTAACTCAAATACAGAGATACTTAACAACACCTTGTGCCATGTTATAGGCAGACACTTTGGGAATGATGCATGAGTATTCATTACGTTAATGCCGCTGTGCATAGCGCGTAAGAAATCATGATACAATGCCAACTAATATTAGTTGAACATACTTATTTTAATCGAAATGTTCTGGCTCTGTTTAAAACGAGACGTACAATCAAAGGTAAAACTCTAAATAAAATGTACAACAGATAACTTACGTGTAATACTCTGTGTATTCTGTACTGAAGGCTAACACACTATCAACTATCGCGGAACACATCCAACCTTTATCGTTGTTTGAAACATCCGCTGACTTGATTACACAAGAATACATTCTAGTTAAATTCCAAATATCTTGACAAGTCGTTGGCATTTGGATAACAATTGCTATAAGGAAATTGTTGAGTAACGATGGTTTCTGGGAAGGCCCCTTCATCAGTATGTTCCCAAAACACATTGAATACATCTTTATATGTACCACAAACTAACGGTATTCGGTCGTTAACCATAATATTTGCTGCTCAACTTGCAACGTCTCTTCCTGTGTAGAACCGCTGAAAAAAATGTATTTCAATGATATATTACATGTTATACGATTTATAAATGTTAAAGTTAAGACTGATACAGCTTTGATTTTAATGTTAAATGTTTATTGAACATATTAACACTCAAACATACCTGTAATTATTGTCTTGAACACGATGAGTTTTGTTATACCAGCATGTGGATTCATTTCAATCGTAAATGTTTAATCCACAATGTTTCATAAAAACAAAACACACGGGGCTGTTGTCGTCAACAACATACCAGTCCATTAGATTACAACTCACTAAATGCATTGTATGTATACATTGTTAAAGCGATAAGACATCAAACCAGAGTTGTCTCTTAATATTGTTTATTGACGTTGTTCGTCGTAATAGTTCAAAAGTAACATTGAACTATTAAGAACGATGATAGCATGTCAACCTGTGCCTATAATGAAACTCTATAAAAGATTCACTTAATTCTGTCAATACAGCTGACAAAACGAGTGGACATTTATACAGGTTATATTGATTGAGCGAAATAACAAGCTTGAGTTTTTCTTTCTCTGAAACTAAACGAGAAAAATGTGTTCATACTTCATTTGTAATTAATCATACACAGACCATGCGTCGGAAATGTTTTTGCAAATTGTTATTTGGAAATTACTGAAATCATTGGTTTTAAACATTACATATGTATGGAACAAACCAATTGCCAAACAATCACATGAAGAAAACTGAAAAAAATGTTTGACTTTAAATGTTAAAGGACAAGTAATCAAGGTCAGGTAGCACGTGGAACAAACTGGCATTCAACATTTCTCATATATTCCTTTAGTTTATTTAATTGTTTGACAACCAGGCTCCCATTGAAAAGTAATAAAGTTCAGGTAGCACGTTGAACAAACTGGCATTCAACATTTGGCATTTATTCCTTTAGTTTATTTAATTATTTGACGACCAGGTTCCCATCGAAAATACACTTTCGGACTTGCAAGTATTATCAATGTTTAAACACGCGAATATAGAAATGTTCGTATTAATGTCGGGCAGTTTGGCTAGCGCTGCGGTTGGCTAATCTGGATCCCGGCCGCACGTATCAAAACAGTGTGTCATGCATACGATAATGGTGGCTCCCACTAGCAGTAAAATGTTAATTGCTATTACACTGTATTTGACTTCAGACCATATGACAGACTTTTAAAGATATATCAGTGTATTTATACGATTGCATATGTGTCATTTAATGTCATAAAATAGTCATAGTACCTGTTATTTTTAGTTAATGTAATAACTGGCTAGTATTTCGGACAAACACATTTAATTGGCAATATGAGATTTTTACATCGTACAGAAATATTTTATTGACAATTAGTCTTTCGCATGTCCGTAACGTCAACGAAATGAAAATATGACAGTGTTTAATTAGTTTGGCTTTGAAATCGTTTAGCCTATAAGTACATTCTGGTAAGACACTATTTATATTCATCGCCGTTACTGTAGATTCTGCAGTGCATACTGTATTGCTTTATTCTTACCGAATATGCAGTCAGACATCAATGCAATTTATTATTGTTATGTATTCAAAGTACACATGTCGAGAATATTTTGCTACCAGTCCGGTATAAAACTTTGGCAGAAGCATATTTTAATTATGGTATCAAATCACCAATTCGGTTTAAAATTATTGCGTATACATACAATTATATGTGCAGACCTTAAGCTATGGAAGTGTATAAAAATTTGATGATGTGCATTTAAATTAAAGTACAGTTGTTTAAAAGTGTGACCGTCAGAAAAAAAACAACAGTATTTACTATTGTATGGTTTGGGCTCAGACAGAATGAAATGTCTTAGTGGTAAATATGCCTTTGTGCAGAGGCAAACATTCTGAATTTATTGTAAAATTAAATATTTGACCAACAAGCGGCATGCAATGCAGAAACGTAAACTTTAAATAAGTACATGAAGAATAAGTCAATACAAAATAAACGTATGAAACAGATTATTGCCATCCAATGATTTTATGATATAATCCATTATTTGCGTGTGCGTGACACTATAACATAGTAGCAGTGGCAGGTTATCCAAAATAAGTGGTTTTTCCACTCGCTCCGATGAGATAGAGTTGAATTTCCGGTCCCGGCGCGTGCGACTTGGTTTTCTCCAAAGCCCATGACCACACCAAAATTAAAAAAAAAAATATATTTCAATGAGAAGTAACTAAAACTAGTTGGCTATACCAGCTATGATTAAAAATTCGTCCAAATGTTCGCTGTGTCTTTAAATGTAACATACGGCAAGGCTGGTGGTACACATCCCAGCGCCACTAATTATACCGCTACGGCCCAGAAGGACGTCGTTTAGTACTAAAATTATATTAACCGGGTATAAATTGTACAAATGTATCTTGCTATCTTTATATAAGACGTAGTGTTGTTATAAGCGTTTTAATTGGAAGAAAATTATTTTGTGGTAAAAACATTTATTCCTCTGCACTAACTACCTTATGTATATGTTTGCAGGATTTTGAATAATGATATATTAGTGGTATTTAACCTAACACGTCTCAGATCTGTGATAATTATCATGTGGTAAATATCTCCGAATGTAAACACAAGTTAGCAAATGAGCAAGATGGAACTGTTTGTATCTAAGAGGATCGGTTTGATTAATGATGAGCAAGATGGAACTGTTTGTATCTAAGAGGAGCGGTGTGATTATTGTTCGTTCGATGATTTTCCACATTACAGGCAATAAACCTTGCAAGTACTTTCAAACGTCAGTTCCACTTCGAGAAAAACGATAACATTTAACTTTACGATCCTTTGCGTTTTCATGCAGTTTTACACAATTTATATGTTATATGCGTTTGATAATTGAAATGTTCAATACAATATATTTGCTAACGTATTCTTATTAAATGAACAAAAATACATGTATATACATTTTTTGTTATTCTTTCATATCAAAATACACAAAACAACAGGATAAAAATAAAAATAGGTGGAACATAGTTACCAGTATTATACATTGTTATTGCAGAATAAGTATGTCAGATAGGATCAGAGAAAAATACTTCGCAAGAGCACCGAATTCGAATTAACAGCATGGTAGAGAATTATTTACTAAAATCATAGGAAAATAATTGTAATATGTACTGATTATTTATAGGTTCCTATGATCAGCTAGCAGAAATTGGACAACGAAATGTGCAGTTGAACTTCAACTTCAGCTGGACTACAGAACAAAAACTCGTTGACTGTTACAAAGAACAGGTGTATATAGGGCGGTGTGGGGGCAGATATTTGATAGATTGTACAGTGGTAGATACAAGTGTTGGTATATTTAGTATGTCAACAACAAATGATCTCTCAGCTGTGAACATCACCGTAATGACATTCGCTGAAACAACAGCAGGAACATACAGCTGCTCAAAAGAGAACAACGTGCAAACGACGGCAATCTTAATTTTGGCGCAAGGTACACTTAGTTTATGTTTATGTGTTACTTGCATGTAACTCAAAACAATCGCTAATGGACAGAACACCTACTTATTCGCTCTATCACAATCTACTAAAAAGTAGAATACTTTGAGACGATGTGTAATCCTACTAACAGAACGGAATATAACAGGCAAAAAGAACGTTACACAATGTTTTTTTGTATTTGTTTTTATTTTATGTTGACGCACTTTTAATTGAATTGAAAACAAATCTAAAATTTTAAACTGAATATGCACCTTGTATACTTTTGATTAGTTTCCTCCGCGGTTATGTTAAGAAACACTAACAATTATGTTATATAATACATTTAATTCAAATATAAATCAACTCTTTAAAGTTTAAACTATACATGTTCTTGTATTCATTATTTTCAGAGATTAAAATATATACTTTTACAGACATGGTCTCAGTCTTGCAATTATATATGGGAAAAATATCTTAACGTACTTTTAATTCGTAAATTTAGAAACGCATATGTTTGTTTCAGAACATCGTCGCATCAACTCATGATAGAACAAGGACGATATTTAAACTTAGATCGAATTAGAAGATGATGTCGTTTGTGTAAAATTCTGCATTGAAAATTAATACCATTTCTTGCTTATATGTCCTTTCTATGAAGATCTTCGTGTAGAGTTTATTGATACCACATTTTTTACATTTCCCCTGCAATCAATAAGTTTAATAAAGCAATGAGCTCACGTGACGAAAATGTTATGAGAAATATTGCCATGTATATCTATTATTATTTCGAAAGACGAAAAGTTCTGCTAACTTAACTACAATTATGTGTTGCTGTACCACCATATTAGCCCACAATTATATGTTTATTTAAATGTGTTTATGCATGTGTGCATATATATGCAAGGGCCGGTGGCCATGAAGCAAATAAACCAATTGAATTGAATTAAACTGTATCGACAACTTATAAAATACTAGCATGCACATGTTAGTTGATATGAATGCGTGTTTAGCAAAGAAAACGAAATAATCGGATTTTAAAGTTTACGCACTTTTTTACAGATTATATGACACAACAAACTGTACTATTTTGCAACACGAATTCATACACATTTACTGCTTACAAACAAGTGATTTATTTGTATTCAGTAAAAACCGAAATTATGTCCTATTGGCCATAGTATGCTTTGCATGACCAGGATCCGTACGAAGTCATACAAAACAACATTATCTCTGCCAATTCCAGTGAACCTCACAGCGGCGTCTGTTCTACCACAGACATCCATTTCATATCCAGTATATAACGAAGGATCGAACTTCACATGTTTCACGTCAAAGAGCAGACCCTTGGCCAGCATTGATTGGTTTGAGAATCAGCGAAACATTACTGATAATGCCAGTTATACATACACATATGATGTAGCGACTAGCGTTCTGCGATATATACCAACTTCGTACCACGACAGAAACTTGTCTTGTATTGCCCGATATGTGTACAAGACAATTAACATAATTATACATCGTGTTGTAAAATTACAAATACAATGTAAGTATATTCGTTGCGCTTTTTCAAGAACTTTTTCAAGACCAACATCCAGCCAAAAGTTTATAACATGATATGTTTTCCGATCTGATTGCAATGCATGTGTATGTTTTCTAAAAGTAGATAGACTGAGCTGGACAAATAAAACGTATTTGTTGAATGGAAAAATAATAATCAGCTGTTATCGACGAAAAATGCATTTCTATTACATTCGATGACAAGTTATTGGATTATTTATGTTTACATATAATATATCGAATACCTAAATAAGAATAATACTCTTTTTTGAAGATGTTTGTTAACGTTTTTCATGCGGTATATGCAAACGCTTGTTTAAGTTTTCATCAACTGTTTATTAAAACACTCGATTTGTTTATTTGTATATTGTTTCATTATCTATTCATGACTATCTAAACTGGAAAAATTCACTGGTAATATATTAACTATTAAAGGAGCTGAAATAATGTGCAATGGTGCATCACATGGTTTATACATGTAATGTAAATTCATTGAAATTTATTAGATATTTTATTATTAATATAAGCTAGCGTGCTTGCCCGGGATCGGAATAAATCACAACCACCGAAAACAATGTGTAACTAATTTATTATGTGTGCAGTCCCCGTTACCAGACCTAGCGTTACTGTGAGTAACAAAAACGTCACGGACAGTGTGATAATCCGAGAAAACGATTCTGTGGAATTCAAATGCTCTTTCTCCGGATGTCCGCCTCCTTCGTACAGTTGGGTATACCCAGGAGGAACCGCGACAGGACATATGGTGGTGTTGCAGTTTAATCGGACTTCCAATTTAGAAAACATTTCATGTGAGGCAAAAAACACGATTCTTTCACTAAATGGATCGATGAGCAACCGACCTACACAAAACGTGACAACCTTAATGTTGAACGTGTCATGTAAGTTTTCGTTGATTTGATTAGTAATGTGGATAAACACTGACCAGATCTTGTATAAAAGTATGCACTATGCGTTAAGTAATGTAGAGATGCAATAACCAGCTCTTGTATTTCTGTGTCTTTCTGTAATATTCATTGTCATATATGCTTTAAGCATGTATGTTCAAATGTTCAACTATAATGTGTGTATGTATTAACAACAGAATACACGCGAATATACTTTTCGAACGCTTATAAGTCCCTATTCATATATGGCGTATGATAATACTTTCAGATACCCCCACCTTCAAACGCTTCATAAACAAAAACGAAAATTTCACTATAAATGACAACATAAAAGTAGTGAGAGGGGACAACATCAATGTTGTCTGCGAGTGGGACGCTAACCCTGCTGCTACGGTATACTGGCAGGGACAGCAGACAAATTCGTCTTCATTGACTCTCACTAACATACAGCAAGACACGGTGTGGACATGCCTTGCTTCTAACTTTATTCTGGAAGCAAATGGAATGAAAACACTAGAAACTTCAACCAATAACTTGTCAGCAGCTGTCTTATGTAAGAATATGAGATGATGTTAATATACGGCATATGTTAAAACAAAACAACATAACTTATTAGTTGGAGTATATGCTCTTCTTGTCTGTACAACATTATTACACGTATGAACTATCTATTGTTGAATGCTTGCAGCTATTGTTTATTCCAGATGGTCCTGGTGTCCCGACAATCAAGTACAGTGTGCTGTCGAATTTGTCAAGGACCGAAACTGTCCCAGCGAATGGACTTATAAAGTTAATCGAAGGCAGTGGCGTGCAGTTAATGTGCGCGGCAGACAGTAGACCGAATTCTACATATTCATGGGGTCCGGGATATAACAACAATACTCGTGTCATATCAAATGTTTCGAGAAACACAGAAAAGTCATTCACATGCAAAGTGGATAATATTATGGATACTAATATCAGAGGAAACATTTCGGGAAGTAATAATTCAACTATACATATGGATGTGCTCTGTAAGTATCACACGTATCTGGCTATACACAAAATTTCTGCCATTAAAGTAGACAGACGGTATGTTTTCAGCGTGAATCATTTTAAAACAACATATTGTATTGCTATTATTCTAATTTTAGATGGACCTGGAATTCCTACCGCTAAGTACAACGATATCTACTCTATACACGATGTACTCAAAGTGATAAATGGTCGGTCATTCACAATATCGTGTTTGGCTACCAGTAACCCAAATTCTAGCATTGATTGGCATGGTCCTAGAAAACAAGTAGAAAATTACCTATTTATTAACAACGTTAACACAACCATGCCAAAGAACCTCACGTGCATTGCAACGAACACTATGTTAGATAGTCTTGAACATAGAGAAAGCAAGTCATCAAGTCTGACTTTTACCCTCGATGTTCTCTGTAAGTTGTACTTTCGTTAGTTAATCTACTTATATACGAGATTGTATTAACGCTATACATGTTTGATGCATGCAATTGTTATGTCGATCGATTTATAAATTTTCAAGCAAAACTAAGTTTGGAACATTAAACAATGTTTAATATTCTATACATGATAAATACAGTTTTGTTGTAGATCCACCTGTGGTTCAACAAATACAGAATCAAACCATTCTACAAAACAGAACTCTCACCATTGAGTGCAGTTTGTTCAAAGCTGGTAACCCAGGAGCCACGAACTTTACATGGATCAGGATTGATACGAATACTAGTGTCGGTACAGGACAAACTCTCTCAATCAACAGTATTGAATTAACGGATGAAGGTGAATACCAGTGTACGGCAACGAACGCAATGCAACAAATTGGCAACAAAACAGAATATGGAGTTAGCCAATCAATATTCAGTGTAGATGTTCAATGTAAGTTGAGCATTTGTGTGTTTTCTCTTTGTTATATAACTATATATAGATATATTTTAAATGATGTATACATTTAAAATGAGCCTACATTGCATATCGGCATACAATCGTTAATATTAAAGACACACACAAAATAGTTATCAGAATAGACGATATTTCATATTTTTACAAACACATTTGCTGATGCATTTTTTTTCGCAACCATTTGTTTAGTTAAGAAATAAAAATGGACAATTTTTAATTCTTTAAGGACGATTTCTACTATTTTTTTTCCTTTCATCCTTTATTTACCCTTTCACGTATTGTGCTGGTCTTTTAATGTTTAATACAATAAAACGACAAAAAGTGGGGGTCACCGAAATAGCTTTTGAAGAAAAGAAATGTAAACAAACATACCCATAAGTGCTTTTTTGGAAAACATTGTTTGTTTTTAGTGTTGCAAATAAAGTGTTATTGGCCATTTATTGGTACAAGAACTGAAGTTTTGAGTGGCTTTATTGACTAACTGTAAGAAAACGATACATTACACGGTGAATAAATTGATATGTGATATGCAGTAATTGATTTGTTTTTTAATGATATGCAAAACAATACTACGCTTTTAAAAATATTTTTTGATTATAGAAATAAATGTCTAATAAAAAAACATGTTCAATATCGATTATTATGTTATTATTTACTGATATGACGTCATTGTTGTCCGCTACTTTCTACGTTCGTAACAAAACAAGTCGGAGAATGGGTTAAAATCACGTAAACTAGTTAATAAATGCATGTATTCTGTATATAATATATTGATAAAAGTCGTGACAACATTTTTAACTGTTCTCAAAACGCATAAGAAATATTTATACACTAGTCCAAAATAACAGTGTACATAATATGTATTAGATAGTATATGTCAAAACCCTTCTTATTTTTGAAGAGTTAAATCAACTGCACTGATGCGCAAAGGTGTGCGAAAAAAGAAACTCCCAGTCGTCTTTAAATAAGTGAAAAAGGGGATGCTAACAAAATGCCAGTTATTAATAATATATATTGTGCCTTCCTTTCTTGATTAAATCAACTCCACTAATGTATGAACTACAGAAGTCGGCTTTAAAAATTGACAAACTGAATGATAACAAAATTACATTTATCAATAAGACATTACTTGATTTACCATATCCCCTGAAATAACGATATATGTATTTAGTAACTGTATTATAATAGTCTTAATTAGGTCTTAGTATGCAAAATAGTAAATATACATATTTATAAATACGTTTTCTACTTCCTTAAGACGGGGCAAACATAGAAACATTCAACGCCAATGGTTCTGTTACCACCCTTGAAGTTGACCAAGGCGAAATGATACAACTTGTATGTTATGCCAGTGGTGATCCTGAGCCTGTTGTTAGCATCGTTAACGCAACCCGTGGACGTGAACATCTCCTAATAGAAAAAGAAGCACTGACAGTTACATCTAAAATTCATCCAGCAAGATGTGAATATGATGCTGGGCGATATAAATGTCAGGCATATAATAGTTATAACAGAGCACTTGAACAATTTTTGGATGTCTCCATAAAATGTAAGTCATAATTCGGTTAAATCGTATTGAGGTGGCAGTGGTAGCATTATAAGTGTATCAGTTCACATTGTAAGTGTAAGTAAATACAGCTGTTGTTGTTGAATAGGTTCTCCAAGGGCATCTCCCTTTTCTCCACCAATAACAGAACAGTACAGAGCAACCAACGACTCTGTGGTGTTAACTTTCACAATAATTGCATATCCAGAACCCAGGATGGCAGACTTCACTTGGTTTAAGCGTGTAGATGATGGATGGATGGGCCTGTCCAATTACAGCAACTTTCAGGTCAATATCTCAGCAAATAACATGCAGACACAACTAACGATCCTCCATATACAATTGGAAGATTTTACAGAATATATGGTGAACGTTTCCAACGCACTGGGTTCAATATCGAATGTATTTTCCTTGAACGCACAATGTAAGTACCAGTAGTATACCAATAGTGTATAACTGTATTGTAATAGCTGAATGTAAGAATATGTAATGAAACATTACAATATTACAAACACAATGATAGATTTATTGAGTTGTAGAAGGCAGTTATTTACTATGTACCGGTACGCGCATGTGTGTATACCACTAATATGTTATATTGTTCTAGCGAGACCTGAAGTCCCAAAAGACATTCGTGTAATAGGAGTAGGAAAAACGGAAATAACAATTGAATGGATTCCTGGTTTTAATGGCGGTGAAGATCAAAACTTTATTGTTCAGTACAAAGACGCAGGTACTGAACACGGGATGGATATACACTTAGCGAATGTTGTAAAAAATAGCACATGGACAATTGAAGGATTGAAACCTGGTACGACTTACACAATCAAAATGCTGGCGCAAAACAAGATTGGCAAATCAAATTGGACTAAAGAAATTACAGAAACCACTCTTGCTGATACAGGTATTTTTATCCACTACAGACGCAATGCATTGAAATCGATGCCAGTAACCCAATAACAATAATTTGCAGTAAATAGTGTTGTTATGAACGAGCTATGTTTACGTTTATTTATAGTTGACAATCGCTCGGCTTCACCTGTTATTGGCGGTACAGTAGGCGGTGCTGCGTTAGTTGGTATAATTGCCGCTTTTGTGATATGGAGAAACAGAGACAGAGGTATATTGTTAGCAAATGAAGGTTATATGTACAAATTATGCCCTCCACTTAAGTAAATATTGTATTAAACTGTATATCAAGCAAAATAAATACATTTATGTACACCGTGCACATTGTTCGCTAATTCTATTTGTGTGTGTCATGTATTTTCTATTTACTTTGCAATTGTGTTGTAGCAATGAACACATCTGATTCGAAGCAAACACTAACGAGAAGGTATAATTCGTTTAGCATTTAGTTTGTATCATATTATCGAATAATATGAATTAATTACAATTTTCCATTCATAAAATGCGTGATTGATTATTATTTTCATTGAAGCTGATATATTGAAACAGTTGTATAAGTTGTTTATGTGCATTGTGTATTATTGTGTTCTTCTTAAATCGATAGTTTAATATATTATTATTTGTAGCTGATATGTTCTGCGCAATATTGGAATCGGGACGATTCCAGAATCGCCCTGCGCGTTTTTGGAATTCCAGTACGGTCCGCTTTTATTGGAATTTCAAAAACGCGCAGAGCAGTTCTAGAATAGTCCGTGCGCAAAGTTGGAATCTGGACAAAGTTGGAATAAATGAAATCGGCCGTGTTTATTCATTTAGGTTAATGTGTCGTCATCGTAATACTAATCAAACAAATATTGAGTACATTATGTATCACACAATTCTTTGCATTTCATTAATGACAATTATAATCGCAATTTTATATAAAATCCCCAGTTTTCTGACGTTGTTGTCAGATTGATGAAGCGGAAAACTTGATCATACCTTAAATTTTGAAAACAGTTATTTTAAACATTCTGGAAATTATGTTTTAAAGCATTACAAGTGTGAATATTCAAATGGTTTTCTTGCAGTCGAATTAATCGAAAAGTGTTGCATTACCAAAGGGCAATGCTTTATTATTTTCCACCACAAAACATACCATGCAGACTCCAAGGCTAGACTAAAGGTTTTATTTTTTTATATGCACATAACAATAACACAGAATACATTGCATGACAATAACAAAAAGAAATAATAACCGTCATTTAATATGTAAAAATGGGTGACAGAAATTGTAGAGCAGATTTTAAAGCAAAAACATTAGTTGTATTCACGGTTATTTAAACAATAACTTACACCAAATTTCAGGAAAAAATAAATATCGTACGGACTAAAACCTCTTAAATTTCAATGTCATAACATTAATATAAATTTATATGTTGGCAAAAACTTAAAAAAAAACAAAAAACAATATTATAATTGTAAATAAAACAAACCAAGTAGATGTCAAAATACCTTTTTAACAAAATAATTTTTCGTTTGTAAAGTATATTTAACATTTAATTGCCACCGCAGTTTTATGAGTACATTGCATTAGTTTCAAAGAAACATTTTCTCTATGAAGTTGTATTCTTGTTTGTTAAAATAAAAATGAATTGATTAATTGGTATCCAGTAAATTAATGAAAAAATCACGTTTGGGCCTGTCAATAGAACATTCTAAGATTTAAAAAAAAAGTATATATATATATATATATCTTTTGTGAGACATTACAGAGGCAAGGACAAATAAAGTTACCGAGCGAATATACTTCCGATCCGCTCTCTCATATATTTACAAACTCCGACTGACCGACCGACCGTACCACCATTCACTCGCTCGCTCGCACTCACGCACTCACACACTCGCTCGCTCGCAAGCACGCACGCACGCACTCACGCACGCACTCACTCAATAATTCACTTAGTTAGTTATTAGTAATTTTAGTATGACACTCGCTTATTTTTCTATAGACAAAGAACACAATTATCGTTGTTAAACTACCAAATAAACAACGCAAAAATTCGTCCTGATTATGAGAGGTGCATAGCAAGATATAGTTACATTATATGATGCAAAGACATGCGTCAAATCATGTTAGAATCGATTTGTTCGCATTATCGTTTTTTATCGGCCATTAAACAACTCTTTGTCTTTAAAGCGTTGAACAACGACACATCGAAACTTTACCGTTAACGTTACCGCTTCTACGAAAACTACTTCTCATTCTAATATAAAAACCACCACCATCATCACACCACCACCACCACCACCACCACCATTGCAATTACCGTTACCGTTACTACTTTTCATACTAATATAACCACCACCATCACCATTGCAATAACCGTTACCGCTATTACTTCTCATTATAAAATAAAAACCACCATCATCATCACAACACAACCATTGCAATTACCGCTACTTATTCTCATGCTAATATAAAAACCACCGCCATCACCACCACGTCTGTTAAAAATAATAACCTGTTTGAATCACAGCATGTGGTGTATTTGGGCGTTAATTATAATTAATTACCGACTAACTGTGGGCGATAATTATAATTAAAGATTTATATGATTTTAACGAGCGGGCTTTTGTCCGGGTCATTAAAATCAACGGGAGGGCTTATGTCCGGGGTGTTAAAAACATTGAGCGGGCTTTGTCCGGGGGTACTTTTATCCGTATTTCACCAACCACCACCGCCATTGGTATGACCGCTACCGCTACTACTTCTGACATTATACATCCACCACCACTACCAACACCAACACCACTGCAATTACCGCTACCTCTTCTCTCATTTATACCACCACCACCACCACCATCACCACCACCAACACAATTAGCACGTGCACCGCGTGCTCTATTGCATTTCTTAACATTAATTAAACTGCTCGCGTTTGTAGTTGTGGCAGCTGTAAAGGGTATGCACAATATACGATGCATATTAAATCCCGCGATTACTATTACGAACAATGACATTAAATGAAATGTTGTAGTAATTCCAACAATAGTAAAATTACGCACGAGTTCTACATCTTTTTATAAGGTAAGCACATGCAAAGGAGAAACACGTTCTATGTAAATAAAATGCATAATCAGTTAATAACAAAGAATCATATAATAGCACTCACCTGACGTTTTGCCGGCACACACAGGACATAATTTAGACTAAGCCTGGGGAAGTTCATGAGCGAATATCCTTTTGCTTTGATTTTCCATTTCAAATTTGCACTGACATGGATGAGATAACACGTTTCAAACATTCACTATTTCATGATATTTGTCCACTGATAATACCTTGGAATTGTTTTTACTGATCAAATTGTGCACATAAACTTCGATAACTGTTTTATGCGCATCCATTGTAACAACACACAGAATTTTTGTTTTTTAATGGGAAAAGGTCAATCGCGTTAAAAAAACAACAACTAAACACTGAAAACCTAGAACTTTCACATGTACAATGGAAATATAATTCCGTGCGTATTAAAAGGACAAAGACATTTACTTGCTCGGTTACTACAGTGCATTTATATAGACGCAGGTATTAATTAGTTAAAACGATAGATTTAAACCCGTTTGCGAAGATCAAGAGGTGACCGTGCAAAAAAACTGTAATTTTCACTGAGTCAAAAGATCATTTTGTAAAAATTATTGTATTTATCACACCCTTGTGATGTTCAAAGGACTTATTAGCAGATTGGCACATTAACAATCTCCTTTTTAACACCGATTTCAAACAAATCAGCGATATATCACTCTTGATGCAGAAATGAACTCGAAATAATGTGTCTTTTATGAAAAAAAATGGGTGTGTATGTGTGTATTTCGAAGTTCATGAGGTCCCTCCGCCCCTGAGGCTGCATTATGTGAGGACCCGGGTTTGTCCCAGCACCCCTGCCCAATGAACTAACTAGAAACTCACGAAAGTTGGGACGAATTTTGAATCATAGCTGCAATTTTCAGCTATTTATTATTTACTGAACAATATTTTAATTTTGTTGTGGCCTTCTGCTTTGGGGGGAAGCCGGAGTACCGGGAAGAAACCCCACCTGTCCGGCATGGTGACCACCAACCAAACCCACATGCGCTGGGAGTGGGAAGCGAACCCGGGACGCCTAGGTGAGAAGCGAATGTACCAACTACTGCGCTAGCCGGACAGCTAAAAAAAATACCGTTTGAAATGTCAAAAAATTTATAGCGTGTGCAACGCTTTTTGACGGATTGGTGGTCTAGTGGTAACGCACTGGCTTCACAACAAAAATGTCGCAGGTTCGAAGGCTCGCTACACTCTAACTTTCGAACTATTCCTGAGAGAATCTCGGTGCACTTTATACAAATGAACTAATCACAGTCATCCATATTTTTAAACTCTCTCTTTAGCATGACATGGCGTTCAAATAATACACCCTCTATATGCGAGCCCCTGTCGCATGGCGTTTAGCGTGCCTAACTTTTGACCGGTAGGTCGTGGTTTTGAGACCCTGACAGAGGCTACGTTTTAATCTTTCAAATGTTACAAAGAGGATATGTTCATTTTCATACGATAATACTATAAATATTTATTACTGAATAAATTAAATCACGCTATGAAATAATTAAAAGAATAACATTTTAGAAAACAAATAAAGTGTATTGCCTTAAGTAATTGACAGGACATGTCTTAAAATACGAAAATATGTCATATTTCCATATGACCATACTACAGGACATTTCTTAAAATACGAACATATGTCATATTTCCATATGACCATACTACAGGACATGTCTTAAAATACGAAAATATGTCATATTTCCATATGACCATACTACAATCATTTAATTTGAAATAATTAATAATGTTATTAAATATTAAACAGAATTAATTTAAAAAAAAATACAAAAATATATGCATAAAAAGGCTTGCACGATTCCAAAATTGCGCATTACTATTCTAGAATTGCCGGACATTATTGGAATTCCAAAAACGTGCAGGGCAATTCTGGAATAGTTCCAATTCTAATAACGCACAGAACCAATATATTGAATATATGTTGAAGGTCAATAAATCGAGCAAATGGAACATACGAAAATATAGGTAGGTAGTGGTTAATTAAAATTCATTATACATTAATATAATTGCTCTATCCATTGCAACCAGTCATCAAAATGTTTACTTTACAAGTTTCTATAGTCTAGTAATTAAATATGAAATAAATGTTGTAAACTGCAATGCACTGAACAATAAAAAAGAACCAATATACACATATCTGAAAATCATACAGTGAAATAAGTACCTCATCCAGAGTCGGATCACATTCTAAACTCTTAATCCGAATATTTTGCACATTGATTTATGAATTTCTACCAAATATGTACATCTTGACATAGAAATGCATGCCTGCTTATTGCTTTTAATACATCGTAATGTCATTGTCACGAACAAACATTGCATAATACATAATACATGTACCCGCCCGTTATGAATGAGACTAGTTTGTATAAAAATAGCCTGATTTCGTAAGTTATTACAGGTCAGAGCGCATCCATAGAATGCGAAGTACCAGGCCAATATGAGGATCTCGTGCTGGAAACGTAAGTAATTGTATGATCGATTTTACTATATATGTATAGAAAACATATACATTGACATAAATTGGGTTATGGGATCAATTATTGGGTTTGTATTTGTCTGCGCATATAAAGATAATAATGCATATGATTAACATTCGTCTCAACACGATTTAGTTAGTACGCATAATGCAAATATTAATAAATCATGCTTTTATTTTGTATTCAGGCAAAATTACAACGCCTCAAACAAAGACGGAAGTTACTCAACCTACATATTGGGTAATGAATTAATTGCAGCTATTAATATCAAAGGCAGCAAGAACATCATGTTAATAAAGTGTATTGCTCTTCTACTCATATGGATGTGTCTGATTGGATGGATACACGCATGTTTAATCTTTAAGGCTTTATTCATTTAAACTCATTAAATAAGTGCCTCCGTCATAGAGCCAGTGTTTTAATGCAAAATTAATAGCACAACATCATTCATTTCCCGTCAATTATGCTCACTCTTGTTTCGTTTTTTGGCAGATGCTTCAGCTACTCGTCCCGAAAATAAGTATGAAGCACTTGAAGAACTAGAAGTCCGTGAATACGCGACTCTTCACTCTGCGAACACTCTGCACGACAACACAACTTCTCCAGACATTAAGCCTGGGCTGTCAGGACCAACAGTGCCAGCCGACGATCGAGAATACGTTAATATGACGCTATCTACATTATAAATGGTGTATATTAATTCGATACTGCTGCCTGCCTAAACGGTCGGTTAAAAGTTATGCGTTTAACATTGAATTAAATTGAATCGAACGATGTCGGTTGTTTAATTTTATTCCGTTAATGTGTGTTTTAAAGTGACCTGAAATAAATACGATTTCAATAAATGTATCGATTTGTATTGCAGAGAATACACAAAGTTTACATAAAATGAATATTTAATTGAGTCGAATGTGGTTTATGTTGAATCCTATCAAATAAACAAAAATTCACAAACATTCTTCATATCGTCAATATCATCAAAATAAGGTAACCGTGTAATAATTTTAAATACTAATGTACGTCATGTCGGTAACAAATGCAGTATGCGTTTTTGTAAATATGCTGCTATTATTAACGGTATTCGTGCATAAAAGATCCAATAACACGAACATTGTCGTGTTCATTAAACGGTTGCTACGTCTTTACCGCTTCAAAAAAATCGGACTCACACCACGAAACATTCAAGCGTTTACTGTTGGCATACTCTGATAATAATGGAGTGTATTAGAGTATAGCTCGGACACATTAACCTGACATTCGTGAAATCAGCATTAACATAATTATACGCCTGAAATATGTCCTATACATTATTCTGTTTTGTTCGTGCACGTGGTTCACATTATTATTGACGTCATAACTGTATTATGTATAGGATGGATAACGAGTAGCCGTGTTCTATGAACCTTAGAAACGAGCGTAGCGTAGAACACGGCTACGAGAGATATATCCGACTTAGACCACAGGTATGACAATGCATGTTTTCTACGACTGAACCTTATAGAAAAACTGATTGGATCCACTGTCATTGATAACAAACAAAAGTGCCATAATTACCGGCCTGTATAAAAGCTCACAAAACAAGTGGATTTCGGACATAATTAGTATGGTTCGCAAAAAGGTAACAATCTCGGCACAAAACAACAGGATCAGTTTAGAACATGATTCTGTTTTGTTAAAGATTCATTACAGTCGGTTTAAATTGTGTTGATAATGAGGGGATCAACCATTTATTGCAAATAGGGGGAATCGTGGTTTTTGTTTTATAAAACACGCTGAAATCGTCTGTAATTTCAATTCGATTTACCTGAATCGATCAGTTCATGTTTATAACGGTTCTCACTTGCATTTTTTACCGACTGTACGAAACGAAACCATCACACAATACGAACAGAAACTTGGACAATATGTAAAGGCCACACAGACGAATAGCAAATGTCGACATTATGAGGACTAGGGAATTATGAGGTAAATTTACAAGAATATAACTAGAAGAAATATTTTATGGGAGTTAAAAACGTGTAACGTGTTGGCATTTAAAAATGAGAACTCGTCTAGTTGCACGTTTCCTATGTTATAATTTGAAGTTGTCTATGTTTCATATGTATAAGATTACAGATAACAGAATACACAGTTTCGTATCTAGTAGGGAAATATAAACACAGTATTTTCTTCTGATATGTCTCACGATAAAATTACTTTGAAATTTGCAAATATGTAGTGTTAATTCATAGTCATAAACTCTGATAAAGCCCTGTCGAGCGAAATATCAGAAAAATAGTGTGTTTTTGCTGTGGTAACAGACTAGTGCAACAACTGATGTTGCATTAAGATCTTATACCCAGAACAAATATAGATTTGGTATCGAACATACCTCAAACATGGAATAATGAACAGATTAAGTTGCGTGAATATAAAATAAATTCAAATATCTTACATACGCGAAATCTACTTTCGGTTTCTAATTATTAGCGATCATTACGGTACAGTGGAATTTCCATTAAAAAGTATCACAAACACTGTTAATATCAACGGGAAAGTAGAATTTAATAATGACATGAAAATATCATAACAATAATACATCATAATACATAATAAATCTTTGCGAATGCAGTTAAAATGTAAATATTATTTTGATAATGAGTCAAATTATACACAAATATCGCTTTGACATAGCAAAACACCAATTACATAAATGATATACTAGGTCTAAATAAACGTTAAAAAGCGACATTACTTTCTTAACAGTGTGTTTACATTTTGCACTATACCAAACTTGTATATGTGCCTCTTTTGCAACCATTTAATATTAATTCTAACTATATTATAATATTACTATATATTCCATTCGCATTGCATATAAAATTGAAGGGTAATGTATCCTTGAAAAGCTTATAACAGTATTACATTTAACTTATACTAACAACTTTGGACTGTAAAAAGGAACTATGCACAGTATTTACTACGAAATAACAATACATTAGCATTAATTTACCAATGAATGGTATTTTTTATTTCTTCATTTTGGGACATATTTCATAGGACAGTATACACAAACACAAGGCGAAATTTGTGTTTACCCAACTGCAGTGAACCGTATTAAACACAGTGCACGGGCGATGCGGGCTACTTAGGCAAGAATATAGCAGTTTATTACGGGATTTAGTAAACAGTTATTCTCACAGTGTACGAACGCAACTGTATCAATTCCGGAAGTCGGCGCCGAGTAGATATACATCTGTGTTTCTTGGTTGGAACTGTCATCAAAACACGTGGAATTATTCATACATTTACACAACAGATGTAAATGGATATATTTTCCCCTCTAATGTAGGGTTTTGTATGTATGATTATTACTATAAAATTGCACTTCGTTTGAAAAATTGTATCCAATTGATGTGCTGTTTTTAAAAATCGCATCGTTTTCCAAATTATCTTTCAACGTATACTTCGTAACATAAAATAATTAATGTGTAAAATTTGTAATTTGGTACAGCAGTATCTCATTTACACATATAGCTCACAATTTGTCACATGTTTGTTTCAGATGTATATAAAATTTATTATTTTTGGGACGACTGATTCTTTGCGACTGTATGCCTCATTGCATATTGACTGTATCCTTATCGCAATTTTGTTTTGTTTTTGAAAACCGTATGCGTAATCGTCAGTACTGTATGCTTAATCACACAGTTGTTGTACATCTGACTGAATGCCTAATCATGATGTATTCATAACTGAAACAATAATTTAGATGGTGGATTTTGGCTGATTTTTTAATGTTTATACAGGATTTGTGGAAGGCTGATGTAATTATCTTCTCGATTTGACTTAATGCGCAGGATGATCTACAGTTATTCATTTACCCTCGATATAAATCGTGTCGCTGTACTATTAGGAAACACAGTTATTGAAGAGTTTATACGCAATGGCTTGGTTGTTTACGAATTGAACACCTTATTGTTTCTGCCTTTCGGCAATTAATATATATATATATGCAGTACACGATTTGGGAAAGGTTCATTTGAAGCCAAACATAAAGATTTATGATTACATCTCTGTACTGTAAACTGTTATCGTAATACAGGTAATTACTAAATCTGAAAAAAACACGTCTAACATATATTAACGATTGTGTGCCATATTACTGAAATTGCGATCAGGATACAGTCAAACAAACAGTTCAAAATAATGTTTTGTGCAGTTAGGCGTACAGTATACTCTTTTCGACATGTTCATTTATTGCCAAATATAAAGATAAATGAGCACATCTACCTACCGTAAAATGCGGCTGTAATTCATATGTCAATAATTAATCTAGAAATAACACTTTTTTCATATATTTTTATTAAAATGCAATCGATAAATATATACGTTTTGATGTTTGTGAAGCAACGAGCCTACCGACTTTCTGAATAATTCTCTAAAGGGGATGTCTGTTTATGAATACCACATGTAATTGAAAATATGCTG
The DNA here is from genome assembly GCA_027627225.1 of Congeria kusceri. Classification (NCBI taxonomy): domain Eukaryota; kingdom Metazoa; phylum Mollusca; class Bivalvia; order Myida; family Dreissenidae; genus Congeria; species Congeria kusceri. The sequence goes on along the minus strand of CM051029.1, from coordinate 14,569,159 downwards.
GGTTAATAAAAAGACAGGTACAAATACCTTTCATTTGGAATTTGAGAGAAATCACTGCCAACAATATCCAGTATCGATCAAGTAAATCATAAGCATAAACAACTGTATGCCTAATTGGCAACGACTTCCGGAATTGATACAGTTGCGTTCTGATATTCTTTTCTGTGATTGGCAGGCTGACAGCAGCGGTGGTCTTATATAGTGGAAAACTCTTACATCGATTTAACAGGATTCCCGTACAGAATCTAAATAATATATTCGGCGCAAAGGTCTGGTTATATACATGTATGCATGCATAAAGGTAATTGTCATTGTCCATCAACAACGTAGTACGCAAACACATGTTCATAACGTTTCTGTCATACTGCATCGTTAAAAGCTTGAAGCGAATTGAATAAATACAAGTGAATATGCTTACCTGCAATTGTGCATATATTGTACAAAACCATTTTAAGTAGTATTCGAAAGGGTCTCCAAACATGTATATCTGGTGAACTGCATGAGTACATATCAACCACTAAGCCTTAGGGTAGTTCATAATTATGGTAAACAAACTTATCGAACACTAAAAGTACATTATATAGTCAATCAACATACTACTCAAATTCAAAAGGAAAACATGTAAATGGACATCGCTTTCAGTGTATCTCGCTATTGGTAAACTGTTCTAATTGAGACATGTGCAATAGCAGTCCATAAAAGTGTAATGAGATATTTAAATTTAATCGATTAATAATCAACACATAATTTTGTTACTGCAAATGATAATTTTAGACTTGCATTCGCTTATATGTAAGGCCATGTTTAAATTACCTAATAATCACGATACCAAGAAACATTTACGAACATACGTTATAACGTGTACTGAATGAATTCGTAAGTTTAATTTAATAAAGAGTCTGCACACATGTTCGCACATTGAAATGACACAATGCTGATATATAGCATGCACATTATTATGTATGCAGAAACATACAGTATGATTAGTACAGTGGACCAAATTGAGTTTATATTCCAATATCGCGTTTCCTATTCATTTGTATGTCATAATTATTCGTGTGTATGTATTAATCTTGGAATTAAGCCGGGACGATGTTCTACTTTACATGTGTGTGGGTATTGATCTTGGTGAGATTTACGGGTAAGTTACCACGGTGCAATGTTTTTGATACTTTTGCGTTGCATTACCCGTTGACATATGTACACATGTTATCGTTTTTATGATATGTATGTCTTAACAACCGAAGGACTTATGTAAAAAAGCAAATTGCTTTTAACAACTAAATAAATCAGTCAAATGAAACATTATAGATCTATATATGACACGTGTGCTCCGTTTCCATATAACTGAACTTCAAGGTTAGTGAACATCCGTGTTTTATTAAGAAATAGGAATGAACAAACTTAAGCTCCCTATTATGATTACAGTGTAGAAATCCGTTATGTTAGAAATTTATAGAGACTGCTGTTATTCGTTACAGCGTTTATGTACGAGGTTCATCCAGTAAATAAGGGAGACTTTCCACGTTTAAAATTGTATTAAGTACATAATTATCTGACCCTAGTATCATAATAGTTTATCAATATGTATCAACATGCAATACTATTGAAATAAACCAGAAATCGATTCTACATTGTAATGATGGAGAGTATAATAATACGTAAACATGTTGGTTTATTTGCAGTTATTCAAATACTCGATATATAAAAATAAGCTCAAACATGAGACAATTACTTCATTTAGTTTGATTAGAGGTTCCAAAACGCTACGTATTGTGTACAACATTGCGGGCATTCAATGCATGCATGTCTCATTAAGTGGTTCGAATAATAATTCAAGACACTGACAGTACAAATATTGAAATTTGGGACGTCTTTAAATGTTTTATGTATGTTTGTGGTCACCGTGGTGTTTGATAATTACATGACATCAACAAGTTAACGATAGTTCGTGTATATGTTCTCGAAAAATATAATGCCAAACATCATTAGGTGCCTTTTAAACACACGTGCATCAAGACCCCCGCATACCCAAAAAACAGTCAATTATAGAAAGCTAAGATCACCATTGACATTGATTCATTTAAAAATGACGTAAAATCTTGTGATGCAATAAACAGTAGCTCCATCATTATAAACATTGATGAATATGTTGAATCGTTAAATAAGAGTCTAGTTGTAATTCTTGAAAAACATGCGCCCCTACGAACAAAGACAATCATCCAAAGACCAACATGTTCTTGGTATAATGAAGAATTACACGAGGCAAAATACTTGAAACTTTAGTTTGAACGAAAGTGGCGGAAAACTAAATTAACTATAGCCCACATAATATATGTCAACAAAATGCTGAAGCAAGCACGCGTTTGTTTCTACGCAGAGTCAAGATAGAGTCATGTGGTCGAGATCAGAAAAGTATGTACATAGTGACAAAAACATTGCTTGGTAGTACAAATGAGGTAGTGCGGCCAAAAAGCTCATCGTCCAATGAACTTGTTCAGAACTATAGTGATTTCTTTATCAATAAGGTCAACGAAATCCGAAGTGACATTAATGAGCACACAAATTCAGTGATTTCGGACAGACAAAATGTCTAATCTTGTTGAATTGACATCAGCATATGAAAAAGAAGTAAACGAAATAATCACAAAATCAGCTACTAAATCTTGCGAACTAGACCCAATCCCAATTTGGCTTTACAAATAATGTTTGAACGAACTGTTGCCATCAGTAACGAAGATAGTCAATTCTTCAATGGAAAAGGGAATTTAAAGATCCCTTACTAGACCTGTTATCAAAATGTCTGATCTGGACACAAACATTCTGAAAACTATTAGACCTGTTTCAAACCTGCCTTTCGTGTCTAAAGTGCTCGAAAAAGTAATCGACTCTCGCCTAGAACATCACCTCTTATTGAATAATCTACATGAAGAAAACCAGTCAGCTTAAAGAAAATTATGTTCTACCGAAACAGCGTGTAGACAAACCAGTTTTCGTAATGTGCAAGAAGCATGGTTTGAATTATCATTTTTGCGCGGACGATGGACAATTATATCTCTTTTTAAAACAAAACAAAACATTACGCCGTGTAGAGAACTGCCCCGTTGACATTGTCTGCTGGATGAATAAGAACATGTTGAAAATAAACGCAGACATTACAGGAATTATTCTGTTCTCATCCCAACAGAACCAAAAACACATTTAAAACATATCAGTTAAGATAGGGAACGCCGAAATCAAACCATCAAATAGTATGAGAAATTTGGGTGCCTTTCTGGGCTCAAAATTTGATATGGAAAAACATGTGAACGCAGTATCTAGATCCTCCCATATCAGACAATATTTGACAACAGATGCCACACAGTCTCCGGTAAACTCTCTGGTCACGTCGAGCATAGATTATGGTAATTTGCTTTAATATAGTGTTCCAAATATCAGGTTAGCACAATTGCAAAACGAACAGAATACGGCAGCTCGAATTATTACTCGAACACTGCGCTATGAAAATATCACACCAGTGCTTCAAGAGCTAAACTGGATACCCGTGCGATACAGGATACAATTCAAGATCCTTATGAATACATACAAGGCTCTGAACGATCGAGCTCCTGTCTACACCAAGGATATGCTAAAAGTCTACGTTCCATCAAGGACATTGAGATCTGATAAATCGCTAAGATTTGTTCAACCTAGAAGTCGTGTGGACAAGTATGGAGGAATATGTTATGAAAGTGTCGCACCAAAGTTATGGAATGCTCTCCCCGAAAGTGTGCAAAATTCTGAAACTCCTGGAACATTGAAAAAGCCACTTAAAACGCATTTATTTGTAAACTATTATGAAGGTTAAAAGAATAGACTGCGAGTTCTGTGAAATTTTTGAACATTTCATTTTAGAAACACATTCAAGTAGACTCCAATACAGTGTTTTGTTTTTATGTTCATCTTACAACTTGATTACTTAAATTCAAAACGTTTTACTTATTGTGTATATACTCTGTGCACTTTTATATTTATTGGAACACATTTTAACAGATACTATATAGGAACTCCATTAGGATTTTTTAAGTTGTACGGTTTTATAATAGTCATCTTATAACTTTTTTATTGAACTCTTAAAAGAGTTAAATCATTATGCATACACTCTACTTTTAGTATGTCTAATTTTAGATTTTATTTTAAACCCATGTTGTAAATAACCTTTGAAATAATTGTTTGATGTTATAATTGTGTAATGGATGTTGTTCAGCACTTTTGAGCGTGTATCTTGTTACGAAAAGAGTGCTATATAAACGTGGTATATAATAATAATAATAATAATAATAATAGTAATGATAATAATAGTAATAATAATAATATCAATAATAAGAATAATAATAATACATTTTACCGGAAACTGTCTACACAAAATCAAAGTCCATGATGGAGCCAATCAGACAGTGGATGCATATTTCCTGAGGCTTCAATAAGATACATGAATAGATCCGTTAAAAAAGCATGTCAAATTATTAAAACCTATTCAAAAAGTGTATATATACGAATTCAAACATTCAATGTACCAGTGCAGTGAGTAATCATTTCATTCCATCACTATACTTGCTTGACATACATTTTGGATACTTGAATTATTTCCCAAACTCGCCCTCGTTTTTACTTTGGGTTAAATACAATTAAACCAATATCGGAACCAGTCTACCAGAAATCAGTAAACGGTGTCCAAGTAATATTAATCCTATCTGTCAGTTTTACTCTCGGCGCCGAATCGCTCACATTTCGAAATAGCTTTTACAAAGTGAAGTGAATTTTTAATAAGTTACGTGCATAGAGTGTAGTGTGCAAGCAGCAGTAAACAACAGATCAAGTTGTGGAACTGATTTGGAAGGCATGTAAGAAGATTCTCGTCACAATGTAGAATCGGTGGGTGGGGAATCGTCAAGTCCCACATCGAGGTCTCGGGAGCGTAAGTCCAATTTTGACACTTTTGGAGAGAACGTAAATAACAGATTTAGTTCGTTGGAGACGAAATTTCACAAATTGTCCACAGTGTTGGAAAAATTGTTGTCAAAAATCGCCGAAAGTCACTCGTACGGCTCTGCAAATGGCAGGTGTTAAATGCTTACGGTGACTAGGAGCATTACAGGTGAAAACTGTTCACCTAACCATGCTGATGATGAACTGACTTTACTTGTTGGTATGGATGAAAGATAGTTTTGTCTGATGACGAAACTTTGTCTTATAGTCATACAAGTGATGAAGATGCCAAATCTGTGTATGTAGAGTTAATTGGAAAGGATACTAAATCTAAATCTGAAAAAGAAAGGTATTGATTTGGAAACCAGTCAGAAAGAAATGTTAGGCAATATTTTGCATACAAATAACCCTTAAAAGCTTTTCAAGAATCTACTAAGTATTCTTTTCCATTGAGTGAGGATTCAGACTAATTTCTCAATGTACCAAGGTTAGATCAATTGATTGAAACTTTGCTGTCTAAGAAACATGGCCCTAAAAAGGCTACATTTCCTAAGTCGAGTGCATCCTTGGTAAGTCAAACATACAAGTGAATTGAACGTTCAGCCTATTCAGAACAGATGGCTGCCAAAATTGGCACGTGATATTTGGTGTATACTCAACAAGCTTTAGAACAATTATTGTAAAACGTGAAGGACATTTCTTCAAATCTTGATAGAGCGGTACAAACTGTAAAATACATTTTTGCAATGTCACAGAAATCGCGTGATCAGATGGCTATGTGTGGAGCTTTTCACAACATAGTACGCCGTAAAGCGGCTCTTACGGATACAGGGCTTTCAGATTATATAGACAATTCTGGCCTGAACTTCCCACTTTCAAATGATGGGGTTTTTAGGAAAGAATTTCAAAATATTCTTCATAAAGGTAAAGATAGGAATAAAAAGATTGAGGAATTGATTCCAGAATTAGAAAAGAAAGAAGTCTTCTCTGAAAAGAAAGAGTTCATTTGATCATCAGAGTTCAAAGAAATTGAGATCAGAACCTGCTAGATTAGACAGATATGCATCTTATGATAATTTGAGAGCAGGTACTTGCAGACAGAAGATTAAGTAGCCAACAGCGGTCATACGTGGGCAGAACAAATGTCCCAAGAGCTGGCCCTAACAGAGAACTGTTCAAAAAGCCAGAAGTTCGCACTGGGCGATGTAATATTAATGTAAAAACATCTAGAGATACCTGTAAGGGGTCGCTTGAAACATGTTTTACCAAAATGCAGACATTTAACTTAAGGTAAAAGGGTTCTGTCAACCAAATTTCCAAGGTGTAAAAGAAACAAAAATGTCGGCAAAAAAATGCAGTTATTTGAGACAAAATAGATTCTCTGATAAAAAGATGTAATAATGACTGTACATGCCAGTCAGTAACTAAGCGTTTTTTACAGTACACTTTTCTTGTAAAAAGGAAGACCGGAAGGTGCATTTCAAAATGGACACTTTATCAACAGTACTCAATCTTGTCAGGAAGGGGCATTTTGGAATAACAATAGATTAACGAGATGCTTATTTTCCAATTCACCAAAAATATCAACGTTATCTGAAATTCAGTGTTCAGTTCCAAGCTTACCAGTTCAAAGCCCTTTGTTTTGGCGTGAAGTTAGCCCCGAGAGTATTCACCAAATCTATTCAAGTGATAAGTGCTTAAATGAAAAAGTGGTCAGTAAGACTTGCCACATATCTCGACGATAGGATAGTCTCAATCAGACTTTTCAGGGGCTGATAGCGAACAGAAAATATATTCTACACACATCAATAGAACTAGAGTTAAGGTCAATTTATCGAAATAAAACCTAGTACCAAGTCACACACTGGAATACATAGGGTCATTATTCCATCTCGACAGGGGTCTAGTCCATCCCACACAGACTAGAGTTCTGGCTATCAGACAAGGAATCATGAAGTTACAGAAACCGAACAGCACAGCTCAGGATTACTTACATTTATAAGGTTTGATAGCGTCACGTCTGCAATTGGTTCCACATGTACGACTGTTCATGGCACCAATTCAAATGCATCTCTTCGATAACTGGACAGCATCGGTAGACAGTTTGTATCAGTAAATACACAGGTCACAATCGTCACAGATGTTTCAGGTACGGGTAAGGGAGGTCATTTGAACAATCAGATTGCTCAGGGCAAATGGTCAAAAATACAAAAACTATTACACATGTACGGTCTGGAAATGCAGGCAGTTATTCTTACAGTCAAACAACATGATTCGATTAGACAATCAAGCCGTAGTCCAATGCATAAATCGACAAGGGGGAGCACAATCTTAACATCCACAAGCATATGCAACAGATGCAATGTCAATCGTATTGGACCAAATCTTTGTATAGGCTTTTCCACAAATTCCATTGATACCACGAGTTCTGTTACACATGAAGCAATTTCATTGTCAGATCATTATCATTGCACCACATTGGCCACGGAGACATTCGTTTGCAAAGTTATTGAAACTTTTTATAGCAAATCCGATAGCACTTCCTGTTCTGGACAATCTCTTATCACAGTATGGAGTGTTCCATCCCAACGTAAAAAGGCTCAACCTGACTGCATGGCTGTTATTGACAAACAGTTTGAAACAAAGTACTTTTCTTCAAACAATGACACTTATTGTCACAGTCATGGAGGTCAGGGACAAAAAGAGATTATTCAGCTTAATTCAGAAAGTTCCGTAGCTGGTGTGGTGAAAGAAAAATTAATCCGTTTCCATTATCAGTGACAGATACGGCAGAATTTATAACCGATTTGTTTTATTCAGGCCTACAATACAGAACTATTGCCGTTTATAGATCTATGCTTTCTGCTGTGTTGGCACCTATAGATAATAAACAAGTTGGTCAACACCCATACATAATTGGGTTACCTAAAGGGGTTTTTGATAGCAGACCACCTGTTACTAGCATTATACCTGAATGAGATTTACCTATTGTTTTGCAGGTGTTGAAAGAGTGTCCCTAAGAACATATAAACAAGGCAACGCTCTTACTCTTGGAGAAGAAAATTCAAGTTTACAGAAGAAAAGTGTTACCTTTGTATGAGAAGGACTAAGTAAACAGGATCGGCATAGTCATATGAGTCCGGATATATTTATTCCGGCATTTCCGGAATGAAAGCTGTTAGATCTTAAACGTGCACTTGCTATCTATTTAAAAAGACAGAACAATTTAGAATCAGTAAGGATACAGAAGAATTGAATTATTTATTTCATATGTGAAACCTCACAAATCTATATCATCACAGACTATTTCCTGGTGGCTTGTGAAGACTATTACATATGCATATAAACAGAGAAATAAAGATGTTCCGGTTAAGGGACATTCAACTTGAGCAGTAGCCCCATCTTGGGCTTTGTGCAAAAGTATAACCATGAAAAGTATCATAAAAGCAGCAGATTGGGCAAAGGAGTCCACTTTCACACGCTTTTATTTAAAGAGTGTTAATATACATGTTCTTGCATAGACATTGGAGTTTACATATCGGCGAGTTACTGTTGGAAAAATGTTTGAGAAAGTTATTGAATTACCATATGTGCATGTTCTCAGTACGAACAAGATGTGTGTGTATACAGTGGGTGTTACTCTGAAAAAAGTGTATAGCGTTCTATGAAATAATCAGATTTTCATTGAGGAAGTTACCACTGAACTATGTGGTAAGTTGTATTGTTATCCCACCATTCTGTTGTATACTGCTTTGGAATATGCAATATCCAAAATGTATGTCAAGCAAGTATAGTAATGAAATGAAATTTGATTGTTTTAATCAAGCATTACATTTATGAAGAATATACTTGCTTGACATACCAGAATTCCATTCCTTCAGTTAAGGCGCTTTGTCGCCAAAAAGAACTGACTTATAGGATCAGTATTACTTGGACATTGTTTACTGCCTTCCGGTAGACTGGTTCCCGATATTTGGGTTAAATTTATTTAACCCAAAGCAAAAATGAGGGCGAGTTTGGGAAACAAAATCGAAAGTATCAAAAACGTATGTCAAGCAAGTATATGCTTCATAAAATTAATATTTGATTACAAAAAAAATCAATTTTATTGCAGTTACCTGCTGTTTATAGGCTTTATTTATTTTTGTAAAAAAAAATAAAAAAATTTAACATACAGTCAGTAAAAATGCAAGTGAAATCCTTTGAAAACATTAATGAGTCCATGGAGGTAAATCTGACGATTTATAAATACAGACGATTGGTAATATTGCGTGTTAATAAACACAAAATGACGATTTCCCCTTTCTCCAGTAAATGGTTTATTCCCTCATTTTCAACAAAACTTTAACCGACTATAGAACATGGTCACGTCTCAATGCGCATTGTTTACATGTATCTACAGGCATGCTTTAGTAATGATGATTGATTACATTAAATAAGTCATTGGTACGACTCGATTAACAATGTGTACAACGTAGCAATACAACTACTTTCAGAGCTTTAATTTTTGTTATAGAAGCTCAGTATCACTGTTGAGTTTTTGTTTTAATTTGCCAACCAATCATAATTAGAAAACAATATGGCAACTCGCAATTCCACTTTCAGTTACGAACTATTTCTTTTTTTCAGTTTGGTGTTATGATCAAATTGCTGAGGTTGGAGAACGGAATGTGGAGCTGGTGTTAATAATTACAGATTCGAAAGGCCACGAAATCGGATGCTGTGTACAACCTTTTTTGGTTGACTGCTCATTAACATCGTTTAGTTTCGTTAACTTCATGACTGTTTCAAATGCAGGACTAACATCCGTGACAATAACAATACCAAAATGTAATGAGGCAACGACATGATATTATACATGTGAACAATATAACGGCAATGACAAGAAAACATTACATATTGAAACATAAAGTACATTTATCATCAATGACTTTATTTAAGAATATGTTGCATCAGTATATGAAGCGTACATGCGCGCGTATTTGATGGTTCAGAAATAAGCGCATGTGCTTTACCATAATTTGAGTAGACAACACTATTGTCTTTGTCTCATATGAGCACAAATTGCTAATGGTGAGCTTTTGTGGCCGCCTTTTGTCCGTCGTCCGTCGTGCGTCGTGTGTTGTCCGCTATGCGTAGTGCATTGTCCGTCAATATTTACATTACAACATCTCCTCCTTCACTTCACAGAAATAATCATTGGGTGAATCTCTTTTAAACGTGTTCACATCGTTCGGTTCCGCTGCATATGTAAGTCACTAGAGCTCAAAATGATTTAAAAGTGAGACTTTAAAAATCATCTCCTCTGAAACTGCATAGCAGAGAGCTTGCATATTTAATATGTTGCATTCACAGGAGGTCCTTTACAAAGTGTGTTCAAATTATTCCCCTGTGGTCAAAACTGGCCAGGTCCTGGAGGTTACATGGTTTGTATACATTTTAATAGCAAAATGACTTTTAAAAAATCTTCTCTGAAACCGCATGACATAAAGGTTTCGTGTTTTGTCGGTAACATCGTATAATGGTCCTTAACAAAGAGTGTTTAAATTATATCTTTGGGTTAAAATGGGGACACTTTGGGGTCATATGGTTTCAATATAATTCCATGGCAAGTGGGGTTAAAAAGTATTCTCGTCTGAAAACGCAAAGCCTAGAGGTTTCGTATTTGTCATGAAATATAAATATAGAGGTCCTGAACATATATTTTTCAATTATGTACCTGGGGTCAAAAAACCTGTCCATGTTTTACATGGTTTCCATAGACGTATCTGATATGTGGAATTAAATATCTTCTCCTCTGAAATCGCACCTCCAAAAGGTTTTGCATTTGGTAGATAACATTGTATAATGGTCCTCTATAAAGACCGTAATGCCCCTGGGGTAAAGTTGGCCACGCCCGCCCTGGGGGTCATATGGTTTCAATAGACATATATTGCTAGTGGGAATTAAAAATCTCTTAAGGCCAAGAGGTTTCATATTTGGCCTGAAACATTGTATAGTGGTACATTACCATCTACAAACAATGTTCAAATTATGCCCCTGGGGTAAAATGAAGTCATGTCCCGAGGTCACATGTTTTCTATAGACTGAAAACTGGAATTTAAAAATCTACTCCTGTGAATCCGCCATGTTACTCACATGGTGTATCGACATATAAATACCAAAATTACTTTAAAAATATTTTCGTCTGAACCCGCAAGGCCCAGATATTTCTTATTTTGTTTCAAGTGTTCTTCTACAAAGAATGTTCAAATTATGCCCCTAGGGTGGAAAAAAGCCACCCCCGGCGTAACATGTTTTCAATAGATTTATATAGCATGTAACACAATTCACGCCCTGAGGTCACACGGTTTCTATAGATTTGAATAGCACTATGACTTTACAAATGTTCTTCTCTGAAACCTCAAGGCACAGATCTTCATACTCAGGGGAGCCCTGTTGTTGTTGTTTAAAATTGTCGACGCTATATTTTCCGGCCAGAACTCCTTTTATAAATGGATCACAGGCATTACGTAAATATTTATATCCAGATAAAAATGTAATTTTTCAACACAATTCAAAAGTCAACACAGGATATATTATCGAAGTGTTCTAAGAATACAACGAGAAAAAGCACCAAAACACTGATTCTGACAAAAATGGAATTGCATGTTTCATGTCCCGAGTGCTCGAGTTAAAATAGTATGCAATAGATGGTCACTTTTACACCCTTACACCCTTGCTAAATTATTGTATTTTTTTTGTTAAGTGTAGCAGTTGAATATTTTAAAATAATTAAGTTGTGTATTGCTTACATGTTCAGTATATGTGTGTACACTTAATTTTCTTGCAGTAAACCTTACTTCGTTGACGCTGCTTCGACAGACAGCCGTCTAATATCCAGTATACAGTGTACAATTGACATTCACGTGCACAACATCGACAAGCAGACCCAGTTCAAGTAATCACTGGTTTGGAGCGGACCGTAAAGTCACAGACATGACCAGCTACACATACATTTCTGATGTTGTCGCCAGCATTCTGCGATATACACCGACCTGATACACAGATGAGAATCTGGCGTGTATAGTATACTACTTGTTTAAGGCAACGAACATACACTTCACATGAGAACGAACATATTAATTCAATGCAAGCCATATAACTGGTTTTGTAAGACAATTGTTAGGCAATTGCACTGGCAGTAAAATAATGTACGTCTATATTAAGAACAAATTGCTACATATTATATTTTCATATTTGCGAATAAATCTGAGTTGATGTATAACTAAATTATATTCAACCATACACAGACATACCGCAACAATCGCTTTTATACCAATCAGCCAACCACCCATCTGACACATGTATACATCTTAAACATTTTCGTAAAACTCGCCCGATTTTTACTCTCTAAGACTCACTGTATAAACATTCTCAACTACAGCACTTATCATGTATTACCAATTAATTTAGTTCCGGCATCGAAACCAGACATTTCAAGAAATAACGGCATCGTGTACGAAACTATGATCATTCGAGAGGGAAGATCGTTTCAGATTAAATGCTCCACAACATCATGTCTAACTGCTCCTTACCACTGGGTCTATCCAGGCGGTAGAGCGGATGGGGCCATCAGTTTAGTCGTATTGTCAGTGTTGGGAACATTTCCTGTCAGGCAACGAACAAGTATTATTCTCTGAATGGAACAATGACAACAATATTGACATTAGTGTTGATGATTCTGAAATTAAATGTGTAATGTAAGTTCATGGTAATATTGTATATGTGCTTGCTTTAGTGTACATATTCATATACAATATTTTTCATAAGGTGCAAACCAACTAATGACACTTATTATTTTGCAGATCCTACGACCAAAGTACGTTTTAAGTGTAATGCAAGCTAAGTGTAGTTAAAGGGGACTCCATACGTATAGCCTGTGAGAGTAAAGCAAATGTCCCAGCTACATTATTCTGACAGGGGCAGCATACAAATTCCAATATTTTCACCGTCAACAATATTCAGGAAGATACACGGTGGACATGTGAGGCTTCCAACGTGATTTCAAGCACTTTCAAGGATTCATAGGAACTATAGTGAAACACAATATATTTTTTCACAAGTAAGTTATAACCTTGGTTGGAAACTAATATTACCAGCAAGTTGCTGCTTTGCCCTTTAAGGTTTTCCATTAAAGCTTATCCATAGATTGACATGTGTTCCTTTTCTCCAGTTGTAAATATACACATCATAATTTAGCTTAGATACATTCAACCCATCTCAAGAATCTTATATATAACATCCAGGAATATGCAAAATATTTTTTTTTTTACTTTATTGTACTTGGTTTTTATTGATGATATATATTTTAATGCAAGTTATTATTATTACATTATACATATTGTTATATGCATGTACAATAAAATGTGAGTTGCCCAAAACATTTAAGAACATTGAAGGAAACGACGGACCTGGTTACACTATCATGGAGACTGTTTTGATAGTTAAATCATTGATTACGAATCATCCATGATACGAAAATCAGCTAAAGGACACCGATTCGTTTTAAAATCAAATAACAAAATAAACCTCAAGTGTGTTAATCCCCATGTGTTACAACATTGTTTAAAATTATTAGCATAACAAAAACTGTCATGAAATCAATAAAAGGCAACGTACACTGTATCTGTCTTTTTGCTTTGTATTGACTTTAACTTCAAGATGTCGTCCGCGTGTTTTTCATTTCCAAATTGACTCGTCAATAATGACTTCTTTTTTACTAATATTCGAAATGCAAAAGCATCGCTTTTTTCATAACCATTGAATAGATTTTTAACAATTATAAATGATATATAAACATTAAAATAGTGTGTTTTTTACGTATCAAAGTTCAAGTAGATCCGTACATACAGAGAACCCTGTCAACAAAGACACCTGCGTATAACGACATCCTGTCTTATCCGACATGATTATGTGGTCCTGGCAGAATTCCGATATAGTCTATATAGTCAAATTTTATATATAACGGAACCTTTAAGACCTGACGTCCGACACTGTCTGACAGTCCCGTTTGCATACAATACACGCATTTCGCACCTTTTTATCTGACACTATTGGCATAATCTATACGAGCATTTCGCGAGTAGCTATGTTCTTAAGTGTTTGAACAATCACCACCCAGTCCTTAATTGGTTATCTTACTAATATGTAAAGTTTTATAAAAAGAAATGTGCAATAATAGGATGAAGATGATGACAGTATCTTGAAAGCCAAGTCAGACTTGACGCATAACATCATTTTGATAATGTTAAATTATATCAATTGTTTGCTTTCTTTTACTTTATAACAGCAAGTAGTGGGAATGACGTATATTCAAAATACACAGAACGCGGCAAATTAGACACAGACAGCACACAAAGCATCTAAATAAATTAATACTGTTTAACATATCATTGAACAATTATTTTTGAAATTGGTATTTATTTAAAGAACATACATTAATGCTAATGTGTATTAAAATTATAAAAATCGTCATCGAGTTATTCTAATAATTTTTATGATTACTTATTTGTATGTAAATGCATTTCCAAAAATGTTATATATTAACATACATATACATTTATATTAATGTTTGTGTATTAAAATAACTGAAATAATACATTTCATATCATGTTATTTCACGCCCTTATCGTACTTTTTAATACGCTTTTACGGAAAACCTATATATCCGACAAACTTTCTTATCCGACATTTTCAGTCGGAACCAAAGAGTGTCGTTATTGGCATACTTATCAGTTTAAGTTATTCTCATGCGAGGATGTTCATTATGCACGCCAATAAAAATAGAATAGGAAATCCCCTTTCTTGGAAACTCCCTATATATCTGGATTTTACATGTGTTAGGAACGACAACCGTACTTTTATACTTTGTACAATGATAAAATGCCAATCCGAATAGTTATTTTGTTTTAAAGTTAATCATATTAAACTTACATACATGTCATTTTACCGAATTCACAATTATTTGAGAGTAGCGAGGACTGTTAATATTCCCCAGTTCCATAATAATTTATCTTTGTATCTTACTACTATACAAAATATTACATGTATCATATTTACATTTTTCGACTTAGTAATAACTGGACATTTTGTCCAAAGTAGATTTTTTTTGTGAAAGCCATCACCTAAACACGATGTTTGATCCGACGTCGGTAGAATGTCTTTATCCAATGTCGTACTTAAGACAAAATGTCATCGTCGTATAAACATCGGTTAATGGTCGCCAACGTCGCGACTTAAATCTAACTCCTAACCGACTTTGGTACGGCGTCAGGTGTTTACTGGAATATATACGTTACACATGAATAAAGGCAACATAATGCAACGTTTAAATAATAGCTTGCATTGAAGCTCATTTAAGCTATGTTTGTTTTTTATATTGTGTAATTGCTCTTTTTTAAGAATTATATATCAAATATCCAGCCCATGTTCAAACTTAAGTTTTATATAGCATACATGTACTTGAGATGTTGTTGTTCACGCATTGTTGTATAAATTATGTGGGTGAATCTGCATATCAGAGGATCTAACATGCAAGAGCACTGAATACAACTGACTGTTTTTTTGTGGAGAAAGCGCTAAATATGGAGTTACACATTCTTTGTTATCATTAAGTAAAGTTATGTCATATTATATAATGTAACTTTGAATCGACATTGGCGGGTACGGGTCATATACAGTATTGTAATGCTAAATGTTTAATACAGGCAGATATTTTGCCTTTAAATTAATAATTCATTGAACATGTGTTTGTTCCATAAGTACATCCTTTAATTCATGTAAACATGCAATTAGTTACTGTTTGTTTAGCAAATAACATTCTGAATTTTTGACAAAAAATTCAAGATACTATAAGACTCAAATTATTAATGAAATCCCAAAATTAAATGGTTAATCGTTTGGTTTAGTAAGCACACCATTACTATGGCTGTTCGTTATATTTTATGAAGAATATTGTAATAACATATATGGCTGATTCTTCTGGTTTTTAACCCTCGACAAAATCGGCATTTTTTATAAATGGAAACGGACAACAAGTTTACACACATACAACAGTTAAACGCAAGAAAATAGTAACACACACATAACTCCAGTGGCTTGGCTCAGCGTCTCACTCTTAGTGTTATAACAATAGGTCTACGAATTTGTTTCACTTGGGTATTTGAAAATATACTACAATACGACGGCACAAGGGCATTAATGAGTATGACTAGTAAGGGACTTTTGAGGCGATATAACTCTGGTGTGCACCATTCACGAAAGCTTAAAGGGGAGTTTACACAATAGGACTTTCTCGAGTCAATCTGATAGTTGTTCCTTTTTGTGTCAATTAATTATTAGATACGCGTTTGTTTGTATTTGTTTACATTTCATAAAAAGTCATATAGAAAATTAATGTCTTGCCTACACTATCGGTCACTAGTACTTCCATCGCAAGCAATGTGTTTTTCGCTGCTGTCACATGGTATCGTTAGTCTATTACGATTTTGTCAGTGGTGTAATGATGTTTGTTTTTTTTCTTTGCTTTTTTAATTATCGGTTTCTCATAACATTTCTTTGCTGACGATATTTGTGTCAACTGTCTACTTGTTTAAAAAAAACATTCAATTTGTCCATGAAATCGCTTGCCATTTTAGCCAAAAGGAACTTATCACTTTTTAAAACAGCTTCTCAGATGTTTAGTGCAACATCTCAATTTTCTAAATAATACAGTTTATAAACCATTAAAATGACGCATATAATAACTATATACTACCCACCCCTCAACAAAAAGAAAGAGTTCTTAAAATACACGATTCGAGCCCACACTCAAAGGACTTGTAACTTTGCGCTTTTATCATAAGGCTATACATATTTTATACCATTTATTTGTATGCAAATAACGCATAAAATACAAGTAAAGAGTTTGACTGATATGTTCGATGTAAATTTAGATTCTTTACGGAATTTAACAGACTATTCATGAGGTATCAAGTCAAACCTATCGCACTATATCCCAAACAAACCATTTGTTTTGCAATTGTTCTATACACACAATACATACATCTCGACGAGGAAAGCGCATTTGCAACAAAAACTATTTTAAATTCTAGTGACAAAGGCATAGTCACGGACACCGTATGATTCACGTGGGTGATCCTTTCACGCCAAGAATTGCATATACCGTTCAACAGGTGATATTTGTAGAGGGCCTTACATGTTTTATCCTACCGTTTGCTGATACGGATATAACAATGAGATATGACAACTCACATGCGTGTTGTTTACGGATTTAACCGCAATACATTACATGTACAGGTATATACAATAATGTTTGTTAGAGATATAACATTTTCGTCATGGATCCACTTGCAATTTGCAAATTATATGATAACGAAATCACTAGTTATTAAAGCCTATTTAATATTACACAACTAAGGCGTCTACGTGGCACGTGAGAGAATTACTAAATCTAAAATAAGAACACTATTTGTGCGTCTTTCTGATTTCCTCCCTAATAGCTGAACTATTTAACTAATACATGAGCTTTCCTACTCGTGACGGCGTCGGTTTCCGCGTCTGAAGTTGGTCAAAGTCTTCATTCAGAAGTCTAGTAACTTCAAAATACATAGGTTATTCACTTGAAACTGTCTTTGTCATCAGTTCCGTCGTCAGGTTCAAGAGTTCCCAAAACTCGTTTTGTCTGTTGACACAGTGTCCCATTTTTACTTAGATTTTATGCTTAAGTTTATAGCTCCTTTAATGTTAAAACTAATTATGCCCTATTTAACTTAGATTTTGATGATGAAGTTTTGGTCGTATAATAATTACAAAAGTACTTTAGGTATATACTTTACGTCTTAATGAATTTAAAGCAGAGTTCAATTCCGCGGAGCCTGCCGAAGTTGTAAGGCAAATGACAGCGGAACCAAAAATCTGCGTCAGCCTAATGGGTGATATTGTATATTATTTATTCAATTAAGAAATACTCGACGGGTTAACGTTGGTTATTGCGGTAATAACCAACGGGTTTAAGTTACGATACGTAGAAATTAAATCACGATGGCGATAGACCGAGTGGTTTGATAACAAGCATCGGAACAATAAACCGTTGGTTATTACCACAATAACCAACGCTAATCCGTGAATTATTTTGATTCTAACACGATCTTATGTATAATGCATCTGAATTTGTAAGGGTTATGGATGAGAGCTGTTTTTATCTATACTCCGCCCATTTCCGCGAAGTACATTTACGCGTGAGTTTCAGTGACGTCAATAAATCATAGCAATGCAATATAAATGACGTCAGATTCATAGATACACATTGAGCGAATGACGTCAGTTTCATTGATACAAATCAAACAATCAATGTGTTGTTATACTTAAATACAGTGAACATGTAGTTTCATTGCGAAACATAATGCAACAATGAGTTGTTTGTTATAATGTTGTTATCGCGCGTTTAAGCACGTGCATTGTACGGAACATGTTCTTCAAATTTCTGGAAGTATTTTAAAACAATCAGGCTTCGCCCATGATTTGTTGCAGCATAACCCACAGTTGATTTCCTTCTTTATGTATAGAAAACTAGCCGCGTGCCGTGTTAGAATATGCAAAAATAACACAAACTCGAAATATAATAGCATTATAATGCAATTTCATTAAAATTATATTGCACAATGATGCCTTAACGATGTATTCAACTGAGTACCAATTGTATAGAATGCATTATTATGCATACATCAATCTGTGTTTGACCCCGTACTCAAGTAACAATAACATCACATGTGACCTTACTGTTAAACTTCTTGACGTAGACATTGATAGTAGCTTACGTTTGACCCTCACGTTAATACTCTATGCAAAACGCCTGCGCAAGAAGTAAATGTTTTAAAGCGTACATGATACCTACTAAATTTAACTTTTGTTATCATATTTGGCACTTCTGCTCTGATAGAAACTAAACAGAAGGATACAAATACAAGACAGTGCTTTTAGAGTTTTGTATAATGATAACACCTCCTCCATATCCAGTTTATTATATAAAGCAGGCATACCCTCTTTGCATATTACTAAAATAAGAACTATGGTTTGTATAAAAATTTTAATGTGTGCATGATCTGTCACCTGCAGTTTTATATCTTCTTACTGTTAAACGTGAACGTTGTATTAAGTTTAGTTATAATATCATTTTACAAAGACAACCAGACATTCGATATGTTAAGATTAACAAGTCACATTCAGTTGATAGCCAAGAGGTAATTTTGTGTCTACTGATATTTGTGGCATCCACGTAAGTCTGCAGTATTTTGTAATTAAATCGGTAATTATTACTTTTAAATAGTAACTTTTAACGGAGAAGCAAATACGCGTACACATAAACATAAATGAACATATTTGACACTTACGTCATAGTTACTTTCATAAATGCACAAACTAGTAATAAGCAGGAAACAGTCACATAATTAGTTACACAGCAATAGAGATTTCCACAAAATGTCCATTTTACGTAAAATTGTTAACACTGTTTTTAGCTCGTCCCTTGAGTAGCATTGAGTTAAAACGTTGTCAATACATGTTATGTGTCTGTTTACCATGGGAAATGACATTATCTACTAAATTAGCGGCTTTCAAACTTACCTGTGTAATAGCTGTTTTTCGGCAACATTGTATACATGTATACCGAGTTGTTCGTCATTGTCGCATGTCCTTAGGGTGTGCATGTACATTGAACACTGTACTTCAAATCAAACCAGTCTGTTTCACACAGTTTGCTTTATAAAAAGGTATACCTGAATAAATAATTATCTCACTATATTTATCTCACTATACTTATCACACAAGATCAACTCCGACTGCATGGCTTTAAAAACTCTACGCTGTTTATTATGTTATCCCGAAATCTGACGTAAGATACGTTATGCAACTTAAAACGCGACCAAACTAGTGTAAATAATAGTTATTAATAGTACGGCATAAAATCCTACGTCTACTATTGCTAAAAGATATATAAACTTTAATAAAACTGTTTAATGTTTGGAGATAAATAACAATTGACGATGGGACATGTACAAACAATAACATAAGATACGTTGCATCAAAATCGAATTGATAACAATAACACCCGTTAATGCATGGTATGTGTATTTCAAATTACCATTAATGAGTTTCTTCCACATCATATAACAAAACATTGTAAAGATACTATTAAATAGGATACGTTATGCGAAATGCATTCATTTTCGAGTTTATGTTAAAATTACACAACTATTAAACACTTGAAAGTCGCTGATTTAGTACATATTGCCATGTCCACATATTATAGCATAACATGTCCGTTAATGAGCAAAAAGCGGCCGGTTATCCTAATAAAGGTGTTCTATTCAATACTTACAATTTTTGTTGGTTTCATCAGGACAGGACAGGCTTTATTTTTCAATGAAGCCGGTTGCCTTTATTAATATTCATGGGGGACTACTTTTTATTGTTGTTTACATGCATTGCTGTCACGCACAAAAAACGCACATATTAGAAATACAGTTTAACATATATATTGATATTTATACAGGGCATTGTCAAAATATATTTAATAAATAAAACATAGATACATAAATAATTAAGTATACAGTAAACATGTAAAATGTAGGTTGTGTATTTCTTATTATTTTTTTTCTATTTGATGAACATTATCCATGAAAGAAAAAATATAGAGACAAAATTAAACAAACGCAAATAAAAAATAAATACTTTTGGGATTACAATATTTATCAAAAGTGGAAAATATATCGAAATTTATCACACACTAATATGAAAATGCACAATGTAAGAGATTGGAGCAAACAGCAGTTTAAAAAAACCTGTTTCAGTCAAATAACAGACATCAAATTGGACAAACCGTCTTGCATTTTTTGACAAGGAGCCACCCTGTAAAAGGTGCAAAAAAATACCACAATAACACGTCAAAAAATGTGCGAGCTGCATTAAATGTTCATCTCTGAGAGATAAATGTCCCATTTAACATTGTAGAATATCCCATTTTCAAGTACGCAAATGACACGCTATATGCCAAGCCCAAAACACTTATCGAAGTAGACTCATGTTGGCCAACGTAGCACAAACCAAGGATGATCGGCACAAAATTCACCGGTTCCTTGTCTCGAACATTACTCCAGTCAC
This sequence comes from Congeria kusceri, assembly GCA_027627225.1. NCBI lineage: Eukaryota > Metazoa > Mollusca > Bivalvia > Myida > Dreissenidae > Congeria > Congeria kusceri. Next base: position 14,547,991 of record CM051029.1, on the reverse strand, counting down.
ATTGCTAACAGGGCGAGCATATTTTACCATCCAGTTTGTTATTCGGAGCCTCGAGTTTCATCAGCAGCTGAAGCAAAACAGTTTAAAGGAATGACATTTGGCTCTGATAAAAACCATTCACATTTTCTTCATCTTCTCACAGGTCTAAATAATATGCATACAAATTAACCTTTTCAATGTGTATCACATATTGAAGAAAAGCACAGTCTTGTAGTTCTAAGTCTAAGAGCATTTCAACTGTAAAATTTCAACGATAATTTATCTGGTGTAAAAATCTACATAGTTCTATGTTTGCGTTACCAGTAGACAAAATCCTATTAGTCTATGTCAAATACGATTTCGGTACATATTTTAACATGAGGTATACTTTCGCATTTTTTGTTACAAAAGAGAAACATATTTACAATAATCAATATGACAGGTGATTGACAGAGTGAATTTGAGAATTTGATATTCTCGGCCGATGTCACACACTTTTTAGATTCGATATTTTGGTCAGTAGTAAATAATAGATGTTTTAACTTTTCTCGTCTTGGTTTTATATCCACACAGTAGGTCATCATTTGTCCAATTTCTTACACAAAAATAAACATGTATTACTTAAAAATTGTTTACGCCTACAGTACTGTGCAAACCAAACATGTATATGGGCGTTTACCAAATTGCAACTTTTTAAAAACAACTTGCGACTCGTTTAGCCTTCAGTCGTAAATCTCAACTGGAACGCGTTTAAATATTTCCGTCTATTGCTGCATATTAAGTATAAAAACGCAAAATTGTTCAAAATTGCACATAACAAATATCAATTAAAACAAAAGTAAATCAAACGTAAATAATATAACTTTTAATTAAGATGCGTCTAATAAATGACATGCATTTACATAAGGCTAGTGCAGTGCAAGGGTCGGAGCCTACTGATCATACTTTAATGTATTTATGCCCGAATTGCAAAAAATAAATCCCAAATTATTTTCCCTTTTTTAAAGTAAAATTGTAAAGTATGCAGCCAATAGTAATTACCATTGTAATTATAAATATTGAAACGCTCTTTTCGGCTATTTATGCCAATTACATGTAAATACCAAAAACTGACCTTCGTACATCGATGAAGCGCCGAAAAGAGCTTTTCAATTCTTAAGTCACGCGTCAATAAAAACTGACTTTGTGTTTTACTTATCCTTTGAATCGGACGCCCGTGTTACTATTGTTCAATATTAAACTCGTGCAGGCTTAAATAACAGTATTACTGTATCATGATATAATACTTTTTACTGAATACGTGATGCACTCTGAAATGTACGCAAAAAAACATAATTTTAAAATGCGAATCAAAGAAGACACTGAAACAAAATCGAAGGATATTCTTGGCACATCCCAGGGACATAACATTAATGTGCATCGCGAATACTACCGGTTATCTGAAAGTGCTATGCAGGTGGCGAAAGTTGCCAAGGTTCTTCACAGCATTAACATTGGAACTATTTCTCAGTATCGAGGAAACGACTTTGATGAGATAGAATTTGCTGAAAAAGGTACGTCTGTTTAGTAAACTGATTATAGTAATGCCCCCAAAAGACGGCATATTACAATTGAACCCACCATCCATGCGTCCGTCCTTTAGTCCGTTCGAGGTAAAGGTTTTTTTTTATCAAGTAAAATATCTTCAATATTATCCAAGGTATTCGCCTGAAAATTAAAATACATCTTAACTATCAACGTCTCTACCTGGGAAAGCAACTCCCATAACTCTGTTTTGTATTTTGACAAATGTATGGCCGTTTTTCAACATGGAAATTTTGGTAAAAGTTGTTCATACGGTCTAATATCTTGATACTATCAAAAGGATGTACTTGAAACTTTAAATACGTATTGACTATCAAAGGCTCCATCAGGGAAAGCAATCCCCATAATTCGGTTTTGTATTTTGGCAGTGTTATTCCCCCTTTTTAACTTAAGCGTATTCGGGGCATATGTCACCTGATAGTGAAAGCACTTGTCTGTTAAAATTATTGTATTTACAAATCTCATCTTCCCTGCTCTGTCCTTTCATTCAGTGGCTTATATTCTACATTGAGGACTATTTTGCTGTTTCCATTGTATATGAACGCATTTATAGTTTGAAATTCTATATAATACTAAGGTTTTAATACAGTAATTGCAATATCAATTAAACTTCCTTTCAGAGACAGTTGAAAGTGAACCAGACAGCAATGATGACGACAAGGAGAATGATTCCGATGACAATGATGATGATGCAGATATTCATGTGAATAATGTTTGTGAAAGCAAATGTTGGTTACTATCAAACAAGTTACAGATGCTTAAATCAGTGGTATTGTTTTATATTTATCTCTCATTATTGAATAAACAATTAAATATTTTATACTTAACTGCACATACATAGAGAAATACCTGTGTTGATGATGTGTTTATTATTATTTATTTTTTTAAATTGTATTTTTTCAGTATATTCGACACAAATAGAAACAAAGGAAACCAAAACAAGGAAAAGTGCATTTCTTACCAAGCAACATTTTCATTTTAAATCATTGGATTGAAAGGTTTTTTATTTACACATCTGTATTGCGAAATGAAGCTTTAATTAAAATATAGGATATCTGCGGGATCTTTTAGCAATTTTGTCAAGACCGATACTTTTAACTAAAGTGCAATCAACAGTTTTTTGTAAAGTAAAAAAGTAACATGTTATAATCAACTGGCTAATTTCAAATCCATATGTTGAAATTTGGTTTTAGATAGTCCCATTACACGATGTTTGGTTTCATAGTTTTTGATTCAGCTGACATTTTATTGCTGTAAGAGAAATAAACACGGCTCTTATTACACTAAAAACATGGCTATTAAAAACTAGCCAATTGTTTATTTTTCACTATTTTATGTGTTTATTGTAACTTTTTATTAATATTAACACATTGCTTTACATTCCATTGGCAATGTTACACTTTTTGAACTAATTTTGTGTATGCTTGTCCATATCGCATTCAAAACAATTGTAGAAACCAGTTTATATCTCAAAATAGTGTTAACATCGATTGGGAACATACATAATATTGTATAAAAAATGTATATATTCTGCTACCACAACGAACATATATAGTTAGTATAGAGGGCAGTCGTTCATGTGAAAACTTTATACTACATTTATGCACACATATACCAAATAAATTGTTAACGAAATCGCAAGTATCTTGTTTTGGTGTATTTGAATTACATTATATTGTGCCTTCGTTATTGCAGACATGAGTTTGGTTAAATAAAGATTGCTTAGCTAAGTTGGTAGAGCACTGGACAACAAATCCGAGGATCACGAGTTCGATACTCAGACCCGGCACCATAACTTGTGTGTGGATTTGTCATTACATTATTTCTACGGTCATTGTCCCGCTACCTCTGTTTTAAATAGGGCAGTTGTCAGTTACTGGCATGAGTATATGCACTTAGTACTGGTAAACCAGCTTACCCATGAAAAGTGTGGATATATGACTGAAATACTGTTGAAAACGGCGAAAATCCAAATAAACAAGTTTAATTGCAAGATGTATGCCTGTCCGTTCCAACGTCGACATGTGTATGCCCCCCTTAAAGTTGGGAGGCATTAAGCGTTGCGCTTGTCCGTCCGTACGTATTGAAATTATCCGTCCGACTTTGTCCGGATTGTTACTTCATTTAACCGGCAATTTTAAAAAAAACTTGCCACAAATGATCACCGTGTGGAGACGGTGTTTTCGCGCACAACTCCCGTGTCCCTACCTCGAAGGTCAAGGTCACACACAGATACAATGCCGAATATGGGTATAAAACATATTGCCCGTATTGCAACTTCATCATTTATCAGGCAGTTTTAAAGTAACCTGCCACAAATGTCACTGTTGAGGCGGCGTGTAGCAGGCCAAACTTAAGTACCTACCACAAATGTCACGGTCACACTTAGTGGTCTAATATAGAAATAAAACAGCGTGTCTAGACTGTTAACTTCATCATATATCAGACAATTTAAAAATAACTTTCCACAACTGATCACTGTGTGTTTATGTGTATCACATTTGTATGTGTCCAAACATGTGGCGTGGGTACATCAGTGTCCGTGAGACATCTAAATGAATATTAAGCCAATATGTTTTATTAGGTCCAGGAGTACTAGACACTTCAATCCGGATGCCGTCAAGTCTAAGTTTTGGCATCGGGCTGGATCCCTTCTCTAAAATAAACAATGTATGTAAGATCGTAAAATCAAGCATCGATAAATTAAAAGACTAATTTCCGGTTACATAGGGTTTTGTTCAATGAGCAGCTCTGTATATGCTTAACATATCAGCAAATTCACCACCTTTTCTACAATCGACTATTACCCGTCCGGTTTTTTAAATCGATCGGCTGCCTAACTGATACTACGTGAGTGTCGTATGAGCATGGTCGCTCCTTTAGTTAAATGTGTCTTGGGCATGACCGTTTTAGCGTCAGTTACTTAAACATTCCCACGTTAATATGACACATTGGTCAGGCGCCAATTCAATTTTGCATACATTTATATTTTAAATGCCGAGCAGTGTGCGAATTTCCCGCGCCCGGCCGGAAATCCGATGTCAGGTCGATCGTTATTGGACAAACCAGCCTCGTGCCATGTGACTTTTGAGCATTACATCGGTTAAAATAACGTTGAATTTGTATCAAATGAAAATGGGAACGCTGCTCAAAGAACAAATGTTCGATGGTGATGATAGGAAATCGCAAATAATATACATAATAACTGCCTCGCAGGATTCTTTACCTTAAATGATACGTTTCAAATAATAACCCGGCATATTTCTCTCTATATATTTTGTGCAAAACAGCATTAAATGTTGACTAATCACATTTGTTCATGATCTCTTGATAAATGACTCCATTATTCGCCTCCAATATTGTTATTGTTGAAATAAAAGTTGTACGTAAAGAATTTCACTTCAATAAGAGTTTCTATTCCGACGCACACAGTCCCATGAAAATCCGTGTTTCAAAAACAGGCGTTGTCGATCCGTTCAACCGGTTTTTCCACGACTACGTCTGCGCATTGCTTTGGTGTTCTGTACCTCCGTCGGCAGCATTTGACAGGTGTGTATATTTGGTCAAAGAATTGTTTGTTAAACCAAGTTCCAAGAGATATACGAGATAACTTCGCACACAAAATTCGATAAATCCTGTGTATGCGTTTATTAATATATATTTTATAATAAAAACATATTATTGAGGTTCAGATCTAACAAGCTTCGTTCTTGAGTAAGCACAAATACGTTGGCATTTGTTTCCTATCCACTTTTTGTGTCGCCTGACTAGGCTACATATAGGTGTTACTTATGTCGGCGGCGGTGTCGGAGGCCTCGGTGTCGGTCGCAGCGTCACCTTTCGCTTGTCCGGAAAATAATTTTTAGACTATTAAAGCTATCAACATGAAACTTCAAAGGTGGATTGATATTATTAAGGGGAAGTGCAGTGCACAAGAACCGTTACTCTGCACCTCATATTTTTGGAGTTATTGCCCCTTGTTCATTTTCATAATTAATTTTTGTCCGGAGCATAACTCTTAGACTATGAAAGTTATCAACTTGAAACTTCATAGGTAGATAGACCTCATTGAGGGAAAATGAAGGTCTTAAATACCGTTAATCTGCACCTCATACTTTTGGAGTTATTGCCCTCTGTTTAAGTTCATACTTACATTTGACCGGAGCATAACACTTACACTATACAAAATTTCAACTTGAAACTTCATAGGTAGATAGATTTCATGGGGGCGAGAGCAATGTACAATAACCGTTACTCTGCACTTCATACTTTTTGAGTTATTGCCCTTTGTTTATTTTCATACTTAATTTGTGTCCGGAGCATAACTCTAAGACTATGAAAGCTATCAACTTGTAACTTCACAGGTATATATATCTCATTGAGGGGAAGTGCAATGCACAATAACCGTTACTCTGCATCACATACGTTTGAAGTTATTTTCCTTTGTTTATTTTTATTCTTAATTTTTGTCTGGATCATAACTCTAAGACTTCTTAGTGTGCAAGGTGTGCTTTGCGACATAATCGCTCATATTTCATATAAGCTATCCGGCGTCAGGCGACACATCCGACTCACGGACTTCTAGTGTTACTATATCATATGGCTTAGTGTTCTTAGTTAACTAACGGCAACTATGGTGTAGCACAGTTGAAATAAATTTATTGTACAATTATACATTTCCTCTATATTTCCTGAATCTAATCTACATCAGCAAATCATATATTTCACCATCAGTACAAGGCAACTCACTACATGATAAACAGTACACTCCAAGAGTTTTTAACCACTCCACCCCCCTACCACTGCCGAGGTTCGAACGCGTTGACACTTTCTTCGTTGCGCTTCATTTTCATGACAGCAATGTTAGTGTCGCTGAACCGGGAAAACGACAAACGCGTCCAGGTCAGCGATGTTGAAACGCGGTGAAACGCTGAATAAAACACTGTGAAACTCCGAGGGCATTATCAATATTGCAATACATCTGTCCTACATGTAGTATGTGTGCACGAATCCTGAAGCGTTTAAACCGCCGCGGATGAACTCATTTTAATGAAGTCAGTTATATTTTTTAAACGAAAATATTCAGTGTTTTCCAATAAAATGTGTTTAATATTTAAATGACTTGAACAATGACATTGCTTAACGATTTATAATCTTTAAAATGGTAAGTTAAAATATAATATTGCATCGTAACATTCGATTTTAAAATAAAAAAACATGTATCGCCATTCGATAGAATTTATTTAGCTTCCATCTCTCAGTCATGCCAGTTTGAATTGTATATGTGCTGTGAATTCAATATATTTATTGCGTCCAATGTGTAACGGATGAGAATAGAGGTCCATGGTTTAACGTACGCCACTAATTAAAACGTTAGCATGTGTAAAATATAAGTCTACACAAACATTCACTGCAGCTTAATACGCTGTACGATTACAATAATTATAAAACCTGTCAAAACAGATGTATACCAAGTAAGAGACAACAGCAGTTTGTTGGCAGTTACTTAGTAAATCCGCCCCCTCGTAAACTCAATATCCCGTTCTCTAACTCAAAATCCAGTATCCACGCCTGGATTATCTTCGAAATGCTCCGTAAATCGACCGCTGCTGCGTAATTTTAAGTCGGTTTACTGCAAATTCTATTTAGTTGTTTAATCTTTATCAAAAAAAGATTATGACCAATGTAATAATAAAATGAGTATTAATCACGCACAATTGAACACACAAATGAGTCGGCGATGCGACGAATAAGTATTACCAAAGAATAGACTTTTCTACTCGGCACTCATCGAAACCCAATACATTCATATAGAACGCCGTATAACTTACTTTATTTTTATGCTTCGAAGTGAAATATAGAACAATATCAGTGAGATATATCCTTATATCTCACTGTTGTTTTTGGTTCCCGATTTAATACAGCAAAAGAAACGGATCGTCAATGATACCGGACTTAAAACGGGGAGAAATGACGTACATGTAATTATTTTACTATAACATGTGTGTAAGTGTTATAACTTTCGGCCAATATGGTGTCACATAGTTGAAATAAATTCATTGTAAACCTATAAATTTCATCTATATTTGCTGAAAATGCATTCACTAATCTTCTATTTCACCATAAATATAGAACGCTTACTACATGAGTGTATAGAAATTAAAGTACAGAAAACTCACTACATGAGGGTATAGAATTTAAAATACAGAAAACTCACTACATGAGTGTATGGAATTTAAAATACAGAAAACTCACTACATGAGTGTATAGAATTAAAAATACACAAAACTTACTACATGAGTGTATAGAATTTAAAATACAGAAAACTCACTACATTAGTGTATAGAATTAAAACTATAGAAAACTCACTACATGTGTGTTTAATATTTAAAAAAAAAGAAAACTAACTACATGTGTGTTTACAATTTGAAATGCAGAAAACTCACAACACTCTGAGTGTATAGAATTTGAAATACAGAAAACTCACTACATGAGTGTTTAGAATTTGAAATACAGAAAACTCACTACATGATTGTTTAGAATTTGAAATACAGATAATATAATACCGAAGTACCTTACTTGTAATATAAATTAGTGAAATGAACATCTTTATGGCCATATGTAATCATATCAAAGTTAAAAAGTTGATGTTTACTGATATTATCTTTATTCTGAAGTGGTTATTGGCCTGCGGATAATGCCTGACCAATGTAGGAAACTGTGATGGATAAGTACAAACGTAAAAAGGATAATTACCTTACAAAATAAAAACAATAAAATTCCGATGCATGAACAAATCTCATTTGGTGTTATTTCTGTGCTTTATTCTGTATTCAAGTGCCTTTACAGGTGTATTTACAGTCCCAAGGCTACTCTGTTTCTTTCGGATAAAAACTTGCCACTTATGTAATAGCGGAAGGAATAGTTCCTTAAAGCTATGTAATTTTGACATGTAGCCGGTATTTTAAAACATTGTCACTATGTTTCGAACGTAGGGTTTAATCATGTCATCTTAACTGCCAGAAGATGCAATATACACACTCATTAAAATTTGGACGTTCAGAAATATTCAACGAGTGTCACTTTGAATGTGCTTCATGCTTTTATATTTTAAAGGGGTATTCGCATTTCCTGTTACTCTTTCATTATTTTATTGTAACAACGTCGTCTTTTTTATGTATTTTCAAATCGTTTTACACTATATCATGACATACTTTATTTCCCACTATTTTCGTCCAGCACAAACTCGCGATATGTTTACACAGGTCTTCATGGAAAAGTGTAAATGGGTAACAATCTCTGTCATTAAGTGCATGCCTCCTCATTTCGATGACATTTAAAGTGTTGCATAGTATCTATCATGAAAAGATAGAAACACACGATGTCACAGGTGAACGCGCGAATTATGCATGAGTATTGTATCCATATTCAGTGGTATAACACCAAAGTGTAAACGTGCTTTTAAAGCAGTGTATTTTTGCTTCCAAACAGCAAAATAGTAACGCCTCTAAGTATTTTTAAAGATTTTTTTATAAATATTTTAATTAAATGTTTGGCCTTGTTCCTCAGCATTCCATCTTACAACACAAAGTTTGCTATATGAAACATGAGGTATATTGAAATAAATACTCACTTGATCAATTGCGACAGATATTATGACTAAAACAAACCTGTACATAATGAAACTATGCATAAAACAAAGTAGTACCGTCTTTCCATCCGCCATATTGGCACTGCGTTGGGGTCGCCGCACTGCGTTAGGATTATCCGGGGACAGGTCGTGTCCATGCTGGACAAAGATATCCCGCCGCCCGCCGCCCGCCCACCCACCAGCCCGCCCGCCCGCCCGCTTGCGCGTTCCCATAATACGACCCGGTTTTTTTTAACGGGCGTATAATAATAGCAAATAAAAACCGATATGTTCAATAGTTATGTCTGTTTAAGTTAAATACTAATACGAAATTAATTTCAACATTAATTTCAGAGACGACAAATTAAAATACAGTAATAATTTATCTAGATAAAATGATCCTAGTTTTATTTACGAATGTTCTTAAATTAATATCCATATACAAATATCCAGTGTTATAAATGAATTGTCAACCAAACTTTATGAACATTTATGTTATAAAACATTAAATCAAATTGGTTTGTAATTAGAGACGTAGCTGAAGTAAGACCGAATGTGATTATTTTTGTGAACGCATACAATTTGTATCTGCATAGTTTTAACAACACTCAAGCTTTGCTAATAATAACAATAATACTAATAATGACACATACGATAAGTGTATACCGGTAATCTCCGTTTGATCTAGAGTTTTAAAGTAGATTTCTACATTGTCGTGATTTAAGAATTTTCAATATCGACATTATGATAGTTGCGCCTAGTTACGCCCCTGATAACTTATTTAACCCTATTTTTTCTCATTATTATACTACATGTTGGTTTTCCCGACATGCCTAAATTCATATTATACTTCGAATAAGGAACTGAAATTTAAGTGAACAAGTATATACAGTATTGTTTGTTCCATTAAAAAATGTAGTAGAAATCTGGCAGAACACAACCATTTCGCATAATAAAGCATAAATAACTAATACAACCACTAGAAATGAGCAATCCGAATGTGTTCGTCTGAAATTATGGCCTCTGATTAAGGAACTGAAACTTGACTGAACATGTGCATTTGACACAGCTTCTTTTATTAAAATACAGCAGAAAAGAAACTTATAAACTGACAGTCTCTTATTCCTGATTCTTTTATTACATGTATTTGTATCGTCCAGATTATATGCGTTGTAGATTAAATATCTGAATACATTGTAGAAAGCTAGCAGTTATATATGTACTTTTAACTAATGTCCCAGTTCTTATTCAGAGGCCTTAATTTCGAACAAACACATTCGGATGATAGATTTCTAGCTGAAAATACCTTTAATACTAGTAACTTCTCTATCACTTCTTGTTGTTGTTGTTTTTTTGTCCCGCTGCTACTACGATTTTCATATGAAGATGCAATAGTGAACGCATTAGTTCACCAAGAGTTTTAGTTCCTTAATCGTGATTTAATAAGAAATGAGGAGCCTGTAAGCACAATTTTACAATAATTAGGATAATTAAGAAAATGTATTTGAAAAAGTACATTGTTTTGTATGTAGGTGCATGTATTTGCAGAGAAAATAGACAACATATTTTATGAAATCGTATTCCTAATTAGCCTTGCAAAGCTTATTGTGTATTTATTTATAGGTAACCGATCTTATAAACATAGTTATGATGCTTAGGCGTAAAAAATAAGTTTGTTTACATGCCCCAAAAATTAGGGTAGGTAGGTCGGAATTTATTATTTATTTATTTATTTGTTTGTTTGGTAAATGGTCAACTTGAAGATTATAAAACTGAATAAATATTCACAACATATCAGTAATATCCTTAAATATTGTTTATAAGTGGATACTTTCAAAACAAAACACTTATTTATCCAAAAACACATTTAATTATTGAAAAAGGTAAATAAAACAAACATCAATCTGACAAACTCAATAACATGTTCTAGAGTCGGGCATTTTTTAGGGTAGGTCGGGTAACCTGAAGCAAACATATTTTTGTATGCCTTAGGTATGTCAAATTTGTTTTTTTTTTGTAACTTTCTTACTACGTTTATAGCCCGTATTCCATGACATGTGAACGTCAACGTGATCATGAACGCGAATGTCTATGATCCGTGATCCGCGATAGGTGATTCCATGTGTCCTCGTATCGGCTTTACGTGATTCTTTTCTCCTGTCGGTTTTGTAGTGAAGAGATGGATAGCACTGAAGAGATACTTCTTTGTGATTGGTGCTGTATTAAATCAGAAGACAAAGGTGTATGCACTGATGTCGTCAAGAAGGCTGATAACACTTGGAGTAATTAATCGTAATCAAATAACGATTATCATTCCATAGTTGTACCGTCGTGAACAGTTGTACTAAAATATTTATGAAAAAGACCTGACCGGGACATTTTCCCCACTGTCCTAATTCGAAAATTCACACCGCCGCAAAATTGTATACTAAAAGGTTACCTTCCCGTGCGTGTACAATAGTCGTTTAAGTTAGAAAATTCCAGTTCGTTATTCAGACGCGAATAAGGAACTGAAACATTAGTCAAAGAAAATTGCATTTGTAATGAACTATTTCTGGATTCACTGAATTGTATCGTATGTAGTTGATTTTATTTGCAGAAAAAACTATATAATTATTATATGGAAAACATATTCCGTATTCGACTTCAATTCTTACAGTAATTTCTATTAAAACATAGTATAATATTCGTTAATTATTGCAAACGAATCGTTTCTGTCTTATTTCTACTATGGTTCTAAAATAGAAGCAATGGCGAATGTACTACGTTTACTAACTAACCAGTTCCTTATTCGGAGGCCATTATTCATCCGCGAATAAGGAACTGAAACATTCATGAATACTACTTAGTAGAAATGTATTAGAATTAATACATTTGACATACATGACTACATTTAAAATAATTATCGTAGAAATTGGTTACCTTTCGGTACGTGTACCGTAATCGTTTAAGTTGGAAAATTCCAGTTCCTTATTCAGATCGAATACGAAATAAGGAACTGGTTCCTTATTCCTTATTCAGACGCTAATAAGGAACTGAAACACTATTAAAAAATAATTGCATTTGTAATGAAATATTTCTGGATACAGTGATTTGTTTTGCATGTAGTTGATTTTACTTGCAAACAAACTATATCTACTGAAAATATATTCCGTATTCGACTTCCATTATAACTGAAATGTGTATTAAAACATAATATAATAATCGTTATTTATGGCCAACGAGTATTTTCTGTCTTATTTCTACTTTGGTTTATATAATAGAAGCAATGCCGAATGAATTTCGCTCACTAACGAACCAGTTCCTTATTCGGAGGCCAACATTTCAGACAAGCAAATTCGGATGGTCGATTTGTTTCGGTAAAACTGGTTATGTATGCGAAATAGTTACCTTCTTTTTCAATTCTACTCCGTTTTTAACAGAAGAAAGCATCAGTTAATGACTGTGTTGTTTTTAATTCCAGTTCCTTATTCAGTTTGAATTAGGAATAAGGAACTGGTTCCTTGTTCCTTATTCAACCGCGAACAAGGAATGGAAACATTCATTAATAATACTCAGTTGAAATGCGTTAGCATTAATAAATTTGAAATACATATCAAAATACAGGAAGACAAGCCCTGTGCGAGACTCGAACGTTCGAATTCCCGCTCCGTAGGCAAACGACCTAACCACTAGGTTAAAGAGACAGTATACCCTCGTATTTAAAGATAAATGATTTTTTGCGGAAAACATACTCCGTGTTCGACTTGAATGCTTTGCGTTAATTTATGACAATGTTACACAACATAAATATAATTATGTTGAAAAATTAGATTTTTACTCTCATTATCTTCATTTCTACAACTAATCTACTGCCGTTGCAAATTACGGTAGCAAAATTGAAAACACTGTTTGAATTCAGTTTCAGTTCCTTATTTACTTTGAAAAAAGAATAAGGAACCAGTTAATATATTTCAACTAATTTTAAAGTATTTATGTTATATACCGAATGATTTTATTTATCACGGTTTCTGGTAATCAGACGGAACGATATAGTACAGGTACTTGTTGCACTACAGTTTCAGTTCCTGTTTCGGTGTTGAATAAGGAATAAGGAACCAATCCCTTATTAATAACAGACGAGCTTGATTTTCGTTTGATTAACATTTGTCTATGGACTCATAAAGACGTTATAGGAAAATGTATGACTTGCAGCTTTATTGGTTCATACCTTGTTTTTCACTTTGCAATTTCTTTCTGAAACACAATCAAACTGTAAAGCATCACCACCGAAAGGTTGCAAACACGAAATAAAGGCAAATGTGATCCACAGCTTAACTAGAAGTTAGATGTAGCGAGTATCCTGTGTGTATTTTCAGATGTAGCGAGTACCCTGTGTGTATTTTCAGATGTAGAGAGTACACTGTGTGTATTTTCATGTAGTGATTTCAATGTGTGTGGTCAGATGCTAGTAGTGAATTTCATGCAGAAAGTCCATTTTTTACCAGTGGTATTTTTGAAATTTTCTTATTACAAGTGCAAACAACAGTTTCTAAAAATACGAAAATGCATTTATTTTTGTTTTAAAGCTATTATTAGGGCGTGTAGTGAGTTGGTGGTCTAATGTCTTGTGTAGTCACTTGACGGTATATGCACGTATGTGTGTGTGTGTGTGTGTGTGTGTGTGTGTGTGTGTGTGTGTGTGTGTTGTCTTGTATGCACGGTAAAATGAGGACATCCATCAGTTTACACAGCAACGAATGAGGACTCGTTGTCCAAGTGAGGACGTCCTCACTTGTGAACAGAGTAAATATGCTTCAAAATAATTATTTTTCACAAAACATGTAAAAAAAACTTGTCAAATCGAAGGGTCCCACTTGTCGTCCGATTCCTAGCATTTTTCGGTGTGTGTATCATCATTTTACATTTCGACCATTTTTCGCAGATTCGGTTTTATACACACGATGACATTGCGCATGCGCAATCCTGTTACGTCATCTAGTTACGTCATCGTTTTGTGCAATGTGGTAGCCGGTCGCCATTTTGAGAGTCGGAATTCAGAATAAATAACAAATTTACAAATAACATGGTAAGATTTTTGAAGTTTGCAATTATAATTATGGTGGTAAACTTTTGCATTATATAGCGGTATAATTTTGTGAAATTTCTTTCGTTTATGAATTGAAATCTTTCTCTAAAATACGGGGCACGCGACCGCTTGGTGTGTAGAACTTCAGTTACCAGAATGAGAAATATCAAAATCCCCGTAATTGTCGATCTTTACATTTCCTCAAAAAATGGATCTGGTAATAATATTGAAATAGATGAAATTAATGTGAATAAACTTTATAATGCCTAAATTAGGAAATAACACTAGTTTTATCTTTCATCGGATGCGAATAATGCAAGTTTTTCACGTTTGGATTATTTGTCGGCATAGTTATGTCATATTAGTTTTATCTGCTTACACCATTGCTAAAATTCGTTAAAGTACATGAGTTCAAAGATTAACATTTTTATTCGGCGGCATTGGCTGTCCTGACCCTCTTTATCATATTGATGATTTTAACACTAAAGGTGAAACATATAATTTTAGCACGGCACTCTTAATTAGAATATCTCTGTATTCCACACCTGTGATATTTGTATCTATTTTATAGCAGCAGAACATGTGCTTTGATTTGAAATCTGATATTATCCTAGTGCAAACTCTTAGTCGCATTATTCTATAAGAATGGTGAAAATTGGTAAAATCTTTTCAGATTATCTAATTCTTCTTTGTTAAATTATGCAGGGTGCCAGAAAGCGACGCAGAGAACATGAAATCACACTAGCCAGACTTGCAGAAATTAACAAAAATGCAACTGAGAAATTCGAGGTCAAATTCATAGATACGTACATAGGTAATTTTTCATCTCTTTTTGCAGCAATGATACATGTATTGATAACGACAAAATGAAACATTGTATTACTAAAAGCATTAAGAAGTCCTAATACTTTTGCAGTACAATACATTGATCACAGATAGCACATGTAAAACATGTTCACACATTTTACTAGAATAGACAGGACATTCTGAGGTCCATTTTAGGAGGAATATGTCAAGTTCTTTATTGCTTAAACCTTGAGCAGTATACTATAGAAAGTAGTTTGTGGGAAATCTATGCGAAAAACACAACAATGAATAAAAAAGAAACGTATTATTTTTACTACAAAACAATAGAAACGTACGTTGACAGACATGGTTGTTTATTTTTCCTTTATAGCTCAGCTGCTGTGTAATTTACATTTCTCGGAGAAAAATACTATATAATTTTATTTTCAATATTAAAAATGAAAGCTTAAACACAACCACTACTGTACATGTTTTCTGCAAAAGAAAAAAATGTACCTAGTAATACTTTTCTACATGTACTCAGGGATATAAACAAGCATGAGCCCGCGAGCCTTTGGTCCTTAACATGTGTGCTGGCATCGTAGATTTTAAGAGACAATTCCTATGTATTCTATACAAAACTACTAAAAGAATAAGTCTGGGTTCATCAGGTTAAAATGTTAGTTCATATCCCTGGTACTGCAGTTTCATGAGAATGTATGCTATTGATAAACAATTATTTTTTTGTATTTTAACAAGTTTGATCCATGTATGATATATGTTTCACACTCACACAGGCTGTGGTAAATTATTGAATAATTTCATCAATATGTAGAAGACATACATCAATTAAATGAAGTTTTGTAGATTTTTAATATTATGAACATGTCTGTAATACTAATACTTGATTTGGACTGTCCACTTATTCCGAAATTACCAATTGATGGTGTTTGGAAACTAATTTTAAATTTAAAAAATCATCCAATTTCAAGCGTAAAGGTGACTGATATTGCCCAAAAAATTGAAAATGGTAAGAAAAGCCATCTTATGCAGGCAGCGGCGTCTTCTCTAAGCACGAATTTACACGTGGAGATTTGCTGCTAGAATACACGGGCGATCTGGATCTGGTTGTAAACGATGAACCCAATGGCAATGAACAAGAAGACACATGGAGGTTTTTTTTTCAACATGATGGGAAAACAATGTGGTAAGTTATTATCTGCCAACCTTTTAGCTTGACTGTTCCAATAATTCTAGAGCTATTAAAATTTACTCATCTAATTAGGGGAAAATATTAGCGCGTTATTGGCAGTTTGGGGGAAAATATTAACCACTTTAAACATACACACTTAAGTGTTATTGTTATGTTATTGAAGTATTTAACTGAGTTTAAATAAATATATTTAATATGTTTACCTTTCAATATATTCCATTTCACTTACATGCCATTACAGTAAACTGTATAGAGTGACAAACATAATAAAGCAGAATATGCATATGAATCTGATTATACACAGATCCACTAACATATAAATCAAACCATGTTTGTCTTTTTCCATTTTCGAACGAATATCTTGTAAAATGTTTTTTCTTTGCGAATAGACTGAACTCCAATTTACAAACACTGTCGTTTCCGTGACACATATTCACTGTGTAAATTTAAAATAAATATTTGTTGTTTGTATCTAAAACGTATTCTCCATTGTTGATTGACACACGCATTTAATCCCTACTAATTATATGATGACCGTCGTTAATTCGATTGTTATTTGTCATTTTTGCCGAAAATCGTAATTTCCTTTCTCCATTGTCCGCCATCTTGGAATAATGACGTATGCGACATGTGTGCATAGCAACGTAAAATCGTATATGTCCGACTACATTCGCGAACCAATAGTTAAGTCTAATGTCGTTCGGCGACAACTCGAGACGCTTCGTTAGCACTACTGGGGAATTCCCGTCATTTTACACATGCGCATCGGTTTGTTTCGGGTAAATAATATCGTTACGATTGTTGAACTCTTACAATATTTACAAACGTAGTTGTTTTTAATTGTTTAATATAAAGGCAATTTTGGGGGGAAATGGATCGCTTGGGGAAAATTCCATTACAGAGGGGAAAAATACGTCTAGGGGAAAGGGCCGATATTCGGCGGGTCTGAAAGAAGGAAAAAAAAAAACCTGCGGAGAATATTTATGCAGTAGAATACTTATAAATAAAAGTAAGTGGCAGTGTTTAGAACTAAGTTTTTGTTGCTTTTAGTCTATATTGACTAAAAAAATCGTAAAAATTATGGCCCTAGAGAAATATGTAAAAGGCCCACTGATTTTGTGGCTGATCAGCAACTCAGCCCGGAATGAACACTGAGTGTACTGTAAGATAGCTGACTGGTTTCATGATATAAATGTCTAGTTAATTTAGATGGACATGTTTTCATCATACTAAACATTAATTCTAGTTTAAAATATAATAATATTAAATGTAAAACATTAAATATGTGACAGTGAGTACCTTCGTTTTCTTTCAATCGTTGTCGTCCATTGTGGGTTTTCGTGTAGATATGTCTACTAAGGCTTCAGCAGCTTGTTGTTGAGAAACTACACTATCTTCAAATCCGTGTTCCCATGACATTTATTTTCTGAAGGTTTTTGCACCCCCTAGGGACTATCAATTCCAAAATCTGGGGGTTCCTAAAAAAAGTTGGGGGTGCCAACTTAAAGTACTTTTTGAATGCATATTATACCTAAGTGTGTAAAAATATTGTATCTATTATTCATCTTATTATTTATTTATTTTTCTTAACCAAACATTGTAATTACCTTGCAATCATTTATCCAATTTAAATAAACAATAAAACCTTCAAAACCACAGTCATTGATAATGACATGTTTTACAATGGAGCAGAGTAAAAGTGCTATGTCATTCATTAACCCACATATCTAACATCTGCAAGCCTTTAGTAACAGTGTCGGTCTGACTTAAAAAGTCTTTTGATGTCAATGCCCTGTTTGGGCAAATCTCGAGGAGGTTGCGGCTGTAAGCGTGTAACGCGATTTATCACACAATCACAAAAGTGACATTGTCATTGAAAAAGGCATCAATCAAAACTACTGTACCTGAAGAATGCAAGCACTGTCAATAGTGCATTAATGAATTAACGTTAATATAGAGGAATGTAAAGGTTATGAGAAATATCAGACAGACTGTTGTTTTGTAGCATTGATAAAGTGGATTTTAAATTGGACTGAGGACATTTATTTGCTGAAATTTCAATTGGAGAATGTGTTACAGTGATTGTGATAGTGAAAACACTCGGATTTTTTGTACGTGCCCCTCACGTACAGTAAATGGTATTTTTAATTGCTGGTTTTATCAGTCGTTTGTACGTGATTCACGCACAAATGTACATGAATGGGAACACTGTCAAATGGCAGTTGGACCTTTACAAACTCCTTCTAAATGTTCCGACGGGTTGTCCTGTTGACTGCCTTCAACCACAACTACCGCCTCTTTTCATCTTTCGGTATTCTATGGAATTTCAGGCCAATTTGCTTTTCTGTGTCCCTATTAGTATCCAAATACAACACACTCCTTGCCCATTTCTTCAGATTACCGATATTTACAAAAACCAACGTTCATAGAGCTGATTATCGGAAAGAACACCGTTTAACATATCAACAATGGAATATTCTACAAATGGCCGCTTTGACGGCCACCCAATTGTTAGTAACGGAAAACTCTCGGATGTGAGGTTCACCGAATGTGACGTCACATTGAAAGCTCCTATCAATTTTCCGGAGGGGGCAGGTTTGGCAGAACTTTCCCGCCCCCTGGAAAACCGCCGGGAAAACCCAGGTTTTCCCGTTCCGAGCAATACTCTCAAAGGGGGCAATACTGGTTAATACTGGGCAATACTATTTTGTCATCAGCTTATTTGAAGTTTTATTTGTTTTTATAAATCTAAATGCTCAGATAACTTATATCAGTAAGAACATTTCGTTTTTTGCAAACATATGCTTTTATTTACCATTTAAATACTTAACCCATAATTGCTCAACTTAATTAGTGATATTAAATTATTAAATATATACTGGTTGGGCCTTTCATAACAGATACTGGCTATGATAGCATGCAAAGATATGAATAAATACAAGAAATTTACAGGCATTAGTTATTTACATTCTGGCAAAACATTAATTTTAATTTCACAATTTGGAAAAGGCTCTTAACTGGCATGGATTATTGTGCTTAACTTCTCATTGAGATCTACAAAAGACCTCACTCACCCTTCTCTTTGTTTCAGCATTAATGCCGCCAACACAAAATCGATCGCAAAAATGGTTAACGACGGTACCAAAGACGCTAACTGCAAGATGAAAAAAATTATGATTGAATATATACCCCACTTGTGTATGTTCGCATTGATAGATATAAAGAGAGGTGATCAACTTTTGTATGACTATGGTGTAGGTGACCTTCCGTGGCGGAAAAGAAAGGTAATATAACACCTTTTCTTACAAATTTGTTAATGACACGAGTATTAAATGGTTTGACCAATTTGATGATATAGAGCTGTTATGTATGGAATGATTTGTTTTATAGTCCACATAAAATATTTCAGTTCATTTAAACATTGAAGTTTATGATGTTTATTCCAATGCAAACAAAAATAAATGCATTTAACAATTTTTAGTTTTGACAACACTTCGTGCGAATGTACAGTTCATAAAATGGGCATCATAAAAACACATGGGTCGGTAGGTAGGGATTTTTTTTAGATCTTTATTTATGTTCGGCTGTGTTAATCAATATTCTGCCCCTATATCCATCTATCTAGATCTATATCAAAGCTTAACTTACTCCTTAATTTGATCCTTAGAATACATCTACTTGAATGGGAGTCATAGACCTGGGCCCTGTCTTTCATATCAAAGATCTTATGCCTAATTTAACTTACGCTTAAGAGCCAATACTATGTGGGAAAACAATGATTTTGTATGTCAGTAAACAAATAAGTCATTTAAATGCAGACAAATGCGAGTTGATTATCCATAGAAATGTACTTTCACTTTTGCCCGATTTTCAGAAGATAGTTTGTACATGTTGCACTCAATCTAAATTTAAATTTACTTGTCAATTGGTCGTTATCATTAAATAAGAACAGTGCCTGATGCGCGTACATCGTGTTACATGATTTACTCATGTTAAATGGGAATACCCCCGTCTGGATTGGACATCAAATCGAGGCATATCCAACAATTCACTTTATGACGTCACGCGCCCAGTACACCTGCGTGTTAACTTCCGAAAAATGGCTAACGTTTATCATTAATATTGGCCAGAATTGCTTTTAAAAATGTAAGTAGTTTGTGTTTATTGTGCAGTATGGAGTGAAGTTATATTTCGTTGTTAGGTCGTAATCATGCATGAAGTCAAATGTCCCAGCAATTGTAATGAAATGTCCCGATCTTTGACCTGAAGAATTATGGCATGTTTGAATTGTACCGCCTCATAAGTCGAGACTATAATTTAAAACGATATTTGAATGAAAAAAATCTTGACTTCTGATTGATTATATACGGGGGTATGCACATTTTACAATAACATACACGACTAAATTTATCGTTGTCGCGTAACAGCAGTATTTTCAAATTTTAGGAGAAAAAAATTAGGGTCGGTGGTAAAAAATTAGGGTCGGTCGGGTTACAGGAAACAGAACTATTTTTTTAGGCCTGTATAGCAGATTACAAACCATTCATATGCCCCCTTTGAAGAAGCGGGGGTAAATTGCTCTTCACCTGTCAGTCTGTCGGTCCGTAGACCATTCCAAATTCCGGACGATATCTAGGGGACGCTTTCACCTACGATCATGCAAATTGGTATGGTGGTTACATGGGTGCAAAGGAAGACACCTATCAATTTTGAAGTTGTGTTTTTCGTAACAAAGTAGTAAAAACTGTTGTCGCCACTCACTTTCGCAACTTGAATTACTAATCGCCACTTTTTAAAAATCTGTTCATTTTACAACAATTGTGGAAGGTAGCAAGAGCCCTGCACTGTGCTTTCATTCTGAAAGCAAAAAAACAATTTCAATGCATTTTTTGACAGGACTAAATGTTTTGCCAAATTATGTGTTGGTCATTGCTTTCTATAGTTTAGTAAGTAGGTTATTTCTATCCAACATGTTGTATTGATGATCATTTTGAAGTCAAAGGATGTTTGACAATATAAGGTAACAGCTTTAAGCCTGGGTAACCAAATACTTAAATATATTTTTTAGATGAATGAAAAAAAGCCAGAACTTTATGATGCGCCATTGTCAAGTAATGCATTTTTATTGTTCAAGTTTATTTTTGAAGTTGTGTTACATCATGGAAAATTGCTACTGTTTAGCATGGAATTTTTGCGGGCTGTAATCTTCACAATATATGCAAAGAGCCTTTTATGCTTAACTGACTTAAGTCCAGCTATTAACAGGTAATTTTAGCATAAATTTGCAACACAAACATAGCTAATAACATCAATTGTTATTAATATGGATTATATGGTGATCAACAAATGTTTTGTTTGCTATAGAAAAAGAAAATTGCCTTTTTAAAATATATACCGTATATATATTTAAATTAGTATTTAATTTTATAGCCTGTCAGCATTGCACTATTTCAAAGCATTGTAAATTCAAAACATATATTAAAACACAACATAATTTGGGCACTGCAAGTACCGCAAGTATTACTGGTAAAAAGTATCAAGTTCATTTTGTTGTTTTGTTGTATTCCTGATAAATCCAGTTCAAAATTATCTGGTACAATTCCTTGGTCCTTTAAAGGCACTATGACTTTGAAAGGGGCAAAAGGGCCCCATGGGGGTCCTTAAAATAAATATCAGAAATTCAGATATTAATAAATGATAATTGTAAAAACTGTATGCATTATGAAGAGTTCATACATTTTGAACTAAAATCATAATAAAATATAGGCTTTGTTTGTTTGACCCACTACAGTCGTCCGATGTCTGGACTGTAACTTCCCCATTCATAGAAGGATTAAGAAATTACTTGGCACAAATGTTCATATTCCCGGAAAAAATGGGATGGAGGGGAGGAACGCCGATGTATTTAAATTCGGTGGGTGGGGGTGATAGAGGGGATAAAATCAATTATAATTATGTTGAAAAAAAAAATTGTGCTGGTGGTACCCCATTTTTATGCCCCCCTTCGAAGAAGGCAGCATATAGCAGTCGCACTGTCCATCTGTGCATCTGTACGTCTGTGCGAAACTTCCGGTTTCAGCCATAACTTTGCCATATATTGATGGATTTTAAAATAACTTGGTACAAATGTCAACCATCATAAATAACTTGGTACAAATGTCAACCATCATAAGACGACGTGTCGCGTGTAACACCCGTCTCCCTACCTCAAAGGTCAAGGTCACGCTTAGAGGTCAAAGGTCAAATTTGGCCATAAACAGCTTGTTTTGACATAAGCGGAGTTTGAGACAAAAGTGGAATGTGGGGGCATCCGTGCCCTATGGACACATTTCTTGTTTTTTTTATTATGCAGTACTGAATGACCAAAGAGACGACAACAATGAAGTTGTTAGTTTTAATCATGAAAAAGTAAAGGCATATTCTTATTGTAAAAAATGTCATTGTATTTTTGCATGTCCCCATTTGAAGGTATCCTCATTTGGTGTTAGTAAGATTGGATATTAGTTTTTTATTTACGCAGATTTAGGTGACCGAACAGACGACAGTGATGCAGAAAACTATGTTGGTCATGAACCGGGACATATCGATGACGATTATTGTGACATGGAGCAAGGTACTCATTGTTGTGAAACCTGTAGAATTGTTGTTTACATAGCTTCTATAGGTCTATCAATCTAGCAGTCACAGGTTTGATTCACAATTGGGAAAATAAGGATAATTGTTTGTTTAATTATCATTTGAATAATAATTGATAAAACTTAAATAAAATCGTGAACACAACCAGTTTTTATTTCTACACTGAACACCTCTGATTCCAAACATCTGAAAATCAAACCATCATTTGGGAATTTCGTGAGTGTTTTGGGGGAAAAAATGCTCAGAGTAAATGATGGAGATATAGAGCCAGTAGAACCTCATTGGCGAGAACCCATGCCAAGAGACAATGATCCAGATGTAGAGCTAGTAGTTGTGGTGTACAGGATAGTGTACAAACACTAAGTCATAAAATCTGAATGCATCATGCTGTGTATGACATTGTATGTTTGCATGTCCCCATTAGAAGTTTACACTGTCCTAAGTGTGAAGTTCACACTGTCCTCATTTGTTGTTAGTAACATTGTTTTTTTTGTTTTTTAATTATGCAGTACTGGATGACCAAACAGAGGACAACAGTGAAGTTGAACGGAATGCCGGGCAAGAATCTGAACGTCTTGATGTTAATGATCGAAGTCTTGATGTTAATGATCGAAGTGACGTAAAGCAAGGTACTCTTTGTTGTGAAACATGTCGAAATGTTGTTTTCATAGGATCTCTGACTAGTTTTGTTAGTAGAGTACCAGTCTATCAATCCAGCAATAAGAGTTTGGAATCCCCATGGGGATGGAATTAATTGTTGTTTTTGAAAATGTTTGCATGTCCCCATTTGAAGGTTACACTGTCCTTAGTGTGAAGTTCACACTGTCCTCATTTGGTGTTAGTAACATTGGTTATTACTTGTTTATTCATGCAGTGCTGGATGACCAAACAGATCACAACAGTGATGGACATATGAGTGTTGATGATAAATGTGACATGGAGCAAGGTACTCTTTGTTGTGAAACCTTTTGAAATGCTGTTTACATAGGTTCTCTGGTCTATCAATCTAGCAGTCACATGTTTGATTCAAAATTGGGGAAATAAAAAGATAATTGTTTGTGTAATTAACATTTAAATAATAATTGATAAAATTATTTTATTTTTTATAAGCAAAACCAGTTTTTATTTCTACACTGAACAACTCTATTTCCAAACTTCTGAAAATCAAATCTCAATTGGCAATTCTGTGACTGAATTAATTTGGGGAGAAAAATTCCAAGAGACAATGATAAAGATATAGAGCCAGTGGAACCAGATGAGAAGGAAACTGAGCATGAACATATGCAATTGCGACTGAGCAATGTATTATTTGTCAGAAAAAATGTTGAAATTCTGATTTGGTTTCAAACGATGTCAAATGCCAGTTTCTATGAAACCAAACTTTGTATATGCTAGTTGGTTTATTAAACTGGTTTGGTTTATGATTGCATTTGGTCGCAGAAATCAAAGACATGGAACAATTATTAAACTTTTAAATGTAAGTAAATGTCTAAAGGTGTCACTGTATTTTGTTCTTCATTTGAAGGATACGCTGTTCAGATGTTACTGTAAAGTTTTCACAGTCTTTATTTAATGTCAATAAGATTGTCCAGTACTGTATTTTTTTTCAGTTCTGGAGTACCAGAGTGATGATGAACATGCTACTGAACAGCAGCTAAAAGTCACATTTTCAGGAATACGTCCTAACCAAGTAAGTGTGGGTTCAAACTAGATAATCATCAATAATAACTTCTGAAATACAACAATGTGCTTAGCCTTTAATAGAATATAAGGTTAACAAAATTACCACAATGTCTAATGCAAAAAAAAACACGCCATGCTCATGCGTACTATCACATTTTTCTCGGACAAAATTACAAATTTGCATAAAAAAAAAAAATGTAATTGATAGAATTGTCTTAATGCAGGTAACTAACACAAGTTAAACTTTTTTCCTTAAATCCATCATCTTGCAGTGGCTGAATGTATAGGAATGTCTGAAACTATAAGAATAATATTTCAATCCTGTTGATAACTTCAAATTGTCTGGAATTATTTTGATTTACTCAAATTGTAAATCCACTTTACTAGGCAAATATTCCATTCTTATCAGTCAAAGACTAAGCTCAAAACATTGTTAATTGTTGCTAGTTGCCAATTTTTCTTTGCTTGCAGGTCATTTTGTCAGTCATTGTTCCATGTTTAATGCACCTCATTTGTGTAAAAGCAGTGTATGTGGGTAAGAATCTTCTTTAGTAATAGCTCTTGTTTTACAGGGCTTCTTCAAGCTGTTTGGTGGATTCAAATTAACAGACCGGGCAGAAGATGCCGATATCCTTGTTGTTCAGGCTTGTAAGTATAAAGTTTATGAACATTTGTGTGTGAACATATAAATGTGAATCCAACCGATTGTAATTAAAGATGAGTCCAAAACAATTCAGCAAGGCAGACCCATGTTGTACAGTTGTACCTTATAAATCATGCCTGAAACCAAATTTGTAATTCATCATTATTCCAATAAAGAATGCACAATTGGCTATTAAACAATAAGCAATATATTGCTCAGTACATTGCATTCACACAGGAAAATTAGAAAATATTGTAAAAATGTTGATTGTTTTTATGATAGTGCCTGGCTTGTTTATAAATATAGTTCTGCCACCTGTAAAAATTCGTTTTCAATTAAAGCATACATAACTTGTAGGTGCCTGGTGACAAAATATTTGCTTTTGTTTTAAGTGAATTATTATTCAAACCACACTGATTATTCCCTTGTTCTTGTACTAACAGAAATAATGTTTTTGATTTGGTTGGTTTAGTTCAAGGTTTTGATATTTAATATCTGAAATTTAATTTGAAATGTATTTCATTCAGCTGAGTATGGGAACACATCGACCACAACACTGAAGTTCTTCAAGAGTTTGCTTGGAAGAAACGTGAAAATCGTGAGCTGCAAATGGGTGAAAGATTCACTTCTGCATGGATCAGTTCAAGACCCGGTAAGAACTTGTGGCAGAAACAATCCTTTTTTATACCAGCCTATACCTTCTCCTCTGCAACGTGGGTTAATTGGGGTATACTGGATTCACCATGAACATCTGTCCATAGACAAAAACATGGCAGACGAAGTATTCCTACATTTTTCAATGTACAATAGTCAAACCTGCATACATTGTTCCTGATGATGTGATGTTGTGCATGTGCAATATCATTTGGGGGTATTTGTCACTACTAGTTTGTTTTTTGTTTTTCAAATAAAATCAGGGTGTGTATATGTGTACCCTGTGTGTTATTATGATTATAGTGTTGGGAAATTAGCCAGATTTATAAAAATCAACCAAGAAATCACATGTGTATGTACAGATGTATGCATTGCCTTTGGAACGTTCAATGTAAAGCTATATATATTTTTATTTGCTATATATATAAATATATTTTAAGTAGATTCGGAAATATACATAAGAAAACATGTCGCATGAGTTAAATAATAATTACATTAAAAGATGCCGAATAATTTCAATCAGCTCATTAAGCATATGAAATATATAACGTCAATATTATCACAGCAACAAAGTTAATTTACGCAATATTATATATTATGACGTCAAATGTCAAAAATAATATATTTATATTTTAAAGATATATATATTCAAAGTATGTGCTTTTCGTTAGTCCATTTTGCCTTCTATGTGTCATTTTGGCAGAAAATATTTCAGACAAAATATCTTGTGAAAAGTGCAACACACTATGGGGAGATGTCTGATGATGAAAATTACCAGCCATTTGAGTTCCAAATTACTGGCAAAGATTGGATCGATATCACTGAATGTGAGGGGAAAATTTTACTTGATCTGGGCTTGATTATTTTAAGAATACTGGTAAGGAATGATCAGTTTTTAGCTTGATTATTTTAAGAATAATAAGGAAAGTTGTACACCATCTTAATGTTACATATCAGCCTCAACATAATGCTATGGCTCAAAGATTTTTGTAATTAAAGGTGAAAGGTCGTTTTGTCTCTTGGTGCTTTTTTAGTCTTCACACTTAATGCAAAAAATATGATAAAGCCTTGCTTTACATTGAATGAAGGCAAATTGACGGAACCGCAGTAGTTTTTTATTCTCTATTATCACAATTCAACTATATATAAAAAATAATAGACGGAAACCTGACATGTTGGTTATGGTAGTGATATAAGTCTTTGCATAAATTAATATGTGTTACTGTATTATTTTATTTTTTAGATGATGTCCGATACTTACTGAGTAATATGGGAGGAATAGAAGTTCTTACTGTTTCTACTGAAACGATCATTATTTGTGCAGATGGAGAAATACACACCTCAGGTGAGTAAAATCCAACTACACTTTAAGTTTTTATCATTTTTCAGCACAAGAACCACATTGCTACTTTGAGATCGAAATGCAACATTGATTGTCAAGGCTGTATGTCTGTTTCAAAGCAGTATTAGTGGGTATTATTAGTTACCCGGTTTTTTACTGACCCCGTACGGTGTGATACAGGGTCACTGACCGTCAGTAAATTAATATTGGGCGAGAGGGCAGCTCGAGCCCAATATAAATTTACTACCCTGTATCACACCGTGCGGGGTCAGTAAGAAGCCGTGTAACGAATTTATCTTACCGAGTACCATAACATGAGAAAAGTTAGTTATACTGTATTTTATGGCGTCGACTTGTTTACTTCCGTGACGTCATTTAACGTTACTAACCTAATATGAAAAGCTACTGACCTAATATGGAAAAATACACGGTCAGCATGTGACCTGGCTTAGCCAATGAAAAACGAGTATTTTGTACGAGGTAAGATAATAATCACTATTAGAGATAGCTCTAGTTCACTAAATAATAATTTACTGGTTGATTGCCACTGTGGGATAAATAGTGGATTTGTCTTGTCCAAACATGTGTCATGGGGGCATCAGTGTCATTTCTGTTTCTTATATATTTGAATGACAATAATAATACATGTATGAAGTTAATGTTCTTGTGTTTTGTTAAAATATTAAAATATATAGGAATTAACTTTTAATGAATCTGTCAACAGTGTATATTGTTTGTATTTACAGACCAGTGTGTTGGCAAGGAGTGGATATTTCAGTCCATAGTAGATGGACATATGACAGCCACTACTAAACAAAATCATGGTGAAACGATGGACTCAAGTGGTGAAGAATCTTGTGAGGTCGAGTATCAGGCTTTCACACCTGGAAAAAAAGTCTATGTGCAGACTTCTGGTTCAATTACTGGAAATCGCACACAGAAACGGCAGTGCTGCTTGTATTGTGGAAAATTACAAACTAAAATATCAAGACATATGGCGTCCCATCATTCAACAGAGATTGAGGTGGCCAAAATATTAAGTTTGCCAAAAAAAAGCAAAGAGCGAAGGAAGGCGTGGATTGAATTGGAATTAAAGGGGAACTTTTGTCACAATGACAGTTCGTGAAACAGGAACTGGTATGATTATTCCAAAATATAGACCAGCTTTAAATAAAAATGAACAGAAATATTTACCTTGTGAATATTGCAAATCTTACATTGTTTCATCTGCCCTGTGGAAACATCACAAAACATGTGTTGCCAAGCCTCATGGTGTTAAAAGCGATGCCCCTGTAAAAAACGCAAGACTACTTGGGTCAGTGAACTGCTCTTCAAGTTTTCATAGAGATGTAATTTCAAAAATGCGTGAGGACCCGATAAGCATAATTGTGAAGTCAGACCCTTTGGTAAAGGAATTTGGAGAGCGGAGGTATCTCAAAACTGGAAAGTATCAACACACACACCAACATGTTTCACAGCGTATGCGCGAATTAGGAAGATTTGTGCTAGCCATGAAAAAGAAAGACAAGAGTTTAACAAGTTTGAGTCAGTGTATTGATCCTCTTAAATGGAGAAGTGTTATTGAAGCTGCAAGGGATGTTGCAGGTTACAATTCTGATAATCAAAATTTCAGTAGCCCATCGTATGCTCTCAAAATAGGACACAGTTTAAAAAAATGTGCTAAGATCCTGCGCAACCAGGCGAATGAAGTTGGAGATGCTGTTGTCAAAGAACGAATGAATAATTTCATTGAACTGTACATGGATGAATGGGATGAACGTGTCTCATCTTTAGCCATCGATTCACTTGAGACCACAAAATACAACACAGTCAAATTGTTGCCACTGGTAGAGGATGTGGTGGTGTTGTCAAAACACATCGAAAAGGAAATAAGTAAGGCAAAAAACTCACAAACCCCTCAATACACAAAGTTGTGCAAGTATACATTGGCGCAAATAATTCTGTTTAACAGAAAGAGATCAGGGGAGGCGGAGCGCATGAAACAAGATGACTTTGTTAAGGCATCAGTTAATCCCAACATTGATGAAGAAATTAAAAGAAACCTGTCCAAATTTGAGCAAGAATTATGTTCTTCTCATCTGAGAGTTGAAACCAGGGGGAAAAGAGGTAGAAAAGTGGCAATTCTTTTCACGCAACAGATGAAAGACAATGTTGAGGTTTTGATGAGGTTACAAAAAGAACTGGGCTATAACAACCAATTCATTTTTGTTCCTCCGACTCACAAAACCACGAATAGGCCTTACCGAGGCACAAAAGTGTTGAAAGAAATAGCATGTGAGGCGGGATTACAGCATCCTGAGCGAATCACGTCTACCAATCTTCGAAAACAGCTCGGAACCCTTTGTCAGGTATTGGGACTGACTGAGAATGAGCAAGATATTCTTGCAAGATTCATGGGACACGACATTAGAGTGCATCGCCAGTTTTATAGGCTACCACAGGGTACCCTGGAAATAGCACGAGTGTCTAAAGTGCTCCATTGTCTAAATTCTGGACGGATTTCGCAGATCAGAAATAACCGTTTAGAAGACATAGATGTCAATGATGATGTTGGTAAGACATTATTACATTGTTGATTTGAATAATATTAAAATATGTAAGGGTCAATCTTAAAGTAAAGCAATTAAAACGAACCTATTTTAATTTTTATCACTTGGCCAGGTTGAAAGTCTCAAGATATTGTCAATAACTTTGCTGTAACACAGGTTTTCACTCTATTTTGGGGGATGCCACACACAGCCCTGAGATTTCAAAATATGTGTGCCATTATAACCCCCCAAACGAAATAGACTCTTATTGTGGTAATAAATTATCAATAGTTTCTTAACATGCAATAGCTGTTTTAAGTTTAACTACCTCATTTACTTGCATTAGAGCTCAAATTTGGGTGGTGTTTAGTAAGATTGGTATTTTGTTTATTATGAAATACTGGATGACCTAACCGACAATGACAGTGATGTTGAAGATGATGGTGATCAAGTACTTGATGATCAAAGCAACATGGAAGAAGGTATTCATTGTTGTATTCCCTGTTTACATTGGATCTCTGGCTAGTAAAGCTAGTCAAGTGCGCTTCCATCAAATAGCAGTAAACGGTTGGATTCCTGTGACGGTGCAATTTAGTGTTCAACCTACAAAAAGAATAGTAACCAAATTATAGAGCTCTGAAGTTGTTTTTTTTATATTTATATTTTTTGCTGATCTATTTTGCTGTTGGGTGTCTAACACAGATTTCTTATTTATTTTTATTGTTGCATGTAGGAATTATGGATTTAAACCAAAATTACTGGTGGGTTGCATATTATTAAGCCTTTGGATTGCCTTAAGAATAATGAAAATCTAGAAAAGGTTACAGTTTAAATTATGAAAACTTAAATGCATATTCTAATTGTTGTTTTTGTGTATGTCCCGATTTGAAGGTTACACTGTCCTAAATGTGTATACTCATCGTCCTCATTTGATTTCAGTAAGATTGGTAAATACATTTTTATTTATGCAGGGATGGATGACCAAAGCATCAATGATGCAGGGATGGATGACCAAACAAACAATGACAGTGATGTTGAATCGATCGCTTGTCAAGAACTTGAACATGTTGATGATCAAAGCAACATGGAAGAAGGTATTTATTGTTGTATGCGCTTATATGTGTTTACATTCCTATCTCTGGCTAGTAAAGTGCCTATCCATCAATCTAGAAGTCACAGGTTAGATTTCTGTGATGGTGGAATTAATTCTTCTGCCTACAAAAATCATAGTAACCAAATGTTTAGCCGCAATTAAGTTGTTGTGTCACTTAAATATTGTTGAAGATGAAAACCATACTGTGTGGTGTGTTGTGAAATCAATTACAATTAATTTTTATTTTATTTTATGGGAACATATGCAAATGTGCATAAAAATGCTGCTTTATTGGAGACAACATCATGATAAATGTATTATTATTGTTTCATTTTTATAATATGGAATGAAGTGCATATTCTTGCATTCTTGGTTGACATTTTCAGGCCCAGCTGCCAGTCATAAGAAACGAAAAAAATCCTGTAAGTTGCTGTTGTTTTCAGTTAGTAGTTTTGGTTTCATAAGTTGTTAAGTCATGAATTGCTAATGGTGAGCTATTGTGGTGGGTGGCTGTTCGGCATCCCTATTTGTGAGTTTGTTCAAATCATGCCGCTGAGGTCAAAACTGTCCATGCCCTAGGGATCAAATAATTTTTGTACACTAACTTTAAAACTCTTCTTCCCTGAAACAAACATTGTTAAGTAGTCCTTTACCAGGTTTGTTGAAATAATGCTTTACGCGTACAAATTGGTCACACTGTGATGTAAAATGGTTTATATAGACTTATGATGCAAAATAACTTGACTCAAAAACATCACTCAGGTGATCGAACTGGGCTAATCTTGGCCCTCTTGTTTGTTTTTTCATAAATCGCTGTTGTATCTTTGTATTATTTATGCAGTCATTATTAAGCATGGCAATAGTTTTTAAAGCTTACCACCTGTTATTGCATGCCTGTAGGTGTTGCCATAATGGACAGCGACAGTGAGAGTGAAAATGAGTGGAAAGAAAGACCAAACTCGAAGAAGTCCAAGCCTTGTAAGCACCAGACATAATTATATTAACTATTTTTTGCTTTTCTAGCAATTTTGTTCTTTTGGTTTATCCATTGTACAATGAAAGCAGCTTAAGTAAGAGTCGGACAAGTCAAACATTCAAAAAATATTTACTGAAAATTAGGGGACCAAATTTTAGAGTTGGACAAATTATAACAATGAATTGTATGGTCAGAACAGATATTCCATAAAGCTTTGTATGAATAGCTAATGTAGGACACTTCAGTTGAAGAAACAACAACAACAAAACATTGCGTATATAGTAACAGTTAGGTAGAAAGCTGAAATTACTGTCTATTAAAGTGTGTGTTAAATTTTCAGTGACCAGCGAGAGAAGGCCCTGGTCCAAAGAGGAAAAGGCAATTGTTTTGTCTTCGATGAAGAATAACCTACTACTGCATAAACTGCCCGGAAAGCTTCAGTGTTTGGAGCTCATTCAAAAACATAACCAACTTAAGCAAAGGTCATGGACAGTGATAAAGGACTTCGTCCGTAATCGAATTGTTGCGGAAAAAAGGAAACTCAGTCTTAAAGAATAATGACGGTGTCATTGAACTCTCTGGAATTTATAAGCCAATGTCAATGATGTAGTAAGGGGTCATGCACTGAAGCTTTCCGGGCAGTTTATGCACATATTGTCAGGTGGCTACAATCAGTCTGTTGATTTTATACCCCCGCAAACGAAGTTTGTGGGGGTATACTGGAATCACCCTGTCGGTCAGTTGGGTGGTCGGTCGGTCGGTCACGCTGCACATGTTGGTCTGTCATGCTGCACATGTTGGTCTGTCACGCTGCACATGTGTACTTTGTGTTGCAAACTAATCTCTCAGTTTTCTGCCTATCAACAAACTTTATAGATATGTTGTTTATACTACGTAGAAGTGCAAGACGTAATTTTCGTGTATGTCGCGATATTCTTTGCAGAGTTATGTGCCCTTGAACTTAGGCAAATTTTGGATACTTACATCATTGTACATGCGTACTTTGTATCGTGAACTTGTCTCTCAGTTTTCTGTGTATCAACATGAAACTTTATAGATATGTTGTTTATATTATGTAGAAAAGCAAGACATGTGCCCTTGAACTTAGGCAAATTTTGGATACTTGCATTACTTAATTTTGGATTTGGATAATTTCATCATTGTACATGTGTACTTTGTGTCGAAACTAGTCTCTCAGTTTTCTGTGTATCAAAACGAAACTTTATAGGAGTGTTGTTTATACTATGTAGAAGTGAAAGACATTATTTTCGTGTATGTCTTGATATTCTTTGCAGAGTTATGTGCACTTGAACTTAGGCAAATTTTGGATACTTACATTACTTAATTTTGGATTTGGATAATTTCATCATTGTACATGTGTACTTTGTGTCGCAAACTAGTCTCTCAGTTTTCTGTGTATCAAAACGAAACTTTATAGAAGTGTTGTTTATACTATGTAGAAGTGCAAGACGTTATTTTTGTGTATGTTACACTATTTGTTGCAGAGTTATTTGCCTTGAACTTAGGCAATTGATGCAATAAATCAACGCGAAGCTTTTTGTCTTTGTGTGTGATCAATGTGAAGTAGCAAACGACACAAGTTTGAGATTAATTTTACTAATGCTCAAGTTTTGCACCTGCTTGAAATGAGCCACTGCGGGGGTATTTGTAATCTTCTATGACTGTTCTAGTTCGTAGAGGGATTGCCTAAGTTTCTTGTTTTCATGCTCTCAATTAACCCATACATTGACAAAGCGCATTATCGTGAAGCAACCATTAGTTTCACTGAAAAATAGAAAAATGGTATTCGCAAAATAGAAAAATGGTATTCGCTTAATAACTAAACTTGAGTTTGAGGGCTGCACTGAAATAATTTGTGTAGGTTGTAGTTAACAAGATGTATAAGCTTGGTGGTTTGCATAATTAATTAAATGTATTGTTCAATCTCCTTTTTATGCCCCCCTTCGAAGAATGCGGCATGTAGCAGTCGCACTGTGCGTCTGTCCGTCTGGGCGAAACTTCCTGTCTCAGCCATAACTTTGCCATATATTGATGGATTTTAATATAACTTTGCACAAATGTCAACCATCATAAGACGATGTGTCGCCTGTAACACCCGTCTCCTTACCTCAAAGGTCAAGGTCCCACTTAGAGGTCAAAGGTAAAATTTGGCCATAAAACAGCTTAAAAATTCCTGTCTCAGCCATAACTTTGCCATATCTTGATGGTTTTTAAAATAACATGGCACAAATGTAAACTCTCATAAGACCACGTGTCGCTTGTAACACCCGTCTCCCTACCTTAACGGTAAAGGTCACACTTAGAGGTCAACGTTCAAATTGGCCATAAAACAACTTGTTTTTGACATAAGTGGAGTTTTGAGACAAAAATGGAATGTGGGGGCATCTGTGCCCTCTGGACACATGTCTTGTTCTGCTTAAATCTGATTTTGTGGCATGGCCACATTTCTTGTTAGGCCATCCAAGTTTACATGTTAAATAAATCACAAGTATAACTAAATGTTTTTAATACCCAAGTTTGCCAATTGTCTTGTCAAAATGAATTTATGTTAAAATTACTGCTTATTACAATTTATTTACCATGCTTTCAATCTTAAAAAAAAAATATGTTTGAGTTTTAAAATATTATCATTGTATAACAATTGTAACAGTTTATATAAAATCTGAAATTATTGTGTAGTATAATGCATAAATAGTTTTGTTTTAGTGGCATTTTATTGAATTACTCCATTGATTGTGTAAATGATGTCTGCACTGTACATAAATGGTACTGATTATTGGTTTATATACTGGGCATCTATGATCATATATGATCTATAGTGTTATAGAGTGATGAACTTTACAAGTGCATTGATTTAAAGTTAAATATATACAGCATCTATGTGTTATATTGTAGACTTTTATCATTTGATTGATTTTATATTAGATATATGCATAGTCTATTGTAAATACTGTTGAACCAGGTTTTCAACGGCTGCGTAAAACAGGTGGTTTCCGGGCAATCTTGATGATGCATATAAGCTAGCATCGAGTTCTAGCGTGGGATTGTTTACAGGGCAAGTCGGGGCAAGGTCAAGGTCACTGTTTCTAAATATAGAAATGTTTTCAGCTCAATAACTTGAGGTTGGATGGAGTTATTGCACTGGATATTTGTGTGTAGTAGCTTACATGAAGGCCTAGCTTGGGATTGCGCAAATATTTAAATTTAAGAAAATTGATTAGTAAAACGTTGAAAACTTGGTTCGTGGCATTGATGTGTTTCTTTTTACATGACCAATTGGTGTTATTGGAATTTAAAACTCTAGCCATCATGTGTGATGAATTTTAACTGTAAACTTTGTCAGAATATCTGCAGAGCTATGTGTTAATAAACTGTGTTCATGGATAATGTGGTTTGTTTATTATATTATGTGCTAGGCTATCTGAATTATATGTATGGAAATTATGAGGCAACCACAGTACATTAAAGATGTAATTGTATACATCAGGCGAACAAAGCAAAACATCTTTCCACTACATATTACCTGTTGCGGGAGAAGCTTATTTAACATTACCTTTAATGAAAAACCGATGTTACTTTATCATTCTACTGAATATACATTATATATACAATAATCACGAATACTTGAAGCAGAACATACAATTTTATTGAATAAGATCACGTCAGAATATCAAGAAAGAGCGTAACTTCATGATGTAACGTCAAGGCGGCATATATTTGGAAATCAAAACATCCTACTTGGCTACTTGAAGAATGCATTTTCATATACCCTTCATACTAAAAATTTAGAATGTGCAAAATGTAGCTACGAGTGTAGGAAACAACATGAAGCGTGTGTAAAGTAAATGGTTATCCACTCGAATGTAAAAATGGATGATTAACATATTTATCGTGACATAACATTTAAATAGTTATGATATCATTTTCCAGTCAAAAGATACATTTACTTGCAATTTATAATCTGAAACTCTGCTGACAACCTGTGTATCAATTAATAGAATAGTGTTTATAATGCGAAGAGTCTTAAAAGTCCCACAAACACTGCTGTTATTATCGGTCTAAAAAGGGTGGGACATATTTTAAAAGGGTGGGACATAAAAATGGAAGGGGGGCCAAATATTTTAAAAGGGTGGGACATAAAAATGGAAGGGGGCCCCCCTGCCATTCTGCTTTAGCTAAATCCCTAGATTTACATATACTTCTTTATTTTCGGATGGAGATTTTATTCGTATATGAGTTCCATTAATAACAGCAGCAACTCGGGGAAAACGTGCTGTGCAATTGACAAGTCATTTTGAGACTGTGCAAGGGTTTTTTTCACTACTGGGGGTAGGGGCCTGGGGCCTTATACTTAATTGCGTGAATTTGCTTTTGGGGGAAAAACGTGTTTGTTTCCCCCAAAAGGGGAAATTGTAACGTAAGATATATTTGAGTATGTTCATT
Source organism: Congeria kusceri (assembly GCA_027627225.1). Classification (NCBI taxonomy): domain Eukaryota; kingdom Metazoa; phylum Mollusca; class Bivalvia; order Myida; family Dreissenidae; genus Congeria; species Congeria kusceri. The sequence continues at coordinate 14,511,691 of CM051029.1, read as the reverse complement.
ATTGTTTGCTGAAACAACAATGGGGAAACATTGATAATTTTAAAACAAAAAAAGATCTTAATCTGGAGTGTGAGAAACATATTATCAGTTAACTAAAAACAATAATTACTGTTAATCACTATGTTATAATACACAGGGTATTGGATACTTAAGGCTTGATTGGGCCATAGAAGAAAGATGCAGTCGGCTTTTTTCAGAAGCCACAGTCCACAAAGTGATTTTTATGATTTTTACTGGATTTTGCCGCTGGGGGGAATTATTTTCAGTGGGGGAATTTATTTTGCTGGGGGAAGCCGCTGTTAAATGGCGGGTGTTATATAAGGTTAAAAACCCTTGCTGTGGGAACTTGATGAACCGACCAAATATGTAAGGTGAACTCAGGTGAGTTATTAACTCTGCAACCACGCGTGAAACAGAAGGCTGAGATAAATAGTGGATATCACAATCATTAAGTTGAATTCCACCAGTTGCCAAATATCTTAATGTTATCTACTAAGATTTTTTCTACAGACGACAGACTGTTAGTGTTACATCTCCTGGTTGGTCATTGAATTCTGGATGGTAAAAGGGTATTTCGTGCCTTGATTCCTTTTCTTTTGAATATATATCTTTCCACCAACTGCAAATTGATGAGTGTATCCAAAGGGTTGACTCCCACATCCATTTATGCATTGATATGCTGCAAGTTGTAAAGCAAATTACAAACACCGGAAAATAAGACAACAACAAATAAGATACACATACTATAATAAATAAAAATTACAATTGCAAATAATACAATACCTTTTTTAGTATTCAAAAGACTTAATACATGTACATATGACCATCTCCACCATTTCCAGTTAAATTCATGAAAATAAGCAAAATTGTTTATCCGAAATATCGTGTATCCGAAATTTATAACACACATGGAAGTGCTTTGTGTGCATCGTTCAGCGGTAAAATTGTATTCAATCGATCGTATTGGAACACAATCAATGTATTTTTGTTATTAACTTCCAAAAGTTATGGATAATATATCGATCAACGTGAAATTTAATCAAAATAAGTCACCATAACAATGTTCAGCATTCGTATCCGGTTTAAATAAGTTACAGTAGGCGTAATTACACTAAAATGGAAAGAATCAAAAACAGAAAAGCAATTTACCGAGCTTAAACGACTGCTAATATCTTGTCATCAAAATTTAATGGGTATACATAGCGACGCAGTGTGTTATTTAGGGCGCGAGATCACGATGTGAGATCGCGTATTTCGCATCGTGATCACGTGATCTTGCATCGTGTTTTCGTGTTCTCGCCCTCATAATCCAGAGGTGGACAATGCGAAAAAAACGAGTGGCTCAAAAGAAAACCCGTAGGATGTTAAGTGTCAGTTCGCGCATGAGCCACTCAAAATATAATTAAATAACCGCATGCATTTTAAAAATTAAGTATAAGGAATAGGAATCGAACCACATTCATACATCTCTAAGCTCTAACCGAGTATCAAATAATACGGAGTCCGGTGTATCTGAAAAATATCTCCCATTACCCTTAAACTGACCTTGTACGGGCGCTGAATGGTTTTTACGAGCGCAAGTTATAATTGAATAGTAACAATAAAATTACTAGTAAAGGAATGGATAGATACCGGAGGTTCGTTTACGAAAATTACTCAAATTAATAACTAAAAACTATAACTCCGGCGTGTTCAACAGACGACACATCAATCTTATTTAGGGTGTTATTCTCGTTCGGACTATATACGAATGAATCAAATTGTAATAATGACTACAGTTCTTTTGTCGTCAATTGTCAAAAATAAATATGTTCAGTTCGACTTTGAGCACGGAGTAGCACATTCGGTCATCTGTAAACCGACTTTGTGTATATATGTAAATGCACAATATTCCCGTCGTCGTAAATTTAGCAGCTAACATCGCTATCGCTTTCAGTTTACTCAAATACCCACATGTTCAAAGCATATCTCTGTAGTATTTCACAGCATTTAGTTCTTTTTATCGACAGTACGCTGGAGCTGCTTCATTTAAATAAATAAGATTTTGTTTGGAACGTTCTCCACTCCAAATGCGTCTGTGATGGGAAATGTTCTATGTCCGCTTTAACGGATAAAAACATTGCGGCGTAAGTAAGCTATATGTATCTATTATATATTTTTTTTTTAATCTGATAATCCTATCAAAATATTGGTTAATCACAATTAGGACTATACCCAAATACAATCAGCGTCAACATTCATCCCGTGATCATAGTCGGTTAATATACCAACAACTAACAATGCTATAATAAAGATTATTAATATAATCATTTTTAAAAAATCCGTCCATTTGATATGAAAGAGAATCAATATAATCCTAAACTGTGTGTTATGTCCCCAGACAGCGGTGTGTAAAGTCGTCACTGTCTGTGTGTAAGTCCTCAGTGGTTGGGCTGTGCCCAGTTCGAATAAAACAAAAGTGCATTTACTTTAATATCCGATATATTCCAGATGTCGCTGTTATCAAATATCAAAGAATAATATTACTAAATAATAACAATAACATAATAAGCAGAGTAAAATCATATATTTTAATAAATACGATATTTTTATAATTTAAATATATTTTGTGTGTGATGTCCTCAGACAATGGTGTGTGAAGTCCCCACTGTTTGTGTGTAAGTTGTCCTCAGTGGTTGGTCTGTCCTCAGTGATAGGTCTGTCCTCAGTGTGAAGTGTATCAAGCAACTGTCCCCATTTGTCTGTAAAATGACATGTTTTATCCTTATATTTTAGACAAGAAATAAATAGCTGTAAAGGATGGAAATGCACTATAGAGCATGTATGTGAAATTAGAAAGTCATACGATGTTTGCATAATGGTGTCCCGAGTCGACTGCAAATTTCAGGTGTCCTCAGTCTACACAGTAGACACGTATGTGTGTGTGTGTGTGTGTGTGGTGTGTGTGTGTGTGCGTGTGTGTGTGTGTGTGTGTGTGTGTGTGTGTGTGTGTGTGTGTGTGTGCGTGCGTGCGTGCGTGCGTGCGTGCGTGCGTGCGTGCGTGCGTGCGTGCGTGCGTGCGTGCGTGCGTGCGTGCGTGCGTGCGTGCGTGCGTGCGTGTGTGTGTGTTCAATATTCATATCAATCTTTATTTGCCGCTTTTCCTGTTGCACAGAACGCAATTACTCAGCAGACAAACCTAACAGTACCAACGTGAAGACATTAATATTTCAGCTCAAGATATGTCCTGATCGAGAGTTAATACACATCTGGGCTTTTTCGGCGACGTCGCGCTCTTTTATACTAACAGTACGCTTATTTTAATAAGCGTCTGTACGAACGCGCGGTTCCATGACAAGGCGTCCAAATGATTACTTGAGAATATGTTTGATATTATATCTTGAAATTACAATTACTAGTTGAGATTGTTATGACAATTTTCCTTAAAACAGCTAATATGTTCATCTATATTACTTTCTCATCGGTTTTAAACAGCACCGGTTTTAATGTTTCAAAACTAATTATCACAATTGCAATATGGTTGAAAAGTATAAGTACGATTCGAAAACAAAACCATAGTTATTTCCTCGTTATTTATTCCTATATGACATATAACGTATTTAATACAACTAATTAAACAAATCCTGATTAAAATCAAACCTCTATCTGATCAAAAACATACCTGAAATCGACCTAATTGTTCGCAATTCTTTCAGACGATAAAAATGTAAGCAATGGGGCTTTTGTCGATGTTCTTATTCGATAATAATTTCACTACATTACCCACGCCTCCGGGTACATGCGTAAAGACAATAAACTCAAAATGAAAACAAGTATCAAACTGTGTTTAATTGTCCAAACTGCTTAACACTAGAATGCTCAAAACAATAACAAACAATACTCCAGCTAAAACCTCAAACTGTTAACACATCCTGCCTCATTTAGTCTGGTCCATATTACTTAGCATGGCCTTAAATTATATGCGAGTAAAACGCATATCTACTTTGAAAAACACCCCCGCATACGTTACACTGAGATGCATCATTTATGTTATGCAAACCAAAGTGTTACACGTATATAACAGTGTCGTGGAAGGTAATATCACAGAAGGAACATTTTTGTGACGCAGATGATGAAATACCCCCCCCCCCCCCAACATCCGTTGGATTGTTTACCTTCCCAGCCTTCATTTCAGGCTGCCTATGCTGACTGATATTCTTCGGTGCACATACCGGCATCGGCCTCGTTGTCTTTCGCTTTGTCCGACCATCTTTTACCTCGTCCTGTCCCTTGTTTGCGGTCGTTTTCTGCATTGCGGGATTAACAACTTTCGCATCATTCCAATTTTTAAGACTCAGTCTGTTCATCCGCTTCGTGAATACTTGAATGATTGTCATCGAGTGTAACATCAGGATCCTTGTTCCAACCCGAATCACTGGACGACGCAGACAGGTTGTCCACCTCGGCAGGTTACGAACTATGTGCATGTTGAATTCTAATGTGCTTGGACATATATGCCGTCTTCTTAAAAGACTGACCACACTCTTTGCAAGTAATTCCAGGCTTCGAACATTTTAAGAGATGCTCCTTGAATTTCTGGTCTGGTGTTATGTTCTGTTATATTCCTTAGTCTTAGTCTTCGGCATGTCTGTCCTGTAAAGAGAAAACATATAGTATTTTGCCCACACTGGTGGTTTTAACTTTCTCATTTCTACCTGTATATCAGTACTATCAGGCATTATAGAATCTACGTCATAACATAATCAAATTTATCGCGTTCAACATTGCTTGAGCTTTCGTCTACCGACTCATATTCTTCGAATACATTGTTCTTTACGTTTACGGATTCCATCACAATGAATCACCTGAATAGCTTTGTTTCGACCGCAATGAATTATTTACAAAACATCGGACAATTAACCACATATAAGGTATGGTGCCCTCCAAAAATAAGTAAATTTGGAAAAGGCTCCGACTTTCTTAACCGAAAAATACACGTACACTCGTTCATCGATTTCGAATGTTTCGTATGCGTTCCGACGATCGTGAATTTGTTGCTGTCTTTTCATCGATTGAACCAAAAGTATGAGCGTTCTCAATATTTTCACGACGTTCCAACACCCATTCATTGTTAGGTATTGGCTTAATGCTTGGGGGCATCTCGAATGTTAAGTCTAATGGGGTAGTAACTTCTCGACTCAACATTCACATGTTAGGACTAATTCCAGTAGTTTCGTGTTCGGTACTCCTGTAGGCCATCATACCATAGGATATGTGTTCATCCCAGTTGGTTGCTATGATGTTCATTCACATACGCACTAAGCATCCGCGTCAATGTGCGATTAAACCTTTCAACCGTACCATCCGAGTGTGGATGATACGGTGTTGTTCGCGTTTTTTTCTACTCCCAAAACACGACACATTTCCTGAAAAAATTGCTCTCAGATTGTTTCCCTTGACCAGCGTGTCTCTTGTTAGGTATTCACAATCTAGAAATCACCGGTTCTACCAGTGTTTTACCAACAGTAGAAGTTTTCATGTTTCTCGTTGGGAGGCATTTAGTCCATTTTGTAAAATAGAGTGCGATTACAAGAATAAACTTGTTTCCTTCAGTTGGTTGTGGTAGTTCTCTAAGAATATCCATCGCTAATCTTTCCATAGGGTACCCACTTCGAACAATTTGCAAAAGCTTCTGGCATGTTTCACACCCAGCAACATACAGTCGTACATCACTTTTGAGACCTGGCCAATAATAATTTTGCCAATTTGTGTTATTGTTTTATTGATGCCTAAACGACCAGCAGATCTCACATCATGTGCTAGCAAATGTGTTGTGTGTAGCAGGTATCGAAGCTTGATAAATAATCTGATTACTGCCAAAATCGTCCCATCTTCGCATTAAAATGCCATTTCGAATCTCCAATTGTTTCCACTGACTCCACAGGGATTTAACACAGAAACTCTATGCCTCAACGTCTCTAAAATCAGGCCTTTTATTATCTGAAAGCCAAACACGTACCATGTTTAAATCATGGTCAGCTTCTTGTAAAGTTTGTATCTTCGTCACCCTGAATCAGTCTATAGACAGAGTCAAATGGTGCTTTGTTTCATCGCTTTTTTATATCACTGATCCCAGCCTGTCGGCATGGAATTGTACTTACTCCAACCGCGTTTCCATGAAGCCTTCCTGATCTATTTTCTATGGTTACTTGAAACGCAGATAACGTTTCAATCCATTTTGCTACTTGACCTTCAGGATTTTTAAAGTTCATCAACCATTTCAATGATCCTTGATCTGTCCTTGCCGTAAATTTGGATCCATACAGATAATGTCTGTCAAGTTCCCTGTGTGGGTAAATATTTTTTCCCGTAGCCAGTCTAACTATTTTGATTTTTGTCTGGAATATTTCACTAAATGTTTACCCCTACATTACCTAGTGAACTTTGCATGGTCTGTGATTCATACCGGGTGTTGACAGTGCATCGCAGACTTTGTTGATAGTGGCGTTCAGGGCAGAGTGCTATTGTCGCTTGGTAAAGCAGGACGTTTATCGAAAACCCGAAGCGGGTTGTTGGATATGTAAAATCGCAAAGGGATTATTTCAATGCTTTACGGTTGTGTAATCCCAATGGGATATTTATGAAGGAAGTTTGATGGTTTGGTGCATATGTGCAAGAGTAAAACGGAAAATAGTATTGGGGTAAATATAAATCAACACTATTTTTGAATACATTGATACATATTTTCATTAGGTAAACAGTATACCCTTGATTATTGGCATTTATGTTTGTCATTTATAATGTGCATGTTTAATTACCGTTAATACATGTATTGATGTAATTGTTAGGATTTAGACAGTGATAAATGTCATTATTCTTAGAGACCGAAATAATGTTTTAAATAGATAGTGAGCTTCCAATGAATGGGTCTGATGTCGAAGTTTGAAGATCGAAATTCGAAGTCGAAGGTCAAAGGTCGTAACTCGTATGTCGTATGGGCAGGAGAACATATCGTTGGAATATATAAACGCAAGACAAGTGACTAATAAAGGACATCTAAATGCTTATAGACCAACAATGTGACTTCAATGGTGCATACATATCTTCAAATCATATACCAAGAGATTCAATTGAGAAAATAAATAAAGTGTGAAAATAGCAAAACCCCGACCGGACTAACAGTGTGACATTATATGAAGTGTTTTATCCATGATTTATATTTAAAGGATGCATGTGGTTTAATTATATGTAATGCATGTACTTATGTGTAATCCTTGCTGATATACCTTAGATTGTTAGTAAAGATCTACAACATTTTCAGAGACGGGGACTCGAATCGAATTTGTCACGAAGTACTGCATAAAGTATACTAAAGCAATAAATCATTTCCGTGTAGCGCACTATTTGCCTTCTGATTTCGTCCATGAGCGACTGACATACGCTATAACTTATACTTAAACAATACGGTTCCAATCGCATAATTACTGGCATCCGTGTCTAAAATAAATGGAAACGAAAAATTGGGATGCGCGAGAATTGGGGCTCATACAAGTAGTTAGTTCAGCCTATCAAATGCTTCATCGCACTGTGATGTCCACACAAATGTTTTATCGTTTTCAGTCCACTGGTTAAACGGTTTCGCAATCTGGGAGTATTTGGCAATAAATCGGCGATAATAACTACAAAGTCCCAGAAATGACCTCACTTCTGTGGCACTCTGAGGTGTAGCCCATGATTTGATATATTCGATCTTCCTTGGATCAGTATCAATACCGTTTTCACTAACAATGTGTCCCAAAAATTTTACCTCCTTTTTAAACAGTTGTCACTTCGTTGGTTTCAGTTTTAAACCTTACTGTTCAAGCACCGCAATATCTTACCTAAATTATTAATTATTTCCCGAAATGTATTTCCTACCACAATAATATCGTTTAGATACGCGAGTCAAATATTCCAGTGCAGTCCGGTCAGAACAAAATCAGTAAGCCGCTCGAAGGGAGCAGGGGCATTGCAAGGCCGAAAGGCATCACCCTAATTTCAAACAGGCCCCTTCTGGTGACGAACGCTGTTTTCGCCCTGGCAGCTTCTTCCATTTTCACTAGCCAATATCCTGAACTAAGGTCGAGACATGAAGAACATTTTAACCCTGATAGCTGATTTAATGATTCGTCAATTCTGGGCAATGGATAGGCGTCCTTAATTGTAACGTCATTCAAACGCCGATAGTCAACACAAAATCCTGTTGATCCGTCCTTCTTTCTAACCAAAACTATTCCACTGGCCCATGGACTTGTTGAAGGTTGTATTATATCATTATTCAGCATTTTGTCAAAATGTCTGTTCACTTTTTCTTGCATATTTACAGGTATTCTTCGCATAGGTTGCTTTATTAGTCTGGCATCTCCAGTCCGTATTTGGTGTTTGTTAAACCAGTCCTTCCGAGATCGCTTTCAGTTTCGGAAAATATATGGGCATACTAAACCAACAGCTTCCTAACCTGACTACTATCACTTTTGTGAATGCCATATGTTGCCCGTTCATATAAGTCTTCCATATGAACAGGTAAATTCCCATTCACATGTTAGCTTTGTTTAAGTCGTTCCACTTCATCTACTTTTTATATGGTGGCAATATTTGTCACAGGATATAACGTTTGGGGCTCATACGAGAAGTTTAGTATTTGTAATGGCACTTACTCTCCAGCTTTTACAAGAGTTCTTGTAACCAGACCTCTTCCGGCGGATATAGATTTTTCTGTTGGTTCGATAACACCAGTGCCCATTCGTGCTATTCCTGGTTCAAGAACTTTGCCTTGAGTGATCATCTCTTTTTCGGCAGGCATTTTAAGCTTTTCTGTTAAAACTACCCGTAAACACCAAATCTTCCCGGTACAATTAAGCGGAATAGTTTTGTCTCCTATAGTCATGCTATTATTGAACATGTCGAGATTCACCTTATTCGTTTTCAGAAAATCACACACTCCCCAGAATAACATCCAGTTTCATTTCTGAAACCAACACATCCAATGGATAACAATAATCATCTATGTCCAATGCTATATTAGTTTGCACTCTTATTTTCATTTGTTCTCCTTTTGCAACTACAATAGGCTGACTATATGAAAACATTTCATGATCATTCAGTTGTGTCCATACGCTTTCAGATATGAGACAGAGTGTTGCGGCAGTGTCATTCTACTGAAGATCCTTGTATCTTGGCGGACACATACAACCGAGACTCCGATTGGCCAGCATTACTAACATTATGTTGTTTTTTCCTTCAGTTTTGTTTGTTGTATACACTTTAAGGCGTGGACAATTTCTCTTTAAATGATCTTCCAATTCACATTCAAAACATGTCAATGGTTGTTTCGGAAACTGGCGCTGTGTTTGTTCATTGTTAGCTTTACTTTGATGAAACACTTTGGATTGGCGATATCAATTTTCTGAACGTATGTCTGACCTACTGTTGCCGGGAAAATTAGTATTATTTCTTACTAAACAATCATCTACTGAGGGACGATCGGGTTTATTTTGCTTTTCCCAGAGCTATATTCTAGTTTGTTATTTTGAAATGGCAGTTGTCAATGTTTTATATTCACTACAGTACATGTGATCCTCCGTGGTTGTCCGCACTACACCCTGACTCTATATCTGCTTTCTTTCAGCGCGATAGTACACCACTAATTCAACGGCATTCCTTACAGCATCGTTTAGGTCGACGGGCCTAGCTTGTTTTATTCGCAATCTCATATCTGAGCTAACTAATGCATCAACAAATTGTTCTCGTGCTAAGGTCTTCTTAACATCAGTGGGTGCATTAGGATAAGCCAGATTAGTCAGGGGTCTGATGTCCTGACCTAATTCTGCCATATATTTGCTTGCTTTCTGCCCATTCATTTAGTGTTGCAATCGAAATATTCTTTGTAGTCATTCCATGAACTTGTCCAATCACAGCTAGCTGGCTTCATGACAGCTCCTTTTGTCGATTTATCGATCGTCTTTCTTTTTGTCACGAAACTATCCATCGGTCTCATATCGGGACTATCTCTAGTTTGGTAGGTATCGTTCCTTGTTTCTGAAGGCTTTGTAACACTGACTGTTGTTTGAGACAATAGGCGTTTATACCTGAATGTTTCTGCGTGGCTAACATATGGTTTTAACACAGCAACTGGTGTCTGTCCCAATTGTAGACTCAGCTCAGCTATCTCTTTCTCAAGTCTTAATTTTTCATTCTCTAATTTCAACCCATGTAACTGTTGTTTCATGAGCTTGGGCTCAGCACTGGTTTTGGGACTTCAGGCAATATATCGAGCTATGTCGATAGTATATGTCCCAAGTTGGGTGCCACATTTTTTTTGTAACGTGCCGAGGGTGGTTATTCGATAATTAGTGGACAAACGATTATAAATTTATATCTTTGAAGCTACTTTCCTTAATAATATTATGATAGTGACTGTCTATCACTGTCAGCTGATCGATCACACAAATATATTCAGATATAATACATTTTCATCGTGCTACTTGTCCGTTTATTTATTATCTAAATCAAATCAACGCTCTTATCCACCTAGCTATAATTCACATGTATTAAGTTGCAAATCTACAATATTCCTATCCACCTTTATCAAGTCGCCAATCTTCCTTTGCCGGTAATCGGACATTGCCGCTTTTCCTATTCCTCAGAACGCAATGCTCTGTGCAAATTACTCAGCAGACAAACCTAACGTGAAGTTATTAATATTTCAACTCAAGATATGTCCTGATCGAGAGTGAATTCACATCTGGCCTTTTTTCAGCGACGTCGCGCTCTTTTATACTAACAGTATGCGATTATCTTAATAAACGTCTGTACGAACGCGCGTTTCCATAACAAGGCGTCCAAGTGATTACTTGAGAATATTTTATATTCTATCATAAAATTACAATTACTAGTTGTGATTTTTATGACAATTTTCCTTAAAACAGCTAATATGTTCATCTATACTACTTTTTTATCGGTTTTAAAGAGCAGCAGCTTTTATGTTTCAAAACTAATTATCACAAATGCGAAATGGACGATTCGGAAACAAAACATTAGTTATTTCCTTGTTATTCATTCCTATATGGCACATTTTACCCTATAATGTATTTAATACAACTAATCAAACAAATCCTGATTAAAATAAAACCTCTATCTGATCACAAACATACCTTAAATCGATCTACTTGTTCGCAATTCTTTTAGACTATCAAAAAAATGTAAACATTGGGGCTTTTGTCGATATTCTAATTCCATAATAATTTCGCGGCAGTAGTAGTAGTAGTAGTAGTAGTAGTAGTAGTAGTAGTAGTAGTAGTAGTAGTAGTAGTAGTAGTAGTAGTAGTAGTAGTAGCAGAAATAGCAGCAGTAGCAGTAGTATGTGGTAGTGGTAGTAGTATGAAGTTGTACAGTAGCTTTTGTTGATGGTGTTGTAGTAGTAGTACGACTACTATTATTACTAGTAGTAGTAATAGTAGTATTGGAAGTAGTAGCAGTTGTGATTGTATTAGTCATTGTGTTGATGGTGGTGGTGATGGTAGTCGAAGCAGCAGTAGCAGTACTTAGTAGTACTTACAATCGACATGATCGATACCTTTGGAAGGTGTTCAATTTCGCATCTTTATATTTCACAATTAAAAATACAGATCAATACTTGTCGGTACTCCATATTGACCGCGACTAAAGAGCACGAAGCTTGTTCGCTGGAGCATGACGCTCGAGCTAGACGCTTTAAAGTAACCTGTTTGAAGAGGGTCTTTATTGCCTATAATGCTCACTGAACGAGCGTCGTGCTCGAGTTGTCTAGCATCATGCTCAATCTTACGAGCTTCCTGCTCGTTTCATTAATCTTGATGCTGGGTCAGACATTAAAGACCCTAATCGTACTCTATAAAGAGGGTCTTTATTGGCTTCCCCAGCATAAGTCTCACTGAACGAGCGTCACGCTCGAGTTGGCTAGCATGATGCTCGCTGTTACGAGCTTAATGCTCGTTTCTTTAAGCATTATGCTTGGTAAGACATTAAAGACCCTAATCCATACAAGTTCGATGCATAGTGAATGTATGCAGTGCAAGCATATGTATGCCTACAACATAATTTAGCAAGACAGGTTTCATCAGTTTATTTACAGATGCTCGTTGTAAATTCATAGATATACATAATTTTATATCTTCAAATATCATAAGCATCCAAATGTGAAATATTCGCAGTGGTAACGTTATCGAATTCCTCACCAACAACAGCCATATTCAAGACGCTACAAAAAGAACATGTTAATTATGCAAGAACAATTCTAAATAACAACTTACGAGAATCATAATAGCAATAAATAAGTCCTTACCTGTAAAATTAATTAAATGTTAAAAGATTGTATTTAATGCAACGGTTGAATCGATTAACTATTTAGTACAATATAAGAATCTTAGCTGCACGTTTGTTTTTTAAACCCATGTAAAATTCAGTATTTATCAAGTAAACTTTCTATAGTAAAGTCGTGATTAAAGAGAAGTGCATGCGTTATACAAATAGTATTTTGTTGTTACCGAAAGGTTCATATAATTTCGTGATTTCTGTTTAAAACGGATAATTTGAATATATATTATTTTTGTAGACGCAACCTCCAAAACTGATGAATGCACTAATGCAGGATCTGGTATCGAAAAGAATGCCAAAACCATCAATAACTCAGGATCTGGTAACACAAAGGAAGACAAAGCAGCAAGAATTCAGGATTTGGTACCGAAGGGGAAGACAAACACAGCAAGAATTCAGGATCTGATCCCCAAAAAGAAAGCCGAACCCAGCAATAATTCAGGATCTGGTACCATAAAGAACGACACAGCAAGCAAGAATTCAGGATCTGGTACCGAAAAGAAAGCCGAACCGAGCAATAATTCAGAATCTGGTACCACAAAGGAAGACACAGCAAGCAAGAATTCTGGATCTGGTAAAAATAGGAAGCCAAACCCAGCAAGAATTCAGGATCTGGTACCGAAATGAAAGCCAAACCCACCAATAACTCAGGATCTGGTAACACAAAGGAAGATAGACCCGGCAAGATTTCAGGATTTGGTACCGAAGGGGAAGACAAACACAGCAAGAATTCAGGATCTGGTACCGAAAAGAAAGCCAAACCCAGCAATAATTCAAGATCTGGTACCACAAAGGAAGACACAGCAAGCAAGAATTCAGGACCTGGTACAGAAGGGGAAGAAAAACACGGCAATAATACAGAATCAGGTACCGAAATGGAGGACAAACACAGCAATAATTCAGAATCTGGTACCGAAGAGAAAGACAGACCCAGCAAGAATTCAGGATCTGGTACCGAAAATGAAGTAAACCCCAATAAGAATTCAGAATCTGGTATCGAAGGGGAAGACAAACACAGCAAGAATTCAGGATCTGGTACCGAAAAGAAAGCCAATCCCATCAATAACTCAGGATCAGGTACCACAAAGGAAGACACAGCAAGCAATAATTCAGGATCTGGTACCGAAAAGAAAGCCGAACCCAGCAATAATTTAGGATCTGGTACCACAAAGGACGACACAGTAAGCAAGAATTCAGGATCTGGTAAAAATAAGAAAGCCAAACCCAGCAAGAATTCAGGATCTGGTACCGAAACGAAAGCCAAACCCATCAATAACACAGTATCTGGTACCACAAAGGAAGACAGACCCAGCAAGATTTCAGGATTTGGTACCGAAGGGGAAGACAAACACAGCAAGAATTCAGGATCTGGTACCGAAAAGAAAGCCAAACCCTGCAATAATTCAGGATCTGGTAACACAAAGGAAGACACGGCAAGCAAGAATTCAGGATCTGGTACAGAAGAGGAAGAAACACACAGCAATAATACAGAATCAGGTACCGAAATGGAGGACAAACACAGCAATAATTCAGAATCTGGTACCAAAGGGAAAGACAGACCCAGAAAAAATTCAGGATCTGGTACCGAAAATGAAGTAAAACCCAATAAGAATTCAGAATCTGGTATCGAAGACAAACACAGCAAGAATTCAGGATCTGGTACCGAAAAGAAAGCCAAACACAGCATTAATTCCGGACCTGGTTCATCAAAGGAAGACAAACCCAGCAAAAGTTCAGGATCTAGTACCAAAGGGGAAGACAAACACAGCAAGAATTCCGAATGTGGTACCGAAGTGGAAAACAAAGACAACAAGAATTCAGAACCTGGTACCGAAGGGGAAGACAGACCCAGCAAGAATTCAGGATCTGGTATCGAAAATGAAGTCAAACCCAATAAGAATTCAGAATCTGGTATTGAAGGGGAAGTCAAACATAGCAAGAATTCAGGATCTGATACCGAAAATGAAGTCAAACCATACAAGAATTCAGAATCAGGTACTAAAAAGAAATACATGGTTAGCAAGAATTCAGAAGATGGTACCAGAAATAAAGACACAGCCAGCACAAATTCTGAATATGCTACCGAAAACCCTGAACAAACCAGCAAAAACTCAGAATCTGGCACCGACATGAAAGACAATGCTAGAAAAAATTCAAGACCTGGTACCGACACGAGGGAAAGAAATCCAGAGAAAAAATCGAAAATCGGATACCGAAAAGAAAAAACAAGTCATCAAACATGCTAACTCCACTTCCGAAAATGAAGTCAACGACAGTATGAGTGCAAAACTGATACCGGCAGTGATGTCAAAGCAAACAACAATTCTAACTTTTGAACCGAAAATGAAGTTGAAGCCGGCAAGAATTCAAAATCTGCTACCGAACATGAAGTCAATGCCAGCAAGAATTCAGATTCACGTACCGAAAACAAAAGCTAAGAATTCTTGTACTTAATTCACGCTGGTATTAAATACGAAACCACAGCCAGCAAGATATCAAAATCTGACAACAGAAAGGCAAAGACAAAGTCAGCAAGAATGCATTCCTTGATACAGAAAGGGATAAGGCCAACTCAGATTCTACTGCAATTATAACTCACAAAACAAAACGCGGTCAAAATTCAAACTCAGATAAAGAAACTTTGGAAATTGCCACCGCTAACAATTATGTTCCAACATTTCCGAAAATTCATTAAATGCAACATAATGTGCGACGTTATAAAAGTCCTTTGTGGTACCTGATCCTGAGTTATTGATGGGTTTGGCTTTCTTTTCGGTACCAGATCCTGAATTCTTGCTGTGTTTGTCTTCCCCTTCGATACCAGATTCTGAATTCTTATTGGGTGTTACATGTATAATGCTTGTATAATGTATATTATTCCGATTTGATAAACAAATGAAGAATCGTCAGTGATTTCAGTTGTTTATCATCAAAATATATCATTCTTTAAAAAAAAATAAAAATGTATGTTCCTCGCATATTAAACTTTACATTATTTAATAAGGTAACTTTCTTATTTAATTAATAACTGTAATCCCTCCACAATGGACAAGATTAACTCTGATAACAGTCGGGGGTATACATATAGCCATCTTCATGATACGGTCATACAATCTTATCTGATTAAGTTGACAGCGGAAGTGGGACCACCGCTGAAGAACAGCCAAACTATCAGGCGATGATGTTGTTTTTTTTTCAAAATAGTTTATATGCAGTAACAGGTACACGCGAAAATTTTAGTATCTGCACTCTTAATCTTGAAAAATGTTCATTAGGCTTATTATTTGAACTTAAATCATTTATATATAATATTATTTGAACGAAAGTACGCCTAGCAAATAAGCAAAACATTGACAATCAAATGAATCAAATACAAACGTTTAAATAGTATGAAAACTGAAATAAATATATTCCATTTTACATTACAGTCAAGATTTTTCCACTTACCTGTACTTTATTATCTGTTCAATTTGTAAAAGTTAGCTTATCACCCGTAGGTTTGACTATAATTTGTTATTTATTCAATTTGTAAATAAACATCACTAAAATCACCATACATGTAATAAAAACGTTCACAATAAAACTATTCATAAAATCAGTTTTAAATAATATGATATTTTACGAATATATTTAGATATATTCGCTAGTTCCATTGAACTAATGCATGTTTTGTTTAGTGATATTTGTTTAAGGCATGTCAAAATCCTTATGCAAAGACTGAAATATATTCTTAAATTTGATTTAACAGGCAAAGTTATTATTTTTAACAACGTAAAACTTCTGTCTGAAAATACATTAAAGAATTATTTAGGTAAGAGTTCATTAAATGTTGGTGTGATCTTCTATATATAAACTGGAAACATTTCAAATACTCTGTATTGTAACCCTCAGCTTTCACTTATTTGGTTCTTATTGTACTACCCCATACAACATAAAACCAATATCCCCGAGACGAACACTGATCTTATCAGTTAATGTGGTCATCCTCGGGCACAATCGCAGAAAAACCCGAATATTGACGGAAACCAAAAAGGTATAACACCAGCTAATTTTAAACGCACAAAGGACTAAAAGAATATTTGTTTATATCCATGAAATGTATGTATTGTATAATAGATATTTTAAATTCCTCGAAACAATTTGCAGCTAAGCTTTTGGGAGAATACTTTTAGAACAGCGAATCAAAACGTTAAAAAATGTGGTGTAAAAACTAACCAAAAAATCCCGATTTTCAGGAGAAATATATAATAAATTGAGATGGCAACCTATTTCAAACTTAAAAAGGACTAAAAGTTTTTAAAATAATAACAAAATATATCAATGAATGGATGAAAGATTGACTTTTATCAAACAATTTGCACCTAATAAATTATTTAAACGATAATAAAGATTTGACGAGTTAAAGATTTGTTCCCTATATATTTTGTATATAACGCTGAAGGCTCGATATCGATTATCTTGTGGCGGTTATTCTTCCGTATGAGTGGCAAAACACGATATTTAAGGTCCGCTAATGCTATGTTCCCACTATCGTGCGATCCGTTACGAACGCCACGATTTGCCACTCGTAGCTGATCGTGGTATCTCTCTGAGATTTCAGGCTTGGATAGGATGTGATGCGAGTCCATAAGTTATGGTACGATGTTTTGCGCTCGGTTGCGATCTGGTCACAAATTACAGGTTTTACGATCTGTCACTGTCAGAGCCTCTGTTAAGAAACGATTACATACGTTCTGTTGGGACTTTTTCGATCTTATTCGCGTTGGGTCTCGATCCGGCACGATCATCACGATCGGCTTCCCCGAATTTGGATGTTTTAATACGTACAGATAAGTGCAGATAGGATACGACTGTGTTCGCGATGTCTTTCACGATTATGATGGATGGAGATCACGATTTGAGCTACGACTGGACCCGACTGATACAAATACAGCCCGACTGACTATTGACTTCATTGTTTCTTGATATCGCAACACGGTTACGGAGCGTGGTGTTTATTCTTGGCTACGATCGATCCCAATCACCACGATTTGGATTCACGATAAGATACGATTTGTCGCGCTTTGTTACGATGCAATAATATCTAATACGATGATCCCGATGGACAATTGATCAAAGTTTATCTTGTTAATCGTAGAGAATTTTGAACCGTTCGAATTTTTTCTACGATTAACACGATTGCCACGACTGACCTCACGATCTCATAAGATCTGATAAGGATAACCACGATTGTCCACGATTAAGACCACGATTTCAGTCGTGACGCGAATCGTGATAGTGGGAACATAGCAAAAAAAAAACTCTAGCAACATTCTTATTAGATGTTTAGTAGTATTTGAAACAGTGCTGACAGTTTTAGTTTTGCTTGATTAGAAACCTTGATAAATAATGTATATACATGCGTTTTGAATTAAAAGGAATACATGTAAAGTATGAACTATAATAAACTGAATATGTTTTAACACAGTAATGAATTAGATTTATTTTTATTACAACAAAGTGTAGTTTTCAAATCAAATAACGTGGTGGAATCTTTTCGCATACATGCACGCAGATATATTTTTTGAATAAAAAAAGCATTTAAAAATGTAGGTGTGCGCCGGTCAATTTTATTTTGCACGTGGACGGGTAGGATATTACTTTTTAAAGACCTGTTCACGTGCACAGAGAGACGTGCCAATGAGAATTGTATTGTTTAATGAAGTGTACATTCAATATGTAGTTCTTAAAGTATATTCATGTATGTACAGGTTCATTTTTTGTTTGCACATGTTTGCATAGGTTTGTTATTTTCACTGCCCCTTACACAATGCACGATTATAAATTATTTTCCATGCTGACAGGAAACACTTCCAATAAAACAATTATGACTTATAAACTATGGTGTCTTTTACTTTAATTGCACAATGACGGTTAAATAAAGTATGATTTTCTAAACATAATGCTTGTAGATTTATATGCATTAATATGTTGTATATTTATTCAATTTGATAAAAATAATATCATTAAATATGTCACGCATAAAGACCGTGACGCTTGTTATTTTATTGATACCTTTTAAATAAGTGCGTGTTTAATATTTTACGAATTATCGATATGCACTCTATGCGTATACATTATAGCTCGAATATAAAAATCCAATTAAATACAACACGTAATTAAACGTTATATGTGAATTTAACAACGAAATATATGTACATGTAATGTTAATAAATGTGAATATTGTTTTATTACTGCACGATTAATTTCATATAAATCTCAAGGAAATAAACTGAGTACCTGTTTACATTGTCAAAAACATCATATCGACGCCTGTCGTATTTTAATTCAATAATGAGGCATTTATGTCGTCTTCCGATATAGACTTTGGAATGTCAAATTTTACATTAATAAATAACAATGGGCGAAGTGTGGTAGACTTTTTCTATTGCGTCTAAGGCACTTAAAACATGACAGCCATTTTAGAGAAGTGCAGAGGAAAGTTGCTATATGCCCATATCATTAGATTTAAAAATTGCAATGTATGCTAAAAATGGCGAGAAAACAAGCAAAAACATATACATGTGATAAATGATACGAATGCTGCAGAATACTAAAACGTATTTCTGATCTTCCATGCGATTGTCAGTTTAACGAGTTAGAGATAAGAATGTACATAAATTAATCTTCCTTATTTTCGTAATGTCGAGACGCCACTTATTTGATATAAATACAGTAAACCCGTTAGATCTGTTGATTTTAATTACAACTCTGTTTCAACTGGTGGACATGTTTTACAAAATTGACAAGTACTAATTCCATATTTGTTTGTCAACCGATCGGTAATGTTATGACTGGAAACCTTATTAAGTCTACTTTGGAAAAGTATTGTACAAAATGGTGCAAAAATAAACTTTTCTTAACAGCTTTAAATAAAATAGACTTGTATAATAATTGTCCGCTTGCTATGCCACACAAATCCCAATTTAATAAAAATTCACTTAGTCAGTCTCTTAATGAACTTCATTCTAAATTTGTAATGGTTCCTGCAGATAAAGCGGCTAATAATATTATTATAGTGTGAAGTTTCTTTTATTTGTATTTATTTATTGTTTTGCATTGTAACCTTTATATCAACATACATACATGCATAGAAGCCATCAGTACAATCCAATTCAATAAATTAAACAGCGTATAATAATATGCATAATTCACAATCGGATTGCTCTGTACGTAAATTGTACGTTTTATTTTATTTTATGTCCAAACAATATCGAATGAATTGTCTCAAACGACATCATCTACTGAATTTATCATATCTGAACATATCACGGAGTGTTGCAAATTAAATGTTAAAATTAAAAGTAATAACTTGAAAATACCATCTCTGTACTAGATTTCTTAACTTCATAATCTCCATATAGGAGTCGTTTTATTGCAAATTTTGTTTCTTGTTCTACAAAACAAATCTCAATTTATCTCACTGCTGGACTGAGTGCTATACGAAATAATATAATTAAATATAGCAATACGGTTTATGAAAAAAGTAATGTTAACTTATGTTGGTCAATACAAAATCATCTTAAGTTATTTCAAAATTTGAAAAGAGAATGTATATAGCATCAACTTAACTTTATACACCACAATCTGGGCTAAGTATGAGGTTCGGCATGCCTTTAAACCAGTTTAAACCCCCAATGCTTTGCATTGACCGTTCCAAGGCGTAGACCTCGGTTTTAAAGGGACTTGTTCACAGTTTGGCAAAATGACAATTTTCAAAAAAATTGTCATAGATTCAAAAAAGAATGTATGCATTATATTCACACAAGCAAAATACCACTCCTGACTAAGAAAAATGTTAAAAAGATATGTTCGTTTATTTATAATCATCAATCGAAATTGGAAAAATAATAAAGCGTTTGTAACGCTTTTCATAGATAATTTAGCAAAAACGTGTATTACCGACATAGCGTTTAAACTGCCATCCAAAATCAAAAGCCTGCGTGGTGTAGTGGTAGCGCGTTAGATTTTGCTTCTAGGGGTCCCGGGTTCGAACCCCAGGGCAGGCACATTTTTTATTTTTTATCTTTTTCCTTGTTATTATAATTATTTAAAACTATTCCAGATATGACAGTTTTGTAAGTAAATTCATTTAATGACATTTTTCAAAAATACGAAAATCTGTGAACAAGTCCCTTTAATGATTTATTTGTTTAGTGTTGTGTTGTATGTATTGTCCTGTATTGTATAGGAAATTGGTCACTTGCCTCAAATAAATGACCAGCGGATGATAGCAAGGGTTTCTCTCCTGCCGATGTTCCTGGAGTGTCTTTGTTCCTATATTAAATCAGTTGTATCAAAATCTAGTGAATCGTTGAATGCAAAACTGGTGTACCTGATCTATAAATGTTAAAAGGACTTTACAGATTTTCGCCTTTTGTAATGTATGCTATTTAAGCTCTTAACTTGACAGATTTTAGCATTGGAACTAAAAAGCTCAAGCATAATAACAAGACTAGTTTTTAGAAACAAAAAAAAGACAAATTCGAACTCCGCATTAAAAGGCTAACAGCTTAACCAGTCGGTTTTTCCGACTTGTATATTTTACACTGCATTATATACTTATGTAAGTGTTTCACGTGTTGTCAATAATTTCCACAAAGACAACAAAAACACTAAAAATTATTCAATCGTTAAGCGTTACAAACGCTTTATAATTCTATCAATTCAACTGATTATTACTCATAAACGAAATGGTTTAACCGTGTATTTCTAGGTCCGTAGTGTTATTTTGCGCACGTGTATACCATTTTTTTTTTTTTTTTTTTGGAATCGGTGACAAAAAGTAGAAAAAACTGTACATTCGTCAACAGGTCCCTTTTAGCACATACAACAGTTACACATTCAACACTCGAAATGTGTTTGCACCTGGCAACAAGATGACTGAATAATTGATTGTGGTTCCTTTGGTAGTACTTTGATAATTGATAGGTTTTTATCAATTGGTTCTTTATGAATTCATCGATGGATCCGCAGAAAATGACGGAAATAATTCAATGATTATCAGTGTGCCCAAACTAAACGGGCTGAACGTAGTTTGTCATGACTTCGATTTATTTAACGTCCTGTGTTGTTTTGTGGTTACTGTAGGCGTGAAAAGTATTTAAATGAAATACATTGATACTTTTTATGATGCAACAATGTGTTGTGCGTCCAATTAAATCAGATGTTAGTGGTGTCTCCTCCGTTATAGCAAATACGATTATTTCAATATATGTTATCTTGAACAGAATATAATATTCATAAATTATGTTTTCTTTTATATATTACACGTGCATAACATGTAATTATTTCTTTAATATAAATAACGCAGAACTGTCCAACGATTCAATTCATCCGGTTTGGCCCGCATTATAGCGACCCATATAGCCTGCAGTTAAGCGCTTCCCAGATAATGACAATCTGGATTAATATTCGTATTCATAGTACCTCCTAATGAACGCATATTGTAAAGCTATGCTGTTCTAAACGTTGCAAGGTCAATGCAAATATCACTGATATGAAACATGCTTAAGTAAATCAAAATAAACGAAACCTATTTTGGTTGCTAACAAATTGATTTTTATTAATATATTTACTCACCTGAAATACCATCTTACAAGCCAGTCTAGATGAGAGAACGGAACACGTGTGCCAAAATAGTTAACGATTTGATGTGTAGGTTTGCTTCAGAACTTCAATTACACTTTCTCTTTCTTTTCTTTTTTAATACTCATATCTAAATACTGTATATATCTTACACCAACTTCAAATAGCTGACCGTATTTCATACCTACGAGAATGTATCCGTCGAGTAAGGAAATACGTGTCCATGACTCCTGTAATAAAGTTTGACAAAAACAAGGCCCAACTCAACAGTCAATGAACCTCCAGCTTTTTCAGCAGATTAACGCTTATGTCAGTAGAATTAATCTTTCGAGTTAGTAAGTTTTAGGAATTTAGTAATATACTTATAGTATGTTAGGTTCCAACTATCACGATTCGCGGCACGATTGAAATCGTGGTCTTAATCGTGTACCAATCGTGGTGATCCTTTGAGATCTTATCAGATCTTATAAGATTTTGAGATCAGTCGTAGCAATCGTGTTAATCGTAGAAAAACTGTGAACGGTTCAAACATTCTCTACGATTAACACGATCAACTGCGATTAATTGTCCATAGTGTTTCATAAAGATTTTTGGATTGAAAGGCTGAACAAAAACATGTTTTTTTTTTAAATCTGTTTCATTGTGCCAGTGTTATGAGTTGTTATGTCGTACATAGGAATTCATAATCTAACTATTAGAAAGTAAGTAACAAGTATTCAAAACGTAGAACTCGTAATTACAGGATCAACGCATTCCTTACCAGTAAGGCAATATAGAAAGTTTTAATCATAAGCTACGCATAAAGGTAAATACGATTTTGCATTATAGTGATTGTGATCATAAAATGTATGGATCTGCATGATTCAGATTCGGAGCTCTCACTTGCAGCATGGTTGTTCGCCCGGTAACAAACAATTGTGATATTGGTAAAACCACGTGAATCTCGTCTGTTATTAGGGTTGCGTCAAGGTCACTGTTACAATAAATGCAAAAACACTATTTCCGCTCAATTACTTCAGAACGCATTGAGATATTTATATGAAACTTAATACATATATACCTTATATCGAGACCTCGCTTGGGATTGCACATGGGATGGGTTGGGTCAAGATCTTTGTTACTAAAAATATAAAAACGGTTTCCGCTCAATAACTTGAAAACTTATTGAGATATTTTAATGAAACTTTATACATAAATACCTTACATCAAGACCTCGCTTGGGATTGCATATCGGGTGGGTGGGGTTAAGGTCAAGGTCACTGTTACTAAAAACTGAAAACGGTTTCCGCTCAATAACTTGAAAGCGTTTTGAGATATTTTAATGACACTTAATACATACATACCTTATATATATATACTTGGGATTGCGTATAGGGTCAAGGTCACTTTTACTAACATAGAAAAACGGTTTCCGCTAAATAACTTAGAACTGGATTGAGATATTTTAAGAAAACTTTATACATATATACCTTCTATCAAGACATCGCTTGGATATGCATATTGGGTGGATGGGGTCAAGGTCAATGTCACATGCAAAAATAAAAAACCGGTTTGCGCTCAATAACGTGAGAACGCATTGATATAGTTTAATGAATCTTAATACATACATCTTAATTAAGATTCATTAAACTATATACATACATATATTGAGACGTCACTCGGAATTGCCTATGGGGTGGGTGGGGTCAAGGTCACTGTAACTAAAAAAAGAAAAACGGCTTCCGCTCAATAACTTAGGAATGCATTGAGATATTTTAATGAAACTTAATAGATACCTTATATCGTGACCTGGCTTGGATTGCATATAGAGTGGGTGGGGTCAAGATCAAGGTCACCGTTAGTAAAAATAAAAAAAGGTTTCCGTTCAATAGCTTGAGAACATATTGAGATATTTTAATGAATTTTATATACATATATAACTTATATATATATATATATATATCAAAATATCTATATCATATAGAATTAACCTAAATCCAGCCTTCCATCATGTATATATATGTATATACATGATGGAAGGCTGGATTTAGTTTAATTCTGGATGGCTGAATAGATTGATTCGTTAGTATGTTAATTAATGAATAAGTACATGAATGAATGAATGAACCAATAAGTTAATAAATGAATGAATGAATAAGTAAAGAAATGAATAAATGAGTGAATAAATAAATGAACGAGTGATTAAAGGATTGAATGAATAAAGAAATAAATAGATGGATGGATGAGTGAATGGAAGAATAAGTGAGTGAGTGAATGAATGAATGAATGGATGAATGAATGAATGAATGAATGAATGAATGAATGAATGAATGAATGAATGAATGAATGAATGAATGAATGAATGAATGAATGAATGAATGAATGAATGAATGAATGAATGAATGAATGAATGAATGAATGATGAAAAAATTAAATAAATGAATGAATGAATGAATGAATGAGAGGACAGTCAGACGGACGAACATATGAATTAATAAGACCCCCATCCCCTCTGACTCGAGCCCCAGCCCCTACCCCCCACACCCCTCCAGAACAGTAATATCTGGATTTGACCCTGATAAACATATTCGTTTCAATAAAATATAGACGTTTTGTGTGCGATATTTTAAAATCTTTTACGAAGGCAAAGACCTACTTATTACAAAAGGTTTCGCTGTAAAGTACCAATATTCGGATTCTTTTGCACTTTGTGTATACCGTATATTTTTCTTTGCTCGCTTTATAATATTTAATTAGTTATTTGAATGATATTTTACATCATTTAAACTACATGGTTGGAATGCCTACTTTATATATTAAGACAGAATATATTAACAAGTTAATGCACTGTTCACTGTCATTATGTTACACAGATTAAATTAAAACTAAAAACAATTTTAATGACGTTCAAGAATCTGTTCATTAACATAATCAATAATAATATCAGAAACATACACTGAGCAGCACTTCTAAGCCGACATTCACAAAAATTGTCATTTGTCGGTGAATTTTAATCAAATTTAAGCGATCCTTAAATGACTGACATGTATTTGTATGTTAAAATGTAATTCATTAAATTACACAGTTTGATATGAGTTAACATAATAACACAATAACCCTAAAAATAAAATTCGCACGTTCTGCAATTAACAACTTGAACGTTCGAAAGTACGAGATTCAGTTTTGTTTTCATTTTGCACACGGAAAGGTTTGCGAGTGTATAATATCGATTTGTTGGTTTAATTTACCATTTCACACGAAACTAGCCATGTGTCCGTAGGACACGGCGCCCCGATATTCCGCTGGTTGTCACAAAACTCTGCTGATGTCGGACAAAAATGCAACAAAATACCCCGATGCACAAGTTCATATGCTGATGAATATGTTTATGAAGTTTCATCCCTTTTGCAGTATAATTTTTTAGTTAAGCGTGACACAAAAATCCGATGGACGGACGGAAGGACGGACGGTCGGACAAGGGCAAATCTATATGCTCCCCCCCCCCTTTAAAGTGGGGGCATAAACATTAAAATTGATTGAGCAACTGTGTGACGAACTTAATAGGCGTGTACGAAAGCGACATAAAAAAAACTCGAAATCTGGTGCAATTGAAGCAGGCTCTTATTGAGGACTGGAGGAATATTCCTCAAGGTTTCATAAGAAACGGTGTGATTTTCATGAGACACCAGGTTCCTGCTTGTTTGAAGAGCCTTTGGATGACACACATTTATAAATAATTAATTTATGAACGTCAAGTATTGCATTATGATCCTTTAATATTGTTTAGCATTTTCACTACAAACACCGTATTTTGCGAGTTTTATGTTTAAGGTAATTGTAATTGTTTAATTGTCTTAATTGGTATATCCAATTTTGCAAGGAATGCGAGTCGAATTATAAAAGTACGATAAAACAAATCTAATCGCAAACTGATGCAGCTAGTATAGATATAAACGTGGTGTATTTTTATTTCACATGTAATTGTGAATGATGTTGAAAGTATAATCCTGTATATGAAACAATGATAAATTTGTATCTCAGATTCACTAAATTAAACGTTCTGAAACGCATTTAATATCCAGATGAGTTGAAGCTTATGATACGCGTACGTTGGATCTCAAGCGGAATTGTATTATCCTGTACTGGTGTAGTGCGAAAAATTGACCTGATCCTAACCTTTATGCCAGAATATTCATAAGCTGAATGCGAAGTCAAATTATGTTTCGAATGCTGTTCGTGTATATTCGTAGATGTTCGTACAACTAATTGTAGATTCAATAATACATACGACTGAATGTAGTATTAATTACCGCTAGCTTTAAGCAAGAAGCGATGGTGTTGTGGTATGCATGTCTAACTTATAAACCAGTCGACAAGGGCTCGAATCTCGGGGTAAGCTTTAAAGATCAGTATGTTGTTTTTTTTTTCTAATTCGTTACAATACGATGCACAAGAACGTCATTGAAGTGATGTTTTTTTTATGAATACAAGTAGATCTTAATATCTAATTTCATGTCAGACTTTAAAACAATTAATGGCAGAAACGATAAAGACACAATGGTACAAATCAAACGAAATAACCTGTAACACATTCGAATGGTTTAGAAACCAGAATAGCTCTTCTTTAATTGAAATTGCACTGGCACGAGCAGGAGCAACATCGACATTATTATCTGTTACATTATGTTTGCTATTTTTATAAGTTGTATTGCTTAGTTGAATAAAATATTTACTAAGAACATGACAAATGACGATAAAGATGTTTTGGAAGAAAATGCAGCAAAATCAAACGTGTACCATTTTTATGACCTGATTGAGATTCGAACTACAAATCCACTAGCAACAGTAACAGTTACAAAATACAAAGCTAACTCTCTTCGACGTTACTTACTGCGTCTCTAGAACTGATCGATATATCCTCGATATATATTAACACATTCACTCAATTATTTCTACATCGGATCAATAGGGGACCAAGTGAACTTGTGTTGATATTTTTACTATAATAATATATAAATCATTGACTGGAAAATTTATTTAAATGGAGGTGAGTACGATCAGGGCTATTCACGATTATGTTTCCGCACTATATATTTATGACTGGGAAGGAACTGCAGAAATTAAACAAGTGTTACGTTCATGCTTAAACTCATAACGTTTAGTTAATTAATTGTGACTTCTATCGAACTTGAAAAATGTATATAACGTATTATTAAAACTAGTTAATTACATTTCCCTACTTTTTTTAATATGCACGCGCAAATATGGATACAATAATTAACATGTGTAGTATACTAATATAGGTTAAAAGATTTCATTATTATTGATTTCATTTCAATAGTTAACAATCCTTAAAATATACGTTTTTGCATAATATATCAGAAAAATTTAAAGTATTGTTCAATAGATTTTTAACATAAGTTTAACCGTAATTATTTCATTTTTCTACTTAAGTGTTTAGTAAGAATCCGCATTCCTTAACTGAACAATACAATATCGTATGATCTTTAAATACAATGAGCGCCAGTGTTTGTTTACATTATATTTCACCCACTGTCAGTCGATAGCAGTTTTAACACGGTAAGTTTACTCTGGTGTTGTAATCATTCCGATTTTAGTGCATTCTCGCCTAACGGATTTGCATAAACCGGATACGAACGCGTAACATTTCCAGAGTCTAATCTTTGCTTCAATGCTTATTTAATTTCTGAATATTTACTAATTTTTGGAGCTTACTTACATTAAAACTGTATCTTTTATCTAATAAACCAATGTGAGTACCAGTATGTTAAGTGAACGACATACACACAAGGCACCTCCATGTGTGATATCATTCGGATACATTGGTATTCGGATGTTAAATTTGTACAATTTAATTGATCAATTACATTAAAAAAAGGAGTGCTTTGTGGTTAACTTCGAACCAGCACAGGTTAGTACATGTGTCTGACATGTTTCCGCAATAATTATTAACTCATTAAAAGTTTAAATTAAAATAAGTAATATTTTTATTTACTGGTTTAAAGTTTAATGTGCTCTTTGCATATACCGTACATTACTTTCACGGATGACTTGAATTATGTTTGTCACATGTTGTTTAATCATTGTATTTGTTACAATTACCAATTCATGAAATCAGACAATGTACTTAGTAAAGTTTTTTATGTTGATGGATAAAATATGCCCGAGTCAACCCTCTTGAGACACTGACCAAGCAGCAGTGATCGCAATG
This sequence comes from Congeria kusceri, assembly GCA_027627225.1. NCBI lineage: Eukaryota > Metazoa > Mollusca > Bivalvia > Myida > Dreissenidae > Congeria > Congeria kusceri. Next base: position 14,483,481 of record CM051029.1, on the reverse strand, counting down.
TACTGATACAGTCAACAAGGAAACGAGGTCCAGGATGCACAAAATTATATGCATGGATATAGCATCCAACCAAAGCAAGAAATACCTGTCATCCATTCGCAACCAGGTAGATTTTTTGTGCAATTCAGAATTTCTGACAAGGGTAGTAGATTATCTCCCATTGACCATACTGACCAATTGTCTGATTTTAAAACTATTTTTGTCATAGAGCTGCATATTTTTATTTCATCACACTATATTACTTCAAAACGATTAGTAATTCTCGTAATGTTCATATTGTGTATTATATATTTATTACAAGTGATATACAAATGAGAAATGCTGTCTGTAATTATTTTGTATTGAACACAGGAACTTGTACTCGTGATAGCATTTTTCTTGTATCTTTGGTATGGAAAGTATGTTAATCGTCACTTTTTTTATTATTGTGCACCATGATTCTATTGCTGCAATTCATACATTCACTAGTCAGAATGGAATGTGCAGAGGCAGGGAGGCAGATGAAGGCCGAACTACATGCTATGTGAAGTCCAAACCGCATCTGGTATGTTGTAATGTGTATGCGTGGTAGAGGAAACGTGTAACTTGTGTATGTATTATATAGATGTGTTGTTTAAGTGTTTTGTGAAGGATTATTAAATGTCTATCTGGTGACATGTTAGTATATGTGTAAAGTGTCATTTAAGTGGGACACTTAATATTATTATTATATATGCAGAGATTAATAACACTTTTAGGTATAGTAATGTGATAACTACAAGACGTTTTATATGTTTGTGTATTTTCATTAGTGATCCTAAGGCTTGATCCATTGAGTCATCTTATTTATCGGATTTGGACCTATAATTGAGAGTGTAAACTATTATGTGTATTATACATATTGAGAATACTATGCACTGAACTTAAGTTGAGCGATTGCTACTGATGTATTGATGTATTGAAATAGGAACTAAACCCAACATCAGGTAACACTATATCACGCATTGAACAAAAATATTGGTCACATTGAGATATGTTGCAAGTGACAGCATTAAGCTCAATACAGTGCGACATTCATGTCACTGCTGCCGTATCTAGGGCCGTCGCACAGGTTTATTACTCATCTTAGTTCCCATGATTTAGTTGCCCTCTACATAAAGTGTATACTATCTGAACAAATGTTGATGGAAAAGCTAGTTATTGGTGGTATTGATGGAACCAAAATTAGAATCAAAGTTCCTGCAGGGAAATAAGGAGGGTATATTAATCACAAGGATCAGTGTCAAGGTTGCATTTGACGATAGAACTGCAACAACGTGTGTTAAGGGCATTAAGTCGTCAAAGCACTGTCATAAATGAAATGTGTTATAACTCTTGATTCAAAAAGAGTGAAACGACTAAATATAGATGTTTGTATGATATAAGTTGTATATGGCAATGTTGTGTTCTCTTATGTATCGTCCATTAAGGGCCAGAATGTACTATCAGTCTTCTTTGCACATATGCTGATAACACCTTTTGGCTTTCAATAGACGATAGATAAAGTAGAATGGAATAAATACATATAAAGAAAATATATTTTTTAATATTCTTTTTTTAAATGTTAGTTCATGTTGACAAGTTCTTAAGTCTACTTTAAATTTATTTAAAGGAATAACAGATATGCATACACATAATTATGTTTTTCAAAAAATGTTTTCTTTATAAAGATTTTTTGCTATTGCCATTAAAGGAACTGGATGAAGTCAGCAACAATGTAGTCAAAATACGGAATGGAAAATGCCATGTCCTAGAAGACAGAGGCTACCCCTGTAGAAGATGGATGTTGATGCCATTCTTAGATCCTCAACATGGAACACAAGATGTTTACATCATATATATATTGGTAACAAAAAAAAAATGTTATTTTTATAATAGTTTATTTTACATGTGAAATATTTTCTGTGGTAGACAACAATTCTTAAACCCACATATTATCAGTATTTGTAAGTAATGAACAAAAAGAATGATAACTGAAAATGTTTAAACCGATAAAGAAATACATGTCAAACTAACACACATAATCATTTCAAAATTATATTATATATTTCTGATATTTTATATGTTATAGTTTCCAAACATAATGTCAAATTTTGTTTGAAATTATGATACATGTATCAACATGTTCTGCTGTCAGTTGATTAATTTGAGCATGTATTTCGTTTTAATATGTTTGACAACTATATTAATGTCAACTTATCATTTTAATAATATCAAGTGCTTGCATATATACTTCGATAATATCATGCTTTAACAACAAACAATATATTAAGGTCACATAGGCAAATGAGAGCCAAAGTTAAACGAGGCATTGGTCAGTTAAAAATAAATTTTGCTATCGTTTCAATTGGAATACGGTTGAAAACACACAAGGTATATTAGCTAAGTTGTTAAAACAGGTTAGGTTTTTAAATAGTGTTTTATGCACTTATGAACATATATTTATCGGCAGATGAAGAATAATTTTGTAATAATTAGCATAAAAAGCACAAAGTATTTACCAACATGATAAACATACACACACACACACATGTGCATTAATAGTAATGTAAAGACATATAAAAGTTTGAATGAACATTGTATGCCCGATAATCACAATAAATTATATTTTGTGTTGTAACATGATATTGAAGTTAATTATTTTGATTGATAAAAATAGAGACTTAAGCCTGTTATTTTTAAGACAGTTTGAACAATTAGACTGAGGTGCTTTAGTAAAGGTAACGTTTGAAAAATTGCGTCGATGCTCATACTGGAAAACAATATGTACTGGTTCTACTACGCAAACAGACTTGGGCATGTCTAACTACATGTGTTATACACACTAAATAATAAAATATGTTATTGACCTTGTACATGTTAATTATGCAGCCTGTTTCTGTCGCTTCTTAAGTAGCCCCGGCTCTGCAAATTCACTTAGTCTCTGACGACACCTCCGTTTCCTACAATGCCCTCCTGCAGATAACCATATCTGTTCATTACAACCTTCCAGATGCACTGCTTTTACTGTAATATGTTCCTTTTTATACAGCCTAAATTACTGTTGTAACATATTTTAGTACTTTATTAATTGTACATGCAGTAACCTATAATGCTCAAAATTTATTTTAACATTTTACATTTCTTTTAATGGCAAACCCAGTTTAAAATCCTGTTTTATAGTTATGTTCCTTATTGTTCATGTGTCAATAACAATTCTTTCAGTCATAAAAAATGACGTTGACAGTTCATGTTTGATCATGGAAATTCTAACCGATGCATCTAGCAGATGTTGAGACAATTTGACTCTTTGAGGAGTACACAGGGTAGTAGTCTTCACCAAACTGAAAACATTATCAGAAATGTTACCTGTTATATCTGAACCACTTTTAATATCACTTGTCAGTGTATAATGGCTACTGCACGCTGTTTTGGTAGCATATTATTCATCTGCATAAACCATTGTGCTGTGTGAATGCTTGTTGTTGTTAAGAAGTGCACTATGACCAGTTTCCTAATAAGTATATGATATTTTCTGTTACTGATTAATGGTGATCACAGAAAAATAATGATAATGATTGTGGTTGCGGAAATGATGATGATGATGATTATGATGATGACAATGATGAGAATGAGGTTGACAATGATGATGATGATTATGGAGTTGGTGATGAGTCTGATGATGATCTTGTTGCTCGTGTGATGATACTGATTCTCTCCATGATGCTCATGATGACAATGATAATGTTGATGAAGACAATGATGAAAGTATAATGATATGTTACTTTAATGTTGGTCAGCTGAGTGCTTTTCAAAATGAGGATTTGTGGGTGTTATACAAGTATAGTTTGACACAATGAACTTAAGATAAATAATAGATCATTATAAAAAGATATGAAAATTTCAAAACTGTGTTTTAGGATAAATAAAATTAATATGAATCCTGAATAAAGTAATTGTTCAGCCAAAGTTCATATCATTAGACTGTATTTAGACAGTCACAAAACATATAACTGGTGTAAATGGTTAAAGGTCACTGTTCTGGAGAGATAGTATACCTGCCGGGTTAGCTCAGTCGGTAAAGCACTCGCCATGTAAGCGAGAGGTCCCGGGTTCGAGTCCCGGACTGGCTGCACTATATTCTCACCCTGTGACCTCATAGCATATATTACTGCATCGTGCAATTGGTGTTTTACAATTGATGTGAATTGGTTGAATTAATATTTTCTGATCTAGGTTCTTTTTTATTTTCTAATATATTGGTATTCTTGATGTTTACTGGGGTTAGGGTTGAAAGTCAGATGTTATGCAGTTAGTAAGGACTTACTTTAGCAGTTGTAATCTTTAATCTTACAATTTCGTAATTGATATGCTGAAACGCTCAACAAATGGCAGTTTAAAATTAGGGTTAGGGTTAGGATTTAACGTATGTTGGAAAATTTGCCACACAGACTGAACCAGTTTAAAAATACAAGCAAAATCTGAAATGGTCAAAGGGAGATAACCTGCTCTATGCAGAATAATTGACAATTCTACCTGGTGGAAGATAGACTTGCACAGTGATGAGTTTGAACGCTTAATATGTTCTTATTGTAGTGCTTATTATGAGTATTTGATACAAAATAAGTATTAAAATGAAATGGATTTAGCACCACATCTGTGGGTTAAAGGGACTATGTCAACAAAAAGGGCCTCAAGGGGGCAATTTTTAGAATAAAATCTGAAATTGATAGATAAATGTTGGCATATGATAACGGTTAAAACATGGTATATATAATGGGAAAAGAGTTTACGCATTCTGAGATAAAAATCAATTTATAATATGGGTTGTGTTTGTTTGGCTCTTTTCCTGTTCACATTTTGCATCAGAATTGTGAGCATTTGGTATAACCAGAGTTAACACATGACTTCTTACCAAGCATGACGGCGCAGTTGATTAAAGCGCTGTCTACTGTAATTTCTTTGAATGGTTCCTAAGTCGTGAGTTCGATACCTGCTAGGGGTTTTAATTTTTGCTGACATTTTTGCTAATTTGTTTTTATCAAATATCTTATTGTGTATGATATTATCTTTATTTATTTGATGCTCAGTTCTTAGTAAAGCGCATTTCTATAAAATAATATCATTTATGGTGCAATAGGAAGCCAATGTTCTGATGAATCTTCAATGATTAGGGAAGTAATTTCCATTAGGTAAAAAGTAAAATTACTTTTGTTTCCCTTTCCCAACCGACCCACTGAAATTGCCACGACCCTAAATATTTCCCGGGCCGGCTAGCTCAGTTGGTAGCGCTGGACTACAAATCCGAGGATCGCGGGTACCATTCCCAGCCGGGCCACATAACTTGTGTGGGGATTGGTCATGAAATTATATCTACGGCCATTCAAATGCAAGAAAACCGAAACATTTATATCAGTTCCGACAGTTTTCCTGGTCCAAGGTTCACAGAGAAATTATGACTTCTAAGGCCGCTTTTCCATATGTCCGTTTCCGCATAAATATATATACAGACACGCTTTTCCATGAATCTGCATTTAAATGTCGAATAGTTTAGTTTTCTCTTTAATTGCAAATCATTACAATGTCTGAGTAAGAAGCTTTTAAACATTTTTAATTACGTCGGCTGCAAATATTTTTCACCATATGCGAAAACATTCACATGTGGTGGATTTTAAACTATAAAGCATCCAACAACTATTTCTACAGCATCAGTCATGACTCATTTAAAAGTTACCCATTAATAATGGTTATTACCGAGTTATTGTACTGGATGAGTCTTAGGTTGAGTTATCCATGTTTGTCTAGACTATTTTTTCTATTTTTCCAATGTTTTATGTATGACAGCCTTATGTTTAACATGCTTAGTTAGATAGCTTTGCGGATACGGACTGCGGACACATGGAAACAGTCTAACAGTTTTTAACTTGTTCGATTTTTTGCAGATGGAGATTTGCGCAATGTGGATGTAGATGCGGACATATGGAAAAGTGCCCTAAAGCATTCTTGGATGCTGAAATGCTGTATTTGGTCGCCATTAAAAATTAACTCACTTTCTAATGCAAGAAAACTGAAACAGTGGTACTGGTTCTGACTCATTTCAAGTTTTCTGGTCCCAGATTCATAGAGGAATAATCAATTCTGAAGCATTCTATCTTTGGGTATCTACCTTGCCTTCTTTTAAAGAACATTTTGGGTAAGAAACCCACAATCAGATTAATTATGCAGGGCAATCATCAAATTACACACTTAACAAGGGAGGTAATCCATATTGCCTGTTTGACCAAAGTATACTGTAGTTGTCTTCCTTGCTACATTAATCATTACAGTTTGGTCAAATTCTTTCACAAGCCTAAACTTGGGTGAAAGATGCAGGACAATCACGGCTCACGTGTTGTTTAGTTTCTTTGAAAGCTTGTTGATATATGTTCCAAATGTTGCCCACTAACAAGCAAATAACTTTAAACAGAGTTTTGTTAATTCTTTCTTTTTTGTACTTTTCTGTAACTATAACTTGTCTGCATCAGGTTGGAACCCTTGTTCCATATGTTGGTTGTCTATTATGTTGTGTAGTTTTCTTTAGTTTTTAGCCTATTTATTTAACCTTTAGCTGAGGTTTATTGAGATACTTTCAAGTCTGTTTCCTGGGTAGAACCAGTACTTGGTGTCTATTGAGAAAGGTCTTGCAAACTCTCCCAGAGTAGGGATCAAACGATTGATCTACCGATAGCAAGTCGGACACCATATCTATTATGCCTCTGTGACTTGTATTTTATCTTTCCTTGTCTGGGACTGGCCATTCAGTGTGTCAAAAACATTTCATTGTAAGAATGGGACTTCATGCAGTGCGTCTGAGTACATTTAATATTACCTACTTCTGAAAATAAACATATCAAATCTGGAATACATTGATTCATCAAAAGCAGCACAACTTGCTTTGCCAATAGCCGTCTGGGTTTGATAGAGACCTTTTTAAGGCAGGAATTTAAAATGTAGCAGTAAAAGCTCTCTAGTATTGTCTTGAACAAAACTTGGGTTTCTGAATCCAATTGTAAGCATTTGGTCACACTTTTATAGTCCGCACAATTCTACATGCTTAATTGAATGTTTACTCTATTTTCAAATCATAAAGAAAATTTAAGAAATGATACCATGATTTATTGGAGGTATTTATGCATATTGTTTACAGTTATTATTTACTCAGCACATACATATATGAAAAGAGTTTAGAATCATACACACATATATATTATATAAACACAAATCATTATTTAAAGAGTTTTGCATGGAAAGTTGTCTGAGCCATAATGAAACCATTTAGGAAAAAAGTGCCTGTTAACATAAAAAGGTTGAAAAAAAATCTGTTCTGTGGCAGTATTGTGACCAACAAAGTTAGGGTGCTGTATTTCCACTATTGGTGAGACACTGGGCCTTATAGTGACCAGAATTCAATGGGCACTGTTTGTAAATCTAATGTGGGATGTGTTGTGTTGATCATGCAATTGATGACAAATGTACATAGAGGAAACCTTAAAAGACAAACTTATCTATATTTTACATAAAATTATGCAAAAGTGTGAATGTTTTTTAACTGATATGTTCCAATGATCTATAGCATTAATGCAAGTATTATTTTTAAATGCAGGCATTTACATTTGTTTTCAAAACCATTGAACAGCGTACATTAATTTCCATAAATAATTCATAATTTGAGAATAACATCTTTTGAGTATATCAAAAATAAGTGTAGTATATTTTGACCGTACCCAGTGAGACATTTCTGATGGCACATTTCTGCTGCAGCTGATGCTAGAGATTGCAGAGAGGGATCATCAGTATTAAATTTTCATTTCCAATCAGTCTCAATGAAACACCATTGCTATTTCCAATGCATGTCATGCTGGTTCTGTTGGTTTGATGTTTGAGATACTAGCTTTTCACAATGTACTGATGTTTTTTTTAAAGCTCCTGGATACATTGTTAAAAGAGCTCTACTGTAAAACAATATGCAGCCAATGGTGAAGAACAATTTGTTTAGTGTCGTTCAGAGGCAATGTATTTTACTGATTGTGTATGGTAATTTCAGTTTTAAATGCCAATGGGAAACAAATGTACATAATGATATAGTGTACTCACATATTGAACAAGGGTTTCAAACATTTCACAAGCAAATTATTGGTAGAATACAGTTGCACATTTGAGGATCTATGCAGCATTATTGCCCACTAAGGTCACATATGTTAGGTTATTTCAGATATGGTTTATATAATGCCGAACGCAACTCTTTTGGCCTTGGTTGTATGTATAATTAGATGTGTAGTGTTTTCTAGTTCCAAACATTGGTTGCTGTGTAAAAACATAATAAACTGGTATGTCAATGGCCAGGTTGTGTTGAAAAGCATTATTGTCAACAAAAGTTTACTAAGAATTGAAGTGGCCATAGGTGTAAATTAAACAAGTGACCACATCATATGCATCTGAATATATGTCTGTACGAGTGCCTGATGTTCCTCACTGAAGAGTAAGATAGCTCTGCATCACCCAGGCATGCACCCTTTTGCCAGTGAAATGCTTCTATGGAGGTCCTGTTTCTTCCAAGAAGATAATTTCTGAAAAACTGATGGTGTATCCATTTTTTTAGTCTATGGTGCAGACTTCCCAGTGACCGACATATAAAGCTCTTATAGCCGTTACTACAACAATTATGTGTAGTGCTGTCTATATCTGGTGGCAGTTCTGGTGTTCCACATGCCTGGTCCAGTTGGTACATGAGGTCTTTGCCCTGTGGTTGTCCACCATGGTCATCAGTTCGTGGATATGGACCGTTTTATGGCGCAGTGAAACAATCATTTTGTTTTGTTTCCATTAACTCAGAGTGAATGTGTTGCTGTCAATGTCCTCCTTCATTTCTGAAACCCCTCTGTTAAGATGGTGGCCGTGCATTTTTTTTTGTATAAAGCTCTTATAACCGTTACTACAACAATTATGTGTAGTGCTGTCTATATCTGGTGGCAGTTCTGGTGTTCCACATGCCTGGTCCAGTTGGTACATGAGGTCTTTGCCCTGTGGATGTCCACCATGGTCATCAGTTCGTGGATATGGACCGTTTTATGGCGCAGTGAAACAATCATTTTGTTTTGTTTCCATTAACTCAGAGTGAATGTGTTGCTGTCAATGTCCTCCTTCATTTCTGAAACCCCTCTGTTAAGATGGTGGCCGTGCATTTTTTTTTGTATAAAGCTCTTATAACCGTTACTACAACAATTATGTGTAGTGCTGTCTATATCTGGTGGCAGTTCTGGTGTTCCACATGCCTGGTCCAGTTGGTACATGAGGTCTTTGCCCTGTGGATGTCCACCATGGTCATCAGTTCGTGGATATGGACCGTTTTATGGCGCAGTGAAACAATCATTTTGTTTTGTTTCCATTAACTCAGAGTGAATGTGTTGCTGTCAATGTCCTCCTTCATTTCTGAAACCCCTCTGTTAAGATGGTGGCCGTGCATTTTTCCCTGTTCATTGTGGCCTTATAATTGCCATTACTTGCATACCAAATTGGTCAAATGTTATGCTCAAAATTGAAATTTTCTTTTATATTGCCTTTATTATGACTTTCATCTTATTAACTGCCTTGAAATGTTTTTAGTGAGCCATTTCTTAGCTTGTAATTCCTTTTATTTAGTTGCTTATGTGGTCGCTGTCTAAAATAGTACATTTCTGTATAAAATGTTCAATTCAAAGAAACCAAATTACAACCATTTGCCTAATTTTCTATGAAAACAAATTAAGGAACTGTTAAGTTAGTTGCTCTGGTGAACAACTTGAGAGTATAATTACAAAACGGCTATATGGTGATTGCCCTGCATGAGGAAGAATTTGTCAGCTCCATAGACAGGGAAGGTTATAATTGATATTTTTCACAAACACTAAGTTCCTTTTTCACATACATAAGTACTGGTTCTACACAAGGAATGGACTTTCTCATATACATCAAGTACTTGTTTTACCCATGAAATGGACTTTTTCACATACATCAAGAACTTGTTCTACGCATGAAATGAACTTTCTTAAATGCACCAAGTACTGGTTCTTGCCATGAAATGGACTTTTTCACATACACCAAGTACTGGTTATACCCATGAAATGGACTTTCTCACATGCACCAAGTACTGGTTCTACCCATGAAATGGACTTACTCACATACATAAAGTACTGGTTTTACCCATGAATTGGACTTTCTCACATACATCAAGTACTGATTCTACCCATGAAATGGACTTTCTCACATACATCAAGTACAGGTTCTGCCCATGAAATGGACTTTCTCACATACATCAATTACTGGTTCTATCCATGAAAGGGACTTTCTCACGTACATAAAGTACTGGTTCTACCCATGAAATGGACTTTCTCACATACACCAAGTACTGGTTCTATACATGAAATGGCCTTTCTAATATACACTAAGTACTGGTTCTACCCAGGAAATGGAATTTCTCCCATGGACTTTCCCACAAACATCAAGTACTGGTTCTACCCAGGAAATGGACTTCCTCACATGCACCCAGAACTGGTTCTATTCAAGGAATAGACTTTCTCGCATTCACCAAGTACCTGCTCTACCCATGAAATGGACTATTTCACATTCACTTGTTTTGTCATGCACATAAGAATATATTAATTTTCATTTACTACTGCAGTACAATGATTTCAACCTTCTTATTGAAAACATTTGTTAAATATGCCATTTTTATTACAATCAGAATTTATATTCACATTGCAATTTCCTTGTCAAACTCTTTGAACCAAATACTACATTTCTTAGAAAAAAAAGTCCAAATATAAAATTTCGGAATATTTAGATCTTTCTTATTTTTTAGCTCACCTGTGCACAACATGCTCATGGTGAGCTTTTAGGATCGCCTTTTGTCCCTCGTGTGGCGTGCGTCGTTTGTCATGATTTTCATTCAAAGAACATCTCCTAAACCACTGGGCAGATTGTCAACAAACTTCACAGGAATGTCAACAACATTCACAGGAATGATCCTTGTGTGACTCTCTTTCAAAATTGTACAAATAGTTCCACTCCGCTGCATATGTAGGTCACCAAAGCTAAAAATAGATTTAAAAACTGAAAACTTGAAAAATCTTCTTCTCTGAAACCACAAGGCTTGGAGCTTTCATATTTGATATGTGACATCCTCTAGTGGTCTTCTACAAAGATTGTTCAAATGATGCCCCTGGGATCAAAATTGGCTACGTCCCGGGGGTCACATGGTTTATATAGACTTGTATAGCAAAATGACTTTAAAAATCTTCTCTGAAACCGAGAGGTTTCATACTTGGTATGTAACATTGTATAGTGGTCCTCTACAAATATTGTTCAAATGATACCCCTGGGGTCAAAACTGGCCACACCCCGGGGGTCACATGGTTTTTATAGGCTTGAATAGCAAAATGACTTTACAAATCTTCTCCTCTGAAACCGCAAGGGTCAGAGGTTTCATATTTAGTATGTAACATTGTCTTCTACAAAGATTGTTCAAATGATGCCCCTGGGGTAAAAACTGGCCACACCCCGGGGGTCACATGGTTTATATAGACTTGAATAGCAAATTGACTTTAAAAATCTTCTCCTCTGAAACTGCAACGCCCAGATGTTTCATATTTGGTATTTAACATTGTATAGTGGTCCTCGACAAAGATTTTTCAAATGATGCCCCTGGGGTTAAAACTGGCCACACCCCGGGGCTCACAAGGTTTATATATAGACTTGAATAGATAAATGACTTAAAAAATCTAAAAAAATCTTCTCCTCGAAAATCCGCAAGGCCCAGAGGTTTTATATTCGGTATGTAAAATTGTGTAGTGGTCCTCTACAAAGACTGATTAAATGATGCCCCTGGGGTCAGAAGTGGCCACACCTATGGCTCACATGGTTTATATAGACTTAAATAGCAAAATGACTTTAAAAATCTTCTGAAACCGCAAGGACCAGAGGTTTCATATTTGGTATTTAACATTGTATTGTGGTCCTCGACAAAAATTGTTCAAATGATGCCCCTGTGGTCAAAACTGGCCACACCCCGGGGCTCACATGGTTTATATACAGACTTGAATAGCAAAATGACTTACAAAAATCATCTCCTCAAAAATCCGCAAGGCCCAGAGGTTTTATATTTGGTATGTAAAATTGTGCAGTGGTCCTCTACAAAGATTGTTTAAATGATGTCCCTGGGGTCAGAAGTGGCCACACCCGGTGGCTCACATGGTTTATATAGACTTAAATAGCAAAATGACTTAAAACATCTTCTCCTTTGAAACAGCAAGGCCCAGAGGTTTCATATTTAGTATGTAAAATTTTACAATTGTCCTCTACAAAGATTGTTCAAATGATACCCCTGAGGTCAAAACTGGCCACACCCTGGGGGTCACATGGTTTATATAGACTTGAATAACAAAATGACTTTTAAAATCTATTCCTCTGAAATTGCAAGGCCTAGAGGTTTCATATTTGGTATGTAACATTGTATAGTGGTCCTCTACAAAGATTGTTCAAGTGATGCCCCTGGGGTTGAAAGTGGCCATGACCTGTGGGTCACATGGTTTATATAGACTAAAAAGACTTCTGAACCTGCAAGGCCCAGATATTTATACTCCAGTAAGGGGTTTAGAGCCGTTTTGCACCCTTGTTATTAGCCATTATGATGCCTTAAACTCAGGTGAGCGACCTAGGGTCATCATGGCCCTCTTGTTTACTAATAGACTTGATAAATACCATACCAGGTTATAAAGCAATTAGCGTCATATTTCAAATGTTAGCCTTTTTAATGTTCTTATCAGATAAACAATAATTATTGTGCTTCATAGAAAATGTGTTACCAGTCACTAGACATTATTTGCTAATGTTCATTTATTAAGTCGTTATTTGCAAATGATATTTTATGCACCGTTTAAAAATAAAATTCCGCATGTTAAGTAATACTGAATTTAGTTGGCATCATAATGTGTACAGGTTATGACCTATACCACGGCTTTAAGTATACCAGGAAGCTTACAATGATGATGATGTTGTTGCTGCTGCTGCTGATGATGATAATGATGCTTGCGACTATGATGATGATGACGATGTTAATGATTATTAGGATGATGATAATGATTTATTGATGATGTTGATGTTGTTAATGATGATGATGATTGTAATATTCTTATGTAATATTCTGGACCGTTAGAGGGATGGTTTATGCAAGACACAGCAGGGATTGATTTTTGACACGCTTATTCAGTCTGAATATGTTAGACGAATTGATAACACAGCAACATACAAAATGCAACAAGCATCGTATTCGCCGTGCCTGGCAGTAGGGCGCCCCCCCCCCACCAAAAAAAAAATTGTCTCGTTTCTGGTCTCACGACCGACCCTTTACTTTTGCTGCCGACCCTACATATTTTTGGTCCAAAAATAATAAAGTCTGAAAAAGACTGTTACCGTGTACAATACCAACCATTCTCACATCATAAAAAAAAAATAAAAAAATCCCTACCTACCGACCCTTATTTTTTGGGCAGGAGACCAGAAACGGAACTCTTTTTTTGGCCTAGGCAGGGCTGAGGTATAGCTCAGTAGCTGACCATTACAATGATGACGATCATGGTGACAATGACGATGATGATGACAGTGAGGACGACCAACATGATTGCTGCGACAACGACGACGATGCTGATGATGTTAATAACAATGACGATGATGCCGATGATGATGATGATGACAAAGACAACGAAGATGATTGCTGCTATTATGACGATGATAACAATGACGACGATGATGATGATGGAGAAGTATAGTAGCGTGAAAACGTGGATGACTTTAATGACATTGATTGATGCTGGCCATTACCAAAACAATAGCCTCTACACCTGCAAGTTTGTGTATGTTATGCAACTGTAACTGACTCAATGTTAACACAAATGTTACTGTCTGGATTGTAAATTCACAAGTTCATGCTGCAAAAATTGTTCCATGTGATGATAAACGTAAACTTACTTAAAAATAAGTATGACCCAAACAGCTTTGTTTGGAGTTTTCAAAAAGTCTTTAAGTTGGTCCCCAACTTCAGCTGACGTCATGCCTGAAAGCATCGTCATGTCGTGTTTGTTATTTTTCTGTATTTTTGTTGCTAAATATAACTCCAGTTTACGTTAATTACCCGTAAAACGAAATTGAATGCTGAAAAGAGAGTCAGAGTGACAACACTACAAAATAAATGCAATTAGCCTATAATGTGCATGTTCGTGTGTAACTTATAATGAAGATGTTTGCAGAGCTTTTCTTCTTGGAGTCAATGTAATTTTGAGGCCAAACATGCGTAGAATTTGAACACGTCACGTTGCGTACGTCATTAATCCGGAACACGAACATGTAGGATTAGATGCTGCGCGATAGGACGCTTTTGTACGGATTTCTGTAGGACCATCGTAATATTGAATGAAAGAATCGGAAACGCGAAAACATGAAATACAGTAATTCTTCTTCCACGTGGTTGTGGAACCAAAGCATCCAACAAAATGAAATGTCACATTCATATTCTGATTATGAAGGTAAACATTAATTCAGAGTACAGGATAATGTGTATTATGTTTTTAAGTGATATCTTTGGTTTTTGCCGTACTGTATATTGCGCATGCGTACCAGGAGGCAAAAGTGCGAATACGCGAAAACATAAAATCGCGAAAGCGTGATGGCGCAAACACGATGACGAAAACACGAAATCCCGAAAGTATGATGAAACGCGAAAATATGATTAAGGAAACGCGAAAACATGTTGACCAAAACGCAAAATTACATCGCATTTTAATGGTCTTGTTTTCGTCATCGCGTTTTTGCGTTTTAATTATTGTGTTTTCTCTTTTTCCATATCGTGATTTCGTGTAAATGTCATCTTACTTTCGGGTTTTTGCCATCGTGGTTTTGCTTTTTCTTCCTCTGGATTTCGTGTTTTTGCGTATCAAATTTTTTTTATGCACATACAAAGGCCCTAACGGAATCCGTACTTTTGTAGTGACTGTAGTATACGAAGATAAACACATTGCATGTACACATTACTTCCTAGTGTTAGATGTTGAACCAAACTATTATTGTTGTGGTAATCATGTACATTGTTCACATACAGAAATCATACAAGTGCAGTGTTTGGTTACTACCGTAACTAGTTTTATTTCTCTTATAATTTTCTTGTACACTTGTACTTTGGCACGTTAACATTTAACACGTATTACCTGTGGAGTATATTTTCACACGTCATATACCTATCATATACCGGTCAATCGTTGGTTGCTATATGCTTCACTGGACATGGTTGTGTTGTTAATATAAACAAAGCGAAACTCCAGTTTCGGCAGCAGGAGAGAACTCTTTTGAGCAGCCCGATGTCTTTTATTTATGGCAAGTGACCAATTTCCAAAAAAACAATACACAGGACAACACAAAAACACATAACAAACACAAAACACAAAAGTCATTTCACGTTGTTTTGGTGCGATGCTAGTTCACGTGCACACTTCATACCATTCATTATTTGGTTATTTCACGTGACTAAGACACTTGATTATTTCGCATCGCATGGCTGTGTCGTACAATGGTTTCTCATCGTTGTATGTTATTTTATGTGGTTGTGTCGCAGCGTTCTTTTCCGTCAGTGTTTCGCGTTGTCTTGACGTGTGATGCGTGGTTTTGACGCGTTGTTGTGTTGCGTGCATGTGACGCGTGGTTGCGTTGCATGGATAAGACGCGTGGTTGTGTTGCTTGTATATGGCGCGTGGTTGTGTTGCGTGGATGTGACACGTGGTTGTGTTGCGTGTTTATGACGCTTGGTTGTGTTGCGTGTCTGTGACACGTAGTTCTGTTGTGTGTATATGACGCGTGGTTAAGTTGCATAGATATGACGCGTGGTTGTTTTGCGTGCATTTGACGCGTTGTTGTGATGCGTGGTTGTGTTGCCTGGATATGATGCGTGGTTGTGTTGCGTGGATGTGACGCGTGGATGTGACGTGTGTTTGCGTTGCGTGATATGACGCGTGGTTGTGATGTGCGTGTATATGTCGCATGGTTGTGATGTGCGTGTATATGTCGCGTGGCTGTGATATGCGTGTATATGTCGCGTGGCTGTGATGTGCGTGTATATGACGCGTGGTTGTGATGTGCGTGTATATGACGCGTGGTTGTGATGTGCGTGTATATGTCGCGTGGTTGTGATGTGCGTGTATATGTCGTGTGGTTGTGATGTGCGTGATATGACGCGTGGTTGTGATGTGCGTGTATATGTCGCATGGTTGTGTTGCGTGTCTGTGACGCGTGGTTGTGTTGCGTGTTTGTGATGTGCGTGTATATGTCGCGTGGTTGTGATGTGCGTGTATATGTCGCGTGGTTGTGATGTGCGTGTATATGACGCGTGGTTGTGATGTGCGTGTATATGACGCGTGGTTGTGATGTGCGTGTATATGTCGCGTGGTTGTGATGTGCGTGTATATGTCGCGTGGCTGTGATGTGCGTGTATATGACGCGTGGTTGTGATGTGCGTGTATATGTCGTGTGGTTGTGATGTGCGTGTATATGACGCGTGGTTGTGATGTGCGTGTATATGTCGCGTGGTTGTGATGTGCGTGTATATGTCGCGTGGTTGTGATGTGCGTGTATATGTCGCGTGGTTGTGATGTGCGTGTATATGACGCGTGGTTGTGATGTGCGTGCATATGACGCGTGGTTGTGATGTGCGTGTATATGTCGCGTGGTTGTGATGTGCGTGTATATGTCGCGTGGTTGTGTTATGTGTCTGTGACGCGTGGTTGTGTTGCGTGTCTGTGACGCGTGGTTGTGTTGCGTACTGTGACGCGTGGGTGGATGTGACGCTTGGTTGTGTTACGTGAATATTACGCGATGTTGTGTTACGTTGGTGTGACGCATGGTTGTATCTCTTTTGTTGTAACACGTTGTTTACCGTTAAGTTACTGTAGAGGATTTGCCACGTACATGTTTCCTAACGTAGTGTTTTAAACACATTTTTTTTAGTTATCTTCAATTTAGGTTACTTATAACTTATGATTGTATCTTAATATGGGCTTTCGAATCCTTATTGCATTTAATACAAAATAACACAAAACCACTACATAACGCCTTTGACGTTTTTTACTACGGAATTACATAGAAAATCAGTCGTTAAAGTAACGTTACAGTAGTTTCATGTCCGCCTTGTCTAGTGTAAACACACAAGTGTAGGTAAGAATTCAAGTATTTTGGACAGTGTATCTGTCTTGGGTTTTTAATTTTTTCCATCATTATTTGTGAACATTTTGTGGATTGTGGACTAAATTGAAAACAAGAACGTGGACTGTGCAACGCGGCGTCGCTGTTGTCGGGAAGTTGAAGCCAGCAAAGGTAAGTTTCGTTTTAGTTTTATATGAAAAGGGTTCCAGTCAGTATGGACTTGTGTGCCAGGCTGGTATTATCTATTTGCGCGTAGTAAACAGTATCAAATGTATTATATTGATTAGAAAACCTATTAGCTCTGACCAGTCGCACGTTATTCGTCCCTGGTAGCGTAACACGCCGTCGCGTCAATGTCAAGCTGCGTATTAACGTTTATTATATCCATAGTTGTTGGGCATTCCAAAGTTGAGCAATTATATAAAAAAAAAAAACGTTACTAGCGGAAAAAAAACGCTAGAATGACGGTTACCCAAAATCACGTTAAAATTCTGTATAGCGGACATTTATAAAGGCGCAATACCTGGAGAAATCCAAATCATAATATAATGAAATTTTCACACGTGACTATATATACTATTTACTGTTTCATTATTGTTTTATAAGATTTAAAAATTAAATAGTGATTTGAAGAAAATTTAAATTGCAAATATTACAAAAGAAAATTATATGATTATTAAAAAAAACACATACTTTTCAAGAACAGAGGACATTCTAAAGGACGTAAAAAGCACCAAAAACATTTAATTGCATTTTTATTTTTGTGCATAACGTTTTTCCAATAATGTTTACTTATGGAATGTATTTCTTCTAAAGCATTTCTGAAACATGTTTGTATATTATTTACACCTTATTCGATAACAGAGGAATTAAACGCGTATCAGATAAATCGGGCGGACATTGTTTAGATTTGAAGTAAAACTGTTATAATTAATGTATGTAATGTAACGACTGCGGCAATATTTTGAAATCGTTAACCCTGACATGTCTTGTTGTAAATTATATGTTGAAGTTTAAAAATAAATAACATAACATAATAATAACACGCATTTTATCTCCGGCGTGTTCTCGCAAATTACAATAAAATGACGTGTCGGACATCGTTAAAGGAAATACACGCAAGGTGTGAAAGGTAGATAGTTATTTAAAAGATTTCAAAAACGTATATTTCTCAATTAATTTATCGTGTATTAACGCAAAATTTATTTGCAAAGATTAAAAAAGGTAAAAATAACTAAATGGTATTTCGTGAGTCTATGTCGCAAAATTCTTGGTTGAATCGGAAATATTTTGAATGTCCAGTTTATACCGATATATAATTATGTTATACAAATATACATGTTTAAAAAGTATAAGTTATGATCCAGTAATTTAATTTGTCATAATTAAAATGGTAATTTTCGGAGAGAAAGTTGACGCATTTTATGTATAATTATTTTTTTCACGTGACTTTTCCCCGAAACGACAAAGGGAAGTTGCAAAATTTGTCACATGTTCTTCATATAGTTTCTTAATTAGGGAGTGTCATTCGGATTCAGCATGTGCACCATAATCTTGTCCGTATGTCCTTAATTTTCTTCTAATACTAACTTATATATTATTCAAAATTTATATGTACTTTGTTCATTGTAAAACTGTAGGTGTAATTTTTGCATTATTTGTCTGACAAATTGTCCGTATAATGGAATATATCGTTTTGCACATTTTGTATACATTATAACATAAATCTGATGAATTCCTTATAGTCAATAGTAGAAATAAACGCGATTTTCAAGTTATAATACCTATCGGTATATTTGACTGTGCTAAATTTGTGGTTTCCTAAAATCACGCAAAAGCGATATTGGTCATTTGTAATAATTGCAAATTGTAATGTTATAAATTGTAATTAATTGCACGTCATCATTACCATCATCGTCATCAGAGAAGCAGCAAAAAGGACATGAACAACATTATGATGATTTTATTTGAAAGAAAAGTTCTACAGACTAAGAATAAGTTCAGCTATTTAATCTCGCCATACAGTGAACTCTGTTTTGTGCAATAGTGTGAGTAAATATGGAATGTTCAGTAGTCGGAATGGCTTAAAGGCCCTTCATGTAACATGGAAGGGAAATGGTGGATTTATAAATTCATAAATGAATGATATTTACAGCCTTATAGTTACAACTTGCATTCACTTTTAAATATTCAGTCATTTATAACCTGCAACACATCATTTACAATGATGTACATAAATACGAGTACAACTCCAGTGTTTTTAAGGCCTAGTAGGGGTTGAAATTCGCCCCATTCCCCTGCTTTAAAGTTATATATTTTTCTCCCATATTTACCTTAAAATTCCCCTCAGAATGTAAGCTTTATTTTGAAAAATCGGACAAAATTGACTAAGATAGAGAAAACTCCCCTCAGAATGTAAGCTTTATTTAGAAAAATCGGACAAAATTGACTAAGATAGAGGAATTATCGTAAAAAATCCCAGTGAATTTTTATTCATAAGTACATAGTCTAAGTTATAATTTGCAGCAAAACAATCAATTATTGATTTATAACGGAGTAGAACATGAACATGTAATAATGCTTTTCTTAAAAAATCCAGCGTTCAAAATCAAATTACGCATCTGAAGGGCCCTGCACGCATTCCTCCAAAGGTAAAAAAAACACTGACCTATTAATATCATCTTAATGAAAATTAATATTTGGATTTACAGATGTTTATTTACCGTTGATGAATGCGACGTTTGTCCGCCGATGAAGAAACCGTGTGTCCGCCGATGAGCGCAACCGCGTGTCGTCGTATGAAGGTAACCGTATTTCCGCCAATGAGGGCAACCGCGTGTCGACTGATGAAGGCAACCACGTGTCCGCCGATGAGGTCAACCGTGTGTCAGCCGACGAAGGTCACCGTGTGTCGGCCGATGAAGGTCATCGAGTGTCGGCCAATGAAGGCAATCAAGTGTCGGCCGATGAGCGCAACCGTGTGTCGGCCTATGAAGGTCACCGCTTTCCGCCGATGAGGGCACACGCGTGTCGACCGATGAAGGCAACCGCGTGTCGGTCGATGAGCGTAACCGTGTGTCGACCGTTGAAGGCAACCGTGTTTCCGCCGATGGGGCTACCCGCGTGTCCGCCGATGAAAGCAACCGCGTGTCCAACGATGAGAGCGACCGTGTGTCGGCCGATAAAGGGAACCGTGTTTCCGCCCATGAGGCTACCCGCCTATCCGCCGATGAGGCTACCCGCGTGTCTGCCGATGGAGCAATCGTGTGTCGGCTGATAAAGACAACCGTGTGTCCGCCGATGTAGACAACCGTGTGCCCGCCGATGAGCGCAACATTTTGCCTGCCGATAAAAGCAGACGTGTGTCGGCCGATTGAAAGCAACCGTGGGTCCTCCGGTGAGCGCAACCGAATGGTGTTAATAAAGCGGCAACAATGCGTTCGTCGATGGGGGCAGAAACGTGTTCCCTCAAATTAGGGCAATACGCGTGCTCGTCGAATACGGCAATTATGTGCGTTGAAATCATGACTGTCATTGTAAATAGCAGCATTGAAAGGCTGGTCATATTCATAGAAGATTTCTGTGAAAGTTTTGTATAAATGAACAATTATAAAGCACACAAAAAAGAAGCAATTAAAGTTTAAATTAAAGTTAATTTTTGACACACCATTGTATATCGTGTATTTCTTCAGAACATTTAAAATATTAAATGCTTCTCTATGTGAATTAAACGTTGGCGATCTAAATTTGCAGAAGCATGCATCAGTTGTTTTACTATAAATGTAGACTATTTGATCACAACAATAATATACTAGGACTATGTTTGCAAGATATATGGAACACGTGTCGAATATGATCCATACTTTGCTGAATTAAAACGCAACAAAGTGCAAATGCTGTAAACATTGACATCTGATTTGGGCCTGTATTCACCAACCTATTCTTAGACTTAATACTTACAATAAAGAATATTCTTAAAACGTTTATGTTCTAAGAACGCTGTAAATTTAAATCTTACTCGGTATCTATCCACTCTAATTACATCATTCTTTAGTTAGAACGATTTTTTAGGACATTAGCAACATTGGGACCCAGAATATTTGCAAACGTAGAAGTATATTTTCTTGAGGGTAAGTCTGCTCTTCATTTTTAAGACTAGGAATGGGTTGGTATTTCCAGTCAGGTTTGTTTCAGTTTTAACATTGCATGCTGGCATGTTTACTGTTTCGAAAATGTTGTTACGTGTAACGTATGAAATGGTACGGGTGTTTAATATATTTCATTCCACTTGAAAATGTCGAAAATCTGGCACACGGAAACATCTACCAACTTTTTAAAAATCAATCAGTAGTAGCCTTATTGTTACATTGCTTATTAGTATAAAGAAATTAATCCAGCTGACTACATTATTCTTACACTAATAATTAAAGTTGTGTTTATAATTTGTTATTTAACTGCTGCACGTAACACTGCGATTTTACAAAGTATGTCTTTCCTTGACTTCTGTCCTATCTTTACATTAAATTCTAACATGATGCCCGCTAATTGTTCTGTAGACAAATAACAAAATTGTAGTTGTTAGTCTACCCTATTAACAAAGTAAAAAGCACTGCCGATTGTGAGCGGAGCATAGTAAAATGTAGTTCTCATTAAAGTTGCAAAATTATTTGTCATATTATGTTAGCATCAAAACACTTTTCGCATTATCGTTGTTTATCGGACAATAAACAACTCTTTGTCGTTCTGATGCGTGGCTATTATACCGCTCGTGCTAACACTCTTGTGCTTAAATTCCTACGAATCAGAACTCCAAATCGTTGTTTATTGGCCGATAAACAACGATAAATCGAAAATTATTTCTTAAATAGAATAGCTTACGAACTGAACGAGTAATTGTAGCATAAACGTAAACGTGAATCTACGTGAAACAATAACAAGAACATCACAGGTCACAGCCATATTTGAGCAAGTATTAGGCGTAAAAAAGTTGTTGGTTTCCGCTTACCAGACCCTCCCCTCCTCCCCATTTTATCTGGCGACCCTAAAAGTTTGTTTGCCTATCAATCATTAAGTTTTTCTGATTTTCGGCAGTTTTAGCTTATATTAGAAGTGTCTTGCCAATATATCTCTTTTTCTATGCCCTTATTTATAGTTAAGGTACAGTTTCTTTGTTGGGAGGCATTTAAACATTTTACATGCAGTCCAATATACTTAAACTGTGTGGTGAATATGCGGCGAAGAAACAAAAGTTAAAGACAAAAATAGTTATATTTAACCTCCCCTCCTAGATTTTGTTAGAGATGTCAGCGGAAACCAAGCGTTTATTTGTTTGGCCTTATGTGTCTGTGCATGCACTCATACAGCTTTTTAGTGAACACGTAAGTCAATGTCTTAAAATCGTAAAATCAACCCGTAAGCCGTTAACTCTGTGACCAGTTCAATTAAAGTTCGAGTTCTTTAAAAAAAAAAAAAAAAAAGAGAGTATTCTTGTAAAACTGTGACAAATTCTTCTTTTTTATGTTCATTTTACGTAAACCTTAATCTTAAATTTTTAATTTTTTTGTATCCTAAATTATGATCTTTCTCAGAAGCTTTATGGATTCCGCCCCAGGTTTTCGATTGCATTAATTGTAAACCACGCGGTTCACGGTTTCCTCGTGCACATCGTTATTTATCGATCGATGCTGCAAGCTGACGCTGAATGTACATGTAGACTGTGCACGAGGATGTCGTGAATTCCGTGACAGTTTTGGACGTAAACAAGCGCTTTGACCCTTTCTATAAATAGATGTCGCGTCAAAGACACAGCCCAAGACGAACACTATAACAATTTTTCCAGAATTTTGTATTAGGCCGCTTTTCCATTTGTCCGCATCCGCAAGCGTATCCGTATCCACACTATTATATCCGGAAGGCGCTTTTCTGTGCATCCGCTGTAATTGTCGAATATTTTAGTTTTATGCTGATTTTCAAAGAGTTTAGAGGCCTGCGTTTGAAGAATAGAAACATTTTTAATTAAGTTGTCTGCAAATATTTTATCGCAGTGTGCGAACACATTCACAGGTGGTGGATTTGAACAAAATAAAGAATTAAACAGGTACATCTACAGCGTCAATCATGGCGTATTAAAAGGTTACCCGTTATTACC
Organism: Congeria kusceri; assembly: GCA_027627225.1. Lineage (NCBI taxonomy): Eukaryota > Metazoa > Mollusca > Bivalvia > Myida > Dreissenidae > Congeria > Congeria kusceri. The sequence goes on along the minus strand of CM051029.1, from coordinate 14,460,080 downwards.
GATTTATTTTACTCGGTTAGTCTTAGGTTGAGTTATCCAGGTGTATGTAGATTATTTTTCCCAATGTTTTATGTTAAACAGCCATTTGTGTAACATGCTAAGGTAGATACCAGGTCTTCGGCATCCGCATAAAAACGATCAACGAGCGATTTTTTTGCGGACGGCTGTTACGTATGCGCTTTGGGGATACGGACTGCGGACAAATGGAAACGGTCCAACTGTTTTCAAATTGTTCGATTTTTTTGCGGATGCGGATTTGCGAATGCGGATGCAGATACGGACATTATGGAAACCGATATATTGCTGGTTATAAATGATATAATTGTATACATAAAACAATGTCACTCCATTCAACTAACATTTGTGTGTTGGATATACCCAAATTAAGTAAAACAACCACAACACACAAATGGTGTGAAACGTATTTTTAGTGTATTCGTTAATGTTTAAACTTGCAATGACATTGCATTGCATTGCACACCGCTATTAGGTTTCACTATATTCAATAATCTGCCATAACTCTACGCAATCAGGGCCGTTTGATGTGTTTTGAGTATTTAATTATGGGTTGAATTCCAGTTATATCTTAAAGGGACCTGTTTACAATCGATTGACGAATTGACGGTTTCCCAACTTTTTGTCACAGATTCCAAAAATAAAAGAATAGTGTATATAAAGGAACGAAATAACACTACGAACAAAGAAATATACTGCAAGCTTAGAATTAGCAATCTGAAAGGTCTAAGAAATTTCTTTGCAAATTTCAAAAAATACAAAACAATTAACAAGTCACTTACAGTTAAACTGAAATACTGTATTGAAGTTAAGTTTAGTATTTAAAAAAACTGCATAGACTCGGTGAATTCGTTACAGTTGCGTGGACAATAGTTTGTAATACAGCTGATAATTAATAGACACTAAGCACACTGTCCGATTGATTTCTACTTCTTATGACAATACTAATATTTAATTATTGCAAATCATTGAAGTTTAATGATTTTGCGACTGTCCATTTTATTCTGTATATTTCCAAGTTTTCAATGTATAATTCAGCATTTAGTTAGTAAATTTAATTAATAAAAAGTGTCTACACTGTAGTACGGCTCGTTTTTTGTAAGAATTTGCGATTTAAGATGTATTAAAAATCGAATGCTAATCCGCTCCGCAAGGGCGACAACAAGATGTTACTCCTTGACAAACTTCATGCGTGGTTACTTCCATTATTTTATTGAATTGTTTCATTTTGTCCCCGAATTGATCATGAATTCCGTTTCGCAATTTGTACATGTAATACCCATATTCCACACACGCCACGAATCCTGCGAATCGCCACGTATGATTGAAATTTATGATTCGTGAAGATTCGTGACATTTTCTGTTCCAAATTGTGCATTCTACGATTCAGCTACGGGATGGTTTTACGAATATTCGTGGGATTCGGATGGAATGGCAAAAACTATGTCAAGAATTTACTAAGATTTACACGAATCTATTTCGATTACTTTGTCAACGTTAGGAATCAGTAACGTATCTCAAAAGAATACGTCGAATGCATGTACGAATTAGGTACGAATAAAACTATCTTTTGAAATTCTTTTTTTGGCGGGCATATTCGTGACAGGTTCGTAGCCGATTCGTGGTCAAGCCGCGAATGATCAAATCCCTGAATGAGTACAGAATGACTACGAATACCTACTAATCGATTACGATTCAGTTACGATGCATAAGAATGCATTATGTATTTGTAACGAATTATTTTGGAATCGGGATTTTTGGATTCGTAAGTTCGTGGCCAATATTTTTTACAATTAAAAACTTTTGTCACGAATACACGACTGCTCAAGAATAGCAAGGTTGGACTACGAACAGATACGAAACTATGTAAGAACTTCACAACCTGATTACGATGCAAATACGAATTCTAAAATGTACCAATTTTGGGCGATTCGTGGGATTCGTGATGTCTGCAGAGTAGGGGTACTAATCGTAGTGTACGACTGATAATGCTACCATTTATGAAACGCCTCCAAGTAGATCGAATTTCGCAAAACTTTACTCAAAGGGATTTATTCGCAAATTTTTGAAAAATGTCATTCAATGTCTTAACTGCAAAATATAAAGGATCTGGACTAACTAGTTCAAATATTCAGTCATGAAAAGTATAATAAAACAAAATGCCACCACCGGGTCTCGAACCTATGACCTTCAGATGAAACGTCGGTTGCGCTAACCACTCGACCAGACAGGTTAATGCTTATTTTAACGTGTATTTTTATCACTATGTAAGTGAAACACATGCTTTAAAAATATCGACAAAAAGCCGTTAAAATGCTTAATAATTTTACCTTTTCAGTTGACGACAACATTTCCCGTGCCAATAAATATTTAATATCCAGAATCATTACAATATAAATATGATAGGGACTAAATGTAACTGCTCGTTAGAGGTCTTGAAGGACGTTCTGCGATTGGTCTGCCATTCCTGCCTCGTTCTGAACACGTGCAACTGTCGTCTGCATAAATTGAAGTCTGCACCTCTGCAGAGCTCCTTGTCACGCGTTTTATTGCAAGTCTAAAAATCGGTAACCAGTGACGCCTATTGACCGTCCTGCCATCTCCATCACCGTTTTTCTCCGTATATATTGGTACACGTGAACCGGTGTTACAGTTTCGTGCGTGTCCGCCGATGTGCATGAATGAACATGTATGTGTCCGCCGATGAGCATGTATAAACAAGTGTGTGTCCGCCGATGAGCACATATGAACATGTGTTTGTCCGCCTTCGAACATGTATGTGTTCGCCTTTGAACGTGTATGTTTCCGCCCATGAGCATGTGTGTGTCCACCGATGAACGTGTATGTGTTCGCCTTTAAACGTGTATATGTCCGCCGATGAACGTGTATGTGTCCGCCGATGAGCATGTGTGTGTCCGCCGATGAACGTGTATGTGTTCGCCGATGAACATGTGTGTGTCCGCCGGTGAACATGTGTGTGTCCGCCGGTGAACATGTGTGTGTCCGCCGATGAACGTGTGTGTGTTTGCCCTTGACCAGTTGCCAATAAACGTGTTTAGCCATTATTTTGTCTATTTTCAATGATGACTTATGCTTGTTCTTTGATAAGCGTTTTGACTTCATTACACGCATAACCAAAATGCTTGTCGAGTATTGATGAATCAGCAATATCTGCGAGGAACGTAAGTAAATTAAAACAACGTCCAGTGTAACACTGCGGCAGCAATTACTGGACTAATTTCACGTGTCATATATTGTGTCAGGAGTTCACGATGAGAAACACATTGAGAAACAGTTTTCTTGTTGGAAATTAATTTAAATTAAAGTCAGTCTGAGTATGAAAGTGCGTCGAAGTCCAATTTTCGAAGTAGACATGTTCTCTTATAAAATAAATTGACTTCTTATGAGTATAAACAGTAATATATTTGATGTAAAATGAACACTCGCCTTGAGAAATCATGTTCTTTATCAGTTATTATAGCACTGATTATTGTTAGCCGGCTTTACTTAGGCGCAAAACATGTTTCGTTTTACTCTGAGTAATTTCGAAGACGACAGAGTTGGTTGATTTATCATACTTGCGTTCACTTGCACATGCTCTGTAACGTCTCATGTTTCATGCTTAAGACATGGTTGCATTCTGATGTTTTGTAGATATACGTAAATACTTTCATGCCATCAACGTTTGCAAATAAATAATGAACGTTACAACATTTATTTCGTGTATACAAGTAGAGATATCAACAGAATTATATGTAATTGTAATCGAACTAATGCCCAACATAAGGATACTGCTAAAATTAAGTTATTATAACATTAATATTTCCAGAAAATATAGATAATGTTCAAGATTGTTCCAAATATGTACACTAGTCTAGTATATCACTCACTGTAACATTCTTCACTTTTATATAATCAATTTTAACATGATATATACTCGCTAATTTTTCTATAGACAAAGAACAAAATTCTCGTTGTTAAACTACCCAATAAACAACGCAAACAAAAGTTCCGAATCCGATGGGAGCATAGTAAAAAGTAGTGCCATTTACAATTTCAATAAATATATGTAAAATCTAGTAAGAATAGAAATCATTTTCGCATTATCTTTGTTTATCGGCCAATAAGAAACTCTTTGTCGTTATGATGCATGGCTATTAAACAACTAGGGATAACGCCCCCGTGGTTTAATTCCTAAGCATCAAAACTCCAAGTCGCTGTTGATTGACCGATAAACAACGATACATTGAACAAATATTTTTTAAATTTATAATAAGTTGAACATTAATAAATACTAAGTCCACTGTGATTTTAACATGGAATTACATGCTAACGAAAAATGTTAATATAAAGATAATATTCCACTTTAGATGTTTCTGGAATATGGATCCAGAAGTAATAACTGTCTGTCTCTTTGTCCGAGGAAATGTGGATCGTGAAATAACTTGATATATATGCTTAAAGAGAGAGTAATGAGGTTATAATACACGTTGTTTTTCTGTTTCGTCTTACTAAACTGTGGTTGCTATGGCAACAAAAGAAATATTGCACAACAACAAGAATCAGACTACATTTTTCTCCTGGACTGATTTTGATTGGGTTAAACATTCACGAACAAAGTCAACATTGTCAAACAGAATTTGATGTCATTATGGACTGTCAAGTTTAGTTTAACAATTCATTTATATATTAAAGATAGAGTGTCGAAAGACAAATGCTATTTTAGACACTTTCAAGTCCGTTTCGTGGGAAGAACCATTACGCGATGACTTTTAATTAAGATAATTTGAAGGCTCCCGGAGTAGGGATCAAACTCACGATCTTCCGATCTCACATAAATTAAATCACTGCGACATGATGCTGTTGTAACATAAGTGTTGGTAATCGTACACATAGAAATAATCATGCTGCAACTTTCTTTCGTGTATGATTTTGATGTTGTAAAATTCAACGAAAAAAGTGAGCATTGTAGAACAGAATCTGAAATCATAATGGACCGTCCGTCCTTCTGTCAGTGAAAGCCTTGATCCTGCGATAGCTCAGAATGTGCGTACGCTAGGTTTATGAAACATTATGTCGCATAGTTGTGTCCGGCCGTTGTGTCTCTTGGTTGAGTTTCTTTTCGTTGTTGTGTCTCTTGGTTGAGTTCCGTCGTTGTGTCGCTTGGTTGTGTCCGGCCTTTGTGTCGCTTGGTTATGTTCCGTCGTTGTGTCGCATGGTTGTGTTCCGTCGTTGTGTCGCTTGGTTGTGTTCCGTCGTTGTGTCGCTTGGTTGTGTTCCGTCGATGAGTCGCTTTGTTGTGTTCCGTCGTTGTGTCGCTTGGATGTTATCAGTTGTTGTGACGCTTGGTTGACTTCCGTTCTTGTGTCTTCTCGTTGAATTTCGACGTTGTGTTGCCGGGTTTGGTCCGGCCTTTGTGTCCCTTTGTTGTTTTCCGTCGTTGTGTTGCTTGGTTATGTTCCGTCGTTGTATCTCTTGGTTGAGTCCCATCGTTGAGTCGCTTGGTTGTTTTCCGTCGTTGTGTTGCTTTGTTGAGTTCCGTTGTTGTGTAGTTGTGTCTCTTGGTTGTTGAGTCCCATCGTTGTGTCGCTTGGTTGTTTTCCGTCGTTGTGTCGCTTTGTTGTGTTCTGTCGTTGTGACGCTTTTTTGTGAACTGCCGTTGTGAGGCTCGACTGTGATCCATCGTTGTGACACTTGGTTGTGTTTCGTTGTTGTATCGCCTGGTTGGTTTTCGTTGTTGTGTCGTTTGGTTGTGTTACGCCGTTGTGTCGCCTGGTTGTGTTACGTCGTTGTGTCGCCTGGTTGTGTTCCGTCGTCGGGTCGCCTTGTTGTGTTCCTTCGTTGTGTCGCCTGATTGTATTCCGTCTTTGTGTCGCCTGGTTGTGTTACGTCGTTGTGTCGTCTGATTGTGTTTCGTCGTTGTATCGCCTGGTTGTGTTCCGTGGCTGTGTCGCCTGGTTGTGTTATGTCGTTGTGTTGCCTGGTTATGTTACGTTGCTGCGTCGCCTGGTTGTGTTACGTTATTGTGTCTCCTGGTTGTGTTCCGTCATTGTGTCGCCTTATTGTGTTACGCTATTGTATCTCTTGGTTGTGTTCCGTTATTGTGTTGCTTGGTTGTGTTACGTCCTTGTGTCGTCTGGTTGTGTTCCGTCATTGTGTCGCCTAGTTGTGTTACGCTATTGTTTCGCCTAGTTGTGTTACGCTGTTGTGTCGCCTGGTTGCGTTACGCTGTTGTGTCGCTTGAATGTGTTACGCTGTTGTGTCGCCTGGTTGTCTTACGTTGTTGTGTCGCCTGGTTGTCTTACGTTGTTGTATCGCCTGGTTGGATGAACGGTCAGGATGCGCATGTTTCCTGTTATTTTGACGTCTATAACGTAAAGAAAAGTAACGTGTTTGTTTTATTACAATGTCACCTCTCGCGATTAAGGGCCAGCCAGTTTTTATTTATGAGACACCTTAACCTATGAACACCTTTACTCCCGATTCCTACCCTATATGCCGGACGCTTGGCAAAAAGGTAATTGGTACCCTTCGACTTGACTAGCTGCTAGATAGGCAACTTGCCGCATCAGAACGAGCCCTGTGCGAGACTCTAACCTTCGACCTCCCACTACGTAGGCGAATGCCCTAACCACTTGGCCACGGAGACGGTTATATTAGCCCCGCGATTAGCCCCGCTGTTGTTATACCATGTACGCATGTTGATACAATAGAGTTAGTTATTATTGTTCAAATGCAACGATATTAAAGCTTTGAATTTATTTCTACGTCGGAAAACATTGCGTCCAATAGTAATGGCAATTGTTTGTGGTGAAGAAAATGTTTCTGACAGCGTATGGAAGAACAAGAATTGCACTACTACACTTTTATAATATATACATGTTACGAAGTATGGACTGCATTGGGGCTGTTATCCAATGTCCGTATACAATACATATAGGCAATAATGACCAAGCCTAGGCAATTGCAGTTCATACCTTTTTCTTTCTTTTTTTTTTTGGGGGGGGGGGGGTGATTTTCTGGAGCATTAAGCCATAAATACACATTCACCAAATGTCTGTCAAATCATAGTCTGAAATGAAATACAACGTAGCTATTATGGCTTGTTATGCCGTTTATTTGATTGATTAATTCGTATTGATTTAATTCCTACGACATCATTGTATGGCCCGATAAGTTTTCGATAGATAGATGCATTTTGTTTAAGTGAAATAAAAGTAATGCCTGCTACTAACTAACTCATTATTGAACATTTATGCAAATTCCATAAGGTAATATAACGAAATACCATGAAAATGAAAACAATTAAAATATGATTATACAGCTCTTATATTATTGTGTTCACTATCAAAATATGTATCCTCATCATACACTTTATGCGGACACGAACATGCGCTAGAGACAACTCGATGTTACTTCGTAGCGATATCCTAGCAGCAGTTGCTTCCCTTGGGTTAACTCCACCTGATTATAAGTGCGCTAGTTATAGTCTTAATGCTAAATCGGTTGAAGTTACGATTTGTATAACATTTCAGCTCACACGAATATAGTTTATTGTTTTGGCAGCGAATAAAAACGTAATTAAATAAGATATAGAGTTTAATAATACTTTACCAACTTATGATTATGATTGTTGATGTATTTTACGGATAAAATTTGAGCTCAACGTCAAACCATGCGTCTATAAAATCAACTACATTATATTTCTGTAATATTTCGCTACCAAAGTTTTCGTTTTTAAACTTCTTTATATCATCTTTCATAAACAGTTATATTATTGTTTTAGCTCAAATATTTTAAGAATAGGTGAGCTTTGTAGGACCATAGTTTTCACATCTGTGAAAAATAGGATCTCATTCCTCACATGTGAGAAAATTGAGATCTTATTCTTCACACATCACAGTCTTATTATTCACATGTTCTGCGAAGTTTGTGATCGCATCCAGTTTTTGATATGCAAAAATGAAATCATAAGCTTCTGTGATCCTCACGCATACACCGTTTTGGGCCACTCGTAGCCTTTTAACGTATAAATGGGACAAATGAGATCCTATTCTTCACAGGTGTGTGAAAAATATGATTTGTGAAAAATATGATCCTACAGAGCTTTCCAACTCGCCCCAGCTACCGCGTCTTAACTAAAAAGGTCAATATTTTGGTTAAAGTCTAATGACTTGAATCTACAAGTTATTCATTTGAAATTTGAACTATACATTTGCGACCAACTCTAGTATCAGATGCAACATTCCCCAGTACTCTGTTTTGTATTTTAACAGAGTGATGCTTCTCTTTACTGCGTTTGGTTGAAATTGGTTTTAACTAAAAAAAAGATGTATCAAAGAATGAGTGTCAGATTTCTTTTTTAGTTGAGTATACATGATGTGCTTATATGCAAGTCTATTCCCTTTCTTTCGATGGCTTCATTATAAAAATGTTCCTTAAATTATAGACAATGTCGTTGAATAAAACTTATATTGTTTGTTCTATTATTTAATATAAAAGTTTTTTGAATAATAATAACTTCTCCCGAGTTCAAAGAAAACATTTCAATATGTTTACAATAGTTATTGTATTGATGTAAAAGAACAACCATCGCTCCAGTGGTGCTGCAAGTCGGAGGTCTGTACGATCATATTTTTCACAAATCATATTTTTCACACTCCTATGAAAAATAGAATCTCATTTGTCACATTTTAAGTGTGAAGATTTCATTGCATATCACAATCTCGATGTACTTCACAGAAAGTGTGAAGAATAAGACTGTGATGTGTGAAGAATAAGATCTGAATGTTCACACTTGTGAAGAATGGGATTCCGTTTTTTACAGAGGTGAACATTTTGATTTGTGAAAAATATGGTCCTCATAGATCTTATAGCGCCTCCTTTCTGTGTGTTCGGCGATACATAGTCTATTCCATCATTCCAGCCATATGCTGGACACGTGCAAATGTTGTCTGCTTAATTTGACGTCTGCATAATTGTCGTCTGCACAATGTCACGTGTCCTATTTCTAAAACATCCGTGTAGTGGATGAAATACGGATTAAATCGACCTTACTTGTAAACCGGAAGTCTACATGAAATGTAACATAGACAGATTTCCGATATGGAATGCCGATGGAAAAGGTGTTTGTTCATAGGACGATCGTTCCAACTTTGTACACGAAATGCTCAAGGTTGAGGGACTGTGGTTTCTTACAGTCATTGTGTCACGTCGTTGCATAGTTTGGTTGTGTCACGTCGTTGCGTCGCTTGGTTGTGTCACTTCGTTGCGTCGCTTGGTTGTGTCGTATCGTTGCGTCGCTTGGTTGTGTCACTTCTTTGCGTGGCTTGTTTGTGTCATGTCGTTTCGTCACTTGGTTGTGTCATTTTGTTGCGTCGCTTGGATGTGTCATGTCGTTTCGTCACTTGGTTGTGTCACTTCGTTGCGTCACTTGGTCGTGTAATGTCACAGTGTCGTTTGGTTGTGTCACGTCGTTGTGTCGCCTGGTTGTGTAACGTCGATGCGTCGCTTGGTTGTGTCACGTCGTTGCATCGTTTTGTGTGCCACTTCGTTGCATAGTTTGGTTGTGCCACTTTGCCTCGGTTTGTTGTTAAAGTCATTGCGTCGCTTGATTGCGTCATGTCGTTGCGTTGTTTTGTTGTGTCATGTTGCATCGCTTGGTTGCGTCAAGTCATTGCGTCGCTTGGTTGTGTACTGTCGTTGCATCGTTTGGTTGTGCCACTTTGTTATATCGCTTGGTCGTGTCACGTTGTTGCATCGTTTGGTTGTGTCAGGTCGTTGCATTGTTTGACTGTGTCACTTTGTTTCTCGTTTGGTTGTGTTACTTTGTTGCATCATTTGGTGGTGTCACTTTGTTGCATGGTTTGGTATGTCACTTCGTTGCACCGTTTGGTTGTGTCACGTCGTTGAATAGTTTGTTTGAGTCACTGTGTTGCACCGTTTGGTTGTGTCACTTCGATGCACCGTTTGGTTGTGTCACTTCGTTGCACCGTATAGTTGTGTCACTTCGTTGCATGCAGTGTCTGGTTGTGTAACGTCGTTGCATCGTTTGGTTGTGTCACGTAGTTGCATCTTTTGGTTGTGTCACGTCGTTGCATCGTTTGGTTGTGTCGCATTTTCCAGCACGAGTGGTCACCTGTAATGTTTGTATTCCTTCATTAAATATTGCACGGCATTATACAGGAAATATATTGTTGCTATTCCTATGCAAATGTTTCGCATACGCATTATTTTGTGTTATGTCTACACAATATTGCGGTTTCTGTGAAGCAATTTATCAACGCTATTATATTATTCCACTAATTAAAAAATCGTGTTTACATGTTGACTAAAAAATCTTAATCGCGAATCGATACATTTTTATTTTAGGTCACATGATATGTTAAACTTCACAAACGACAACTTCGATTTGTTAAAAGAAACTTAAAATGTGATTTGGATAAATATATCTTTACCGGTAATTAAATTTTATAACCTTGTACAAAAAAAGAAATAAATATGTTTAAAACTAAATTTTAACAGTGGAGAAAATAACCGGTAAGTTTTGTCACATGTTGTTTGGCGCCCCGCATTCATAATAATAATGATAATTATAATAATAATCGTCATCATAATCATAATTTTCGATTTTAGTTCTTTATCTGTAAATAAACAACTGTTTTGAGTTCTGATGTTACTCGCTAATATTTCTACAGACAAAGAACACAATTATCGTTGTTAAACTACCCCCAAAACAACACAAAAGAAGTCCCGATTCTGAGCTGAGCATATGCAAATATAATTCTCATTACAATTTTAATATTTGTCAAGGTGTGTTTAAATTGAGATAATTTTCGCATTATCATTGTTTATCGGCCAACTCGTTGTCGTTCTGATGCGTGGCTATTAAACAACTCGGGCTAATGCCCTCACATTTTAATTCCTACGCATAAGAACTCCTAATCGTTGTTCAAAGGACGGTAAACAACGATAAATCGAAAATTTAATCGAATCGAGTCTTAAATATACGAGCATCAAAACAAAATATCGTTGTTTATTACATAGAATCAACGACAAAGCGAGCATTATTTCGATTCTATAATGACATGACAACTTATTCTGCAATTACAACGCAAACTATGTTTCACTACTTTTGCGAGTTGTTTATTGGCAATTTAAAAGCGAAATGTTGTCTTTGTCTATAGATAACTGCGCGTGTCATGTTAGAATTGCTGTTTAATTTAACTTAAATAGCCGAAACAATAAAACATTAGCAAATTATTAAAAATAAATATTCTAACATGACACGCGCTGTGTTTTTATAGACAAAAACACAATTTTCCGTTGTTAAACTACGGTAACAAAAAACAATCCCCTAAAATAGTTCCAAAACTGTAAAATAGAGTCCGGAATGATATTGCGGAATATGTTGCCAGGTCATGTTAGAATCAAAATTGTCTTAGCATTATCGTTTTTTATGGTATATTAAATCACGCGGGCTAACGCCCTTATTAAGATTTTTTTCCCGATTTTTCGTTGTTTATCGGCCAGTAAGCAACGTTAGCCCCAGTTGTTTCATAGCCACGCATCAGAACCACAAAGAGTTGTTTATTAACCGGTAAACAACGATAATGCGAAAATTATTTCGATTCTAACATCATGTTATATGTATTTTTGCAATTGTTATTGGAACTACTTCTTACTATTCTACGCTCTGAATTGGGACTTCTTTTCGCGTTGTTTATTGGGTTGTTTAACAACGATTATTTTTTGTTCTGTGTCTAAAGAAAAATTGGTGAGTATCATGTTATAATGTTCTGTAGCGAATGAATGCAATGTGTTTCGATGAAAATATTTACTCTCTATTTCCTAATACAATAAGGCGATTTGTTTATCAACATACGGCTGTCGCCTCGAAATAATATTGTTGGTTTAGAAAGTAATCGTATTATATTCGATAGAACTACCATGTGCTCGAAGTGAAAAAACTTCTTAAAATGTCAGAATGTTTCACTCGATGTATCAATGTTGCACTTTTATTAATGTGACGCTCGTCATTTACAATGCAGATGTAAATATACGTTTATCTCATCTGAGCACAATGTGCTCATGGTGAGCTTTTGTGATCACCTTTCGTCCGTCGTGCGACGTCCGCCGTGCGTCAACATTTTCATTCAAACAACATATCCTCCTAAACCGCTGGTCAGATTTTCACAAAACTTCACAGGAATGATCCTTGGGTGACCCTCTTTCAAAATTGTTCAAATCGTTTTGGTCCAATGCATATGTAGGTCACCATAGCTAAAAAAAGATTAAAGTGAGTGAAAACTTCTCTGAAACTGCATGGCTGAGAGCTTTTATGTTTGGTATGTGACATCCTCTTGTGGTCCTCTACAAAGATTGTTCAAATGATGCCCATGGGGTCAAAACTGGCCACGCCCCGGGGTTCACATGGTTTGTATAGACTTCTATAGTAAAATGATTTTTAAAATCTTCTCATCTGAGGCCGCAAGGCCCAGAGGTTTCATATTTGGTATGTGACATCGCATAATGGACCTCTATGAAGATTTTTCAAATGATGGCTTTGGGGTCAAAACTGGCCATTCACCGGGGTCACATGGTTCATATAGACTTAGGTATCTAAATGACGTTGAAATTCTTCTTCTCTGAAACCGCAAGGCTCAGAGGTTTGGTATTTGGTTGGTAACATTGAATAGAGGTCCTCTACAAAGATTGTTCAAATGATGACCCTGGGGTCAAACCTGGCCACGCCCCGAGGGTCACTCTTATACAGACTTAAATAGCAAAATTACTTCCACAAAATCTTCTCCTCTGAAACTGCAAGGCCTAGAGGTTTTATATTTGGTATGCAACATTGCATAGTGGTCCTCTACTAAGACTGTTCAAATGATGCCCCTGGGGTCAAAACTGGCCACGCCCCGGGGGTCACATGATTTATATAGACTTTAATTGCCAAAAGCCTTTGAAAATTTTCTTCTCTGAAACGGCTAAAAGGCTTAAAGTTTTGGTATTTGGTCATAAAAATTGAATAGGAGTGCTCGACAAAGATTGTTCAAATGATGTCTCTTGGATCAAAACTGGCCACGCCCTGAGGGCACATTGTTAATATCGACTTAAATAGCAAAATTACTTCAAAAAGCTTCTCTTCTAAAACTGCAAGGCCCAGAGGTGACATATTTGGTATGTAACATTGCATAGTGGTCCTCTACAAAGACTGTTCAAATGATGACCCTGGGGTCAAACCTGGCCACGCCCCGAGGGTCACTCTTATACAGACTTAAATAGCAAAATTACTTCCACAAAATCTTCTCCTCTGAAACTGCAAGGCCTAGAAGTTTTATATTTGGTATGCAACATTGCATAGTGGTCCTCTACTAAGACTGTTCAAATGATGCCCCTGGGGTCAAAACTGGCCACGCCCCGGGGGTCACATGGTTTATATAGACTTTAATTGCCAAAAGCCTTTGAAAATTTTCTTCTCTGAAACGGCTGAAAGGCTTAAAGGTTTGGTATTTGGTCATAAAAATTGAATAGGAGTGCTCGACAAAGATTGTTCAAATGATGTCTCTTGGATCAAAACTGGCCACGCCCTGAGGGCACATTGTTAATATCGACTTAAATAGCAAAATTACTTCAAAAAGCTTCTCTTCTAAAACTGCAAGGCCCAGAGGTTTCATATTTGGTATGTAACATTGCATAGTGGTCCTCTACAAAGACTGTTCAAATGATGCACCTGGGGTCAAAACTGGCCACTCCCCGGGGGGAGGGGTTACATGTTTATGTTGACTTAAACATCTAAATGACTTAGAAAATATTCTTGTCTGAAACAGCAACGATTAGAAGTTTGGTATTTGGTTAGGGGTCCTCCAAACCGTTTGTTCGAATGATGCCCCTGAGGTCAAAACTGGTCACGCCCGGGGGTCAAAATGTTTAAATCTTATCCTCTGAAACCGCAAAGCCCAGTGGTTTCATATTTGGCATGTGGCATCCTGTAGTGGTCCTCTACAGAGAGTGTGTTCAAATGATGCCCCTGGGGTTAAAACTGGACACGCCCCGTGGGTCGCATGTTTTATGTTGACTTAAATAGCAAAATGACTTTTAAAATCTTCTCCTCTGAAACCGCAAGGCCCAGAGCTTCTATATTTGGTATGTAACATTGCATAGTGGTCCTCTAAGATTTTTCAAATTATGCCCCTGGGGTCAAAACTGACCACGCCCTTGGGGTCACATGGTTTATATAGACATAAATAGCAAAATGACTTTCAAATCCCATCTGAAACTGCAAGGCCCAAAGTTTTTGAATTTGGTATATAAGATTGTATAGTGGTCCTCTACAAAGAATGGTCAAATTATGCCCCTTGGGTAAAAAGAGGCCACACCCCGGGGGTCACATGGTTTATATATGTCACTGGGTGAATTTTAAATAAAGTTAATAAATGTACATTATTATTAAATGATTGTGTTTGTTTTCATATTTACCCTAAAATATATATACTAAAATTTAAAAGTAATACACTTATATGCATATTTAAATAGTCAGTGCAGTGTTTAGTTATTGTGTTGGGTAGTTATGATCAGTTCTTCGTTTAAAGTAGATTGTGACCTTAGTCTTTAGAGTTACTAACATATAGTTGAAATTAACCTATGTTGAACACGTGCACGCAATAACCAGTCAATCACTTTCCCTCCAATAAATCACCATTCAGATTCACGGCTAAATTGTTTGGAGACAGCCATTACATTTTGACAATTGTATTTATTTTAATATTTGTGTAGGATAATTGTTATTCCTGCACGTAAATATTACACTTTATTTTATGATTGATATTTATGTCTATTGCTTGTATTAATTTCGTATTATTTTTTATTACTACGGTTGTGATTATTAGTTTTTATTCGAATAACTTATTGTCGCTATTATTCACGCCGCCATGAATTATCAGTCATTTTGTTATGTCATTGAAACTTAATGATATATTTAATTATATATTTATTTATAGGTATTAATTGTTTTCTTTTTCAGAAAACTAACTTATCGATCGACACATTGAATAAAAATATATCTAAAATCCACGACTTGTGTTTATTTGTCGCTCAAACCGAATTGCGCCTAAGGCCGGCAACATATAGACTTAAATTACAAAATGACTTTAAAAGGTTTCTTCTCTGAAACCTCAAAAGCCCAGAGGTTTTGTAATTGGTATGTGACATCTTATATTAGTCTTGTACAAAGATTGTTCAAGTTATGCCACTGGGGTCAAACGTAGCCACGCCCCGGGGGTTACATCGTTTGTATAGACTTATATGGCTAGTGGACGTTACACATCTGCGTCGAAACTGCAAGGCCCAGAGGTTTCATATTTTGTATGTAACATTGTATGGTGGTCCTCTACAATTATTGTTCAAATGATGCCCCTGGTATAAAAGAAGCCACACATGGTTTCTATAGACTTATATGAAAGTAGGCTATTAAGATCTCCTCGTCTGAAACCGTAAGGCCCAGAGGGTCCATGAAAATTGTATGGTGGTCCTCTACAAATATTATTCAAATTATGGCCCTAGAGTAGAAAGTGGCCACGCCGTGTGGGTTACATGGTTTATATTGACTATAAAAATGTCCTGAAACTGCATGGTCCAGATCTTTATACTCAGGTAAGTGGTTTAGTGCCATTTGGCCCTCTTGTTATAAGCCATTATGATGCCTTTTACTCAGGTAAGCGACATAAGGCCATCATGGCCGTCTTAGAAATGTATTGGCATTTTGTTCAGAGTACCTTTATAAAATGTACCCGGCATTACGGAATCCGGTTAGTGCCATATGTAATACCGTGCCTCTTACGGCAAGGGCGAGACACGACATTTGCGCGAAACACGAAGCGAGACACGATATTCCCGCGAGACACGAAACGAGGCACGATATTGTAACACGAGATCTCGCATTTTCGCATTATCCCATACTACGAAATCTCGCGGCAAAATATTGTGTCTCGCTACGGGCGATATTTGAACGATACAGTATCGTGCCTCGATTTGTGTCTCGCCTGAATATCGTGACTCGCTTCTCATCTCGTGTCTCGACCTTTGAACCCGATTCATGAGAATTGCGTTAGACACGAAGCGAGACACGATATTTTACCGCGAGACACGAAGCGAGACACGAAAATTGCGCGAAACACGAGCAATTTTCCTCTCTGAATTTAAAGCATAAATTTAGACATTTACGATATCTCTAAATATCATTGTTAGAGATATGATATTAAGTGATATGCTCACTTAATATCGTATATCTAAAGATATGGAGAGCACATATCTTTAGGGCTTAACAAAATATCGCTTGTTTCCCATCCCACTTTCGACCGAAAATAAATGGTTGCGACTTAAAATATTGTTGATTTTTTTCATGTAAATGGACCATTGTGAAACTGAACCCGCAAACCGGATGTTGAGTATGTGGATTCTAAAACAAACCTTAAGAACCTATTCAAAAATATGCCATTCTAAGAAATTATCAGTGCTTTAAACAACGAGAGGCTCCGAATCGTGCGTGATCTCACAATTAGGCTTTCAACAATATTATAATGCTATGCATCTGTATTTCATTCAAATGTTGCTTATAATGTGTACACATTTTTCATTATAATTGCTTTTTTAATGATATTTTTCTTGATTCTTACTCAATGTAATATCTTTATTAGTGTAAGTCACAATCATTCTGTACGATCTGTATTCGTGATAATCTCATGTGAAACGATAAGAATTCCCGATTTTCACGTAATGAACGATATTATTCACTATGATCACTAAGTGGACGATCTTCATTTGTGATAAATAGATACTGTACTACCTTTTGTCGTGACGGTCAGTGTGCGATACATTGTTTGTGACGATACCATTCTATATGATCTTTGTATATGATGATCACTTAGTGAACCGTCTTTATTCGTGATAATCACACGTGTAAGATCTTTATTACCCGTGAACACTTACAGCACAGTCATTATTTGTACGGCCTTTATTCCCTATGATCACTTAATGTTTTTTTTCTTGATCACTTAGTATAAGATCATCAACCCATTCCCCTAGTGCACGATCTTTATCCAATATGATCACGTGATATGACAATTTTAAGACATTTCAATAAATGTCCTGATATTGCAATTGTTTGTGCTGCCATTGCTAGTAATAAGCTACACTAAATCTTTGGCAATTCAGACCGATAACACTTACGATCTATAATAAAACTGGTTGTGTTGGTGGTGTTTTTATTGTGTTACGTCGTTGTGACGCCGTGTTGTGTTACGTTGTTGTGTCGCCTGGTTGTGTTACGTCGTTGTGTCGCCTGGTTGTGTTACGTCGTTGTGTGTCCTGATTGTTTTATGTTGTTGTAATGCTTGGTTGTTTCACAACGTTGTGTCGCCTGGTTCTGTTACGTCGTTGTGTCGCCTGGCTGAGTAACGTCCATGTGTCGCTTGGTTGTGTTTCATCGCTGTTTCGCCTGGTTGAATTACGTCGTTAGTCGCCCGGTTGTGTCGTTGTGTCGCCTGGTTGTGCTACGTTGTTGTTTCACTTGATTGTGTTACGTTCGATATGTCGCCTGGTTTTGTTACGTCGTTGTTTATCCTGGTTGTGTTACGTCGTTGTGTCGCTTGGTTGTGTTACGTCGTTGTGTCGCCTGGTTGTGTTACGTCGCTGTGTTGCCTGGTTGTATTACGTCGTTGTGTCGCATGGTTGTGTTACAATGTTGTGTCGCCTGGTTGTGTTACGTCGTTGTGTCGCCTGGTTGTGTTACGTCGTTGTGTCGCCTTGTTGTGTCACGTCGTTGTGTCGCCTGGTTGTGTTACGTCGTTGTGTCGCCTGGTTGTGTCACGTCGTTATGTCGCCTTGTTGTGTCACGTCGTTGTGACGCCTGATTGTGTCATTGTCGTTGTGTCATATAGTTGTGTTACATCACTGCGTTGCCTGGCTGTGTAAGTGGCACTTGGTTCTTTAGCATGTTTACGTTGCCTGATTGTAATCACGTGCAAATGATTGTGTTTCTTGTTTCAGTAACTCCTGATAGTGGCGTGAATGGGTCGCGTGATAATTTTATAGACGTCAAATTACTGATCATAAATTAACAAAACATATTTGTTTTAACTACTTGGAAATGACCCTAGTGCAAAAAAGCAACCATCTTGTTTAATACATAATACTAATAATTACAAATAATGTGCATCTTACACGCAAACATATTTCTCTTATGTTTCTCTTGTTACTAATACCTATTTTAAATTATTATCTTAATTGCGACGCGTTTTGATATTAATAATATATTTATTTATTTTAAAAACAGAGATGGTTTTTCATATATTATTGCATACTGTCGGTATTACTTTTCAATTTCCAAAATTGAATGTAAATTTCAAAAGCATAATAATTCAGAAAAAATAAATTTTAAATGCCCACAGTCATTTTGAGTCGTTTTCGAAACAGTCAATTGCAAAAGCATAGCAATTCATAATATTATGCAAGTGTATTTCATAACTGGAATAAACAAAAACTATATCAAAGGTAATGTTTACGTTAAAGGGTCTTTGTTACCAAAAATTGGTTTTCGAATGCACAATAAATTATATCAGATGAGAGTAATGCGCTATGCTAAGACTTGTACATTCAATAAATGATAAATAATATAATACATAATGAGATATTTTATAAAAACAAATCAGCAAAAGTGATTGAAAAAATAAAACCCAAGCGGGTATCGAACTCACAACTTAGGAGCCATACGAAGAAATAACAGTAGACATCGCTTTAAACACCTGCACTATTCTGCTTTGTAAGGGAACATGTGTAAGCTCTGCTTGTACAAAACACTCACAATTCTGACGTCAAAATGTAAACATAAAAGGGGCCACGAAAACACGACCTGTATTATTAATGATTTTTATCTCAAAAATGCGAAAACTATTTTGCCATTATATATACCTCATTTTATTATTTGCTAGTTTTAAGATCTTAATTTCAGATTTTTTAAAGAAATTACCCCATTGAGGAACATTTCTTGACATAGTCCCTTTAACGGAACGTGACGTCACAATCATTTGACACAATATTTAAACCAGATTCATTAAAACGTATGCTTCTTGAAAAACTAGCACGAAATGATACCAGTTCTCATAACACAACACTAGAATAATATCCATTTATAGTTATGTACCTTACCCTACAACGTATTTGTCAATAAATTCTATGAACCTTCACTTTGTATGCAACATAATATATATGTTTCGCTTTTGTATGATTGATATAAAACGCTCATTCTAACATGACACGCGCAGGGTTTTCTATACACAAAGAGCACAACTCATCGTTGTTAAACAACCAATAAACAACCCGAAAAAATAGTTCAAAACTGTAAAAAATAATTTGTATTGTTATTGCATAAAATGTTGTCAGTTCATATTAAAATTAAAATAATTTTTGCATTATCGTTGTTTATCGGTTAATAAACCCCGATTTATCGATCTGATGCCGTATATTAAACCGCTTGGGCTAACGCCGTCGTAGTTTAATTCATACGCATCAGAATTCCAAATCGTTGTTAAATAGCCGATAAACAACTCTATAAATCAAACATTGTTTCCTTAATAATGTATGCAAAGCATGTCGGTTCCAAACACACACGGAATGTTGTATTTAGTGGATAATTTTTTATTTTGTGTTTTTTTTGGGCATACTCATTAGTTTTGCCAGATA
Source organism: Congeria kusceri (assembly GCA_027627225.1). Classification (NCBI taxonomy): domain Eukaryota; kingdom Metazoa; phylum Mollusca; class Bivalvia; order Myida; family Dreissenidae; genus Congeria; species Congeria kusceri. The sequence goes on along the minus strand of CM051029.1, from coordinate 14,440,325 downwards.
GTGGCGAAAAACATCATACACATATGAACATATACAGAAAGGATCACAAATCAAACAGCTTGCAGTCACTGACGCATTTGTGTTAATTCATGTATTAAGTAACAGTCAGACCGCATCTACATGTATTTATTTTTATTTTTTTAAATTGAACTACATGCATATAATTATTTATGCGTTTGGGATAAACAAAATGACCATGTTCATTTTCTGTATTTGCATGTATTTATGCTGGCAAGAGTATTCGCTTTCTAAAAATGTGGTCCGCGAGTTATAAACATCATTTCTTTTCAACGTTTCTCCTGACCAGGCGTCAGAATACGCTTGTTGGGCGGTACATTGACTGGTCTATAATTCCTGACTGGTTCTTGACATGTGGAACTCTCTTCAGCACCAATTGTCGTCTGCATGTCTGCTCCGTGTCACAATTCCTGTTTTGAGTTGCGGATTAGTTCGAGCTGGTTCGTGAACCGGACGCCTACAAACCGGATGCGATTGATTCCGTATGACCGGTACACGTGCACCAAGCTTCTCGGCGACATCGAGTGCACGATCTCCTTGAAATAATCTATTGTGCATGTCTTCACTCTATTATATTCTGGCGTTGTAAAGAAACCGCGATTTTTTTGCTTCTGCTGCCGATTAATGCACCTTACATTAAAGTATTGTCTGACCTCCCAAAAACTTTTTTTCCCGACCAAACCGAAAAAAGGCCACGACTCTACATGTTTTTGATATTTGTGTACATGCAACGTAACATGACTTACTCTTCTGATATTGGCCGCGAAGTTTAAAGGGGGTTGTTTTATTTGTGTACGATCTTTGTTCTTGAGGTTTACTTATTTTTAGATCTTTATTCATGAGGATTATTCACAGAATTGTCATACTTCAAATGCAAGCCTGGTAACACAACTGTTTTTTTTAAAACAAACACTTTATGCTGGTCTTGCATGACGTTGGTCTGATATTACTCTTGTCTTCGTAGTTCTAGTATTACATGATTATATCATAACATAAGGACTAAGACATAATTATTGTGTTGCTTTGTTTTTCTGTCTGCTAAATGTACGATCTTTTAGCGTTAATTAATTAGTGTACACTCTTTATTCACGACGATTACTTAGTGTACGATCTTTATTCGTGACAATTACTTGGTGTACGATCTTTGTTATTGAGGTTTACTTAGTCTACGATCTTTATTCATGAGGAGTACTTAGTGTACGATCTTTATTATTGTTGATTACTTAGTGTACGATCTTCATTCGTGATAACTACTTAGTTTACGATCTTTATTCGTGATAATTACTTAGCGTACGATCTTTATTAGTAATAATAACTTTCATGAGGAGTACTTAGTGTACGATCTTTATTCTTGTTGGTTACTAAGTGTACGATCTTTATTCGTGATAACTACTTAGTTTACGATCTTTATTCGTGATAATTACTTAGTGTACTCTCTTTACTCGTGACGATTTCTTTGTGTACGATCTTATTTCTTAATGTATACGTATTGAACGATCTTTATTCACGATGATCTTTTGTATATGATCTTTATTCGTGAGGAATACTTAATGTACGAGCTGTATTTGTGATGATTACTTAATGTACGATCTTTAGGCTTGACAATGATTACTGTATATTCTACCAAATCTGGCATTCCATATTTAAGAAAAAGACGATCTCGAATGCATGTTATTTAATAATTTATTTCACATTTTATTAAATTGAGCAATATTGTGTATATAAACCTGTGAAAAAGAAGATACAGTGATAAATAAAAAGCCCCATTGGTTTGTAATGAAAATGTTCTTGTTATAACAAGAAACAGTCGTCGTGGTAGCGTTGTCAAAGTATGTGTTCTTTAAATGTCGTTCTGGACCCGTATTCACAAATATATTCTGAGACTTAATATATTCTTAAGACGTAATGTGGTACTAAGTTTTAATATCTGTATATTTCTGAACGAAGATTTGCGATATGACATACGTTTTCGAACGCGCGGCTTTATACAAGAATTCGGTGATGCGATAATTTGTTTTGAATTTGCACGTATATATCTTGTTTCATGTTTGTAATGGCGGATCAATTTGAGCTAGTTTTGTACTTTTTTTAAATATGTTCACCCAAAGGTTTTACACAAATACATATGATAATGGCAATATGAATAGCTTAATTTTCCTTATGATGTTTGTGAAATACTTGAAATGTGAGATCGAAAAATATGGGGCTTTGATTATTTATAATTCAGCTAGATTCAAGTAGTTTTTTTTACAGAATTCCTTTATTTTACAAAGACTCATTTAAAGTCTTAACTGCAAATACTAAAGGACACGGTATAACTAAATGAAATTATTATCTAAAGAACATCATTACAAACTAAAACAAGTGTACATCCGCCTTTGTTCGAGCTCAAACCTACGGCAATCAAACTTAAAGTATTTGACGTTATCTAATAGGCAAGTCTGCCTAACATGCATTCATATGAATTGTAACGATAATTAAGTGATGCATTTTATAGTAGTACTGAAGAAGTTGAATAATTTAATATTAAATTTGAACGACTGTATAGTTTCACAATTATTGTTTATACAATAATTGTATGGTAGTCAATGTTACTATGACACACGTATATAATCATAGCAACTGATTTAGCTTCTCTAAACTTCAAAACTTGTTAAATGGTTTGCATAACTTCCTTGTTCCTAGTTCTCACGGTTAGCGCTGAATAAGCAGTAAAATCGGGCATGCTTCGGTTTGTGGGTAGTCTATTGACAGTAACATTCCAAAGGCAGTCGGTTTCTGAAATGCGACACATTTATTTGCGTATTTCGTATACAGCATAAGTCGCCTCATAAATCTCATTTATCGTCAAAAGAGATGCGATATCAAGGAACTTGTTCACGGATTTTAGTTTGTTTTGAAGTATGCTTATAAATGCCTTAAGTTGGCAGATTAAACCATAGAAACTAAAGAGCTCATATATAATAACAAGAACATGATTTTAAAAAAAGAAACAAAACAGTTGCTCCGACCGGGATTCGAACCTTGGACCTAAGAATCAAAAGCCTTTTTCATTAACCCTTAATCATTCAAACGTCTATACTTGGTCCTGCATTTTAAACATTATGTGAGTGATCCTAGTGTTGTTAATAATTGTAACGAAAACAACCGAAACACCCGATTTTTGTCATCTTTTAGCGTTAAGAACGCTTTATAATTTTATTGATTTTAACTGATGATTCCTCATAAACGAAGCGGTATTTATAGTATATTTCTATGTCTGTAGTGTTGTGTCGCTCCTGTATATACAGTATTCACTTATTTTGGTATCTGAGACAAAATGTTGAACAATTGTCAAATCGTTAATCTGTGAACAGGTCCCTTTAATGGTCAAAAGAAATTTTAACAGAATTTTATCGAGCTATACTGATATTTAACCAAAAAAATATACTCACGAGAAAATGTGCGTTCAAAGTGGACCATTTCGAGTAATAAAACAGTTAATTTGACATGCAATTATCATTTATTTATTTATTGAATATATTATGCTAAATATGAACATATATTAGTAAACCAGGTTCATAACGGAATTAGAACGGACTAATACACCACAATATATTCAAATGTTTACCTGGGAATGGGGTTAAATGAAAGTTAAGTTATTGTTTTAATGCCCATTTACTGCGATGTTCGAGGATATTATCAATTGCAAATGATATCCCTACCAATAAAGTGTAACGTGGGCATGAGGCAATGGGACATAAGCAGTGTGATATTTTTTAAGTTGTATATTAACGAGTTATCACCCTTTTCTAGTATAAAGGAACACATACTAGTAGGACCATGTATACACGATAACATAGTTACATGAAATAAAATCTAATTCTAAATCTTGTATAAAATGGCATGGACATCAATCAAATTAACACAAAAAATATTGAATTGCTTAAGGGTATGATCCATTGTTGTTACACAGTGCTAAAATGTCTTCATGAATACATGTGCTATGAATTTGGTGTGTATATAATATTATACTCTTATACGCAGTTTAGCTTTTACCTCGGCGTCAGCGGCGTCAACCACCCCCCCCCTTCAGTTTTTGTGCTATCATTATGAAACTTTATTGACGTGTTTATAGGCATAAACGGAAAGTCGATTGCGATTTTCTGCATAATTGCCATTATCGTACTTGAGTTATGCCCCTACATTAAAAAAAAGGAGTTCAAACTCAGGCTTGTGCAGACAATAACTTGAGCAGTGTTTGTGCAATGATTATGAAACTTTAGAGGAAATGTTAGTAGGCATAAAAGGAAGGTCACGTTCTGTTTCCCTCAAAATTGCTCTAATCGTACTTCAGTTATGCCCCGTCAGGAACACATCCGACTCGCCGAATTCTAGTAAACATTTAACTTTATCCCAATAGTTTTCCAGTATATATGAAGAAAACAATGATTAATTTTGCATAATTATATTGTACATAAATGCATTGTTCGCGTAAAATTATGCATAAAGGAACTAACATATCTATTGAGTAGTCTTAAATGACAACGTTTATATGTTAATTACTAGTAAGTGTTATATTTTGCAAATGACATTCAATTAAAATAAGAAAGGATTAAATGTGTTGTATTCAACATTCATAGTATAGCTATAGTTAATTGTATTTTGCAACGCATCATGTTTGTCTAACAAACAGGATAACGGGACACACATGGGACCCATGCAAACAGAGTTTGCAAATCCAACTGGTTCCATATAGGACGCATATCGAACCAGGATGGGTCCTATTTGGGCAACCAATATGGGTCCAAGTGGTAGTTTTCAAACGCCGTTTGCATGTGCAGCATATGGGTAGCCCAAAATGAGGCCCATTTTGGATCCGTATAGTACTCACATGAGACCCTTATCGTTACCGACCTGGGACCACACAAAAATAGTTTGCAAAATACCACTTGGACCCATATACCTTGCCCATACAGGACACATATCAAAGACCATATTTTGACCTATATGGGTGTACCCAAGTAGGACCAACATTTTGTCCACATGGGACACACTAAGCCCCAAATCGCAACCCATCTGGTACCCATCCAAAACAGTTTGCAATATCCCACTTGGACCCATAAAGATTGATCATAGAGGACCCATATCTTACTCCGTATTTAAACTTTATGTGTATTCCATATGGGACCTACTATGGGACCACACGGGACCCACATGGGTCCCATATCACATCCCATCTAAAACCGATAACAATACAGTTTGAAAACTCCCACTGCGCCCGATATGGTTTGCCCTTACAGGACCAATATGGTAGCCTATATCGGTCCAATATGGTTCCCATATTTTAATTCTGGCTGGGATTGTAGGCAGAAACCCCTGACTTAATTTCAAAATAATATCACATAAATGTTCCTTGAATTACCCTCTAATAGTAAAATATTATTTACGAACTACTTTATTATGCCTTTAACAATTTATTTAATTTTACCTATCCTTTCATTTGAATGGTTTCGTTTAATGTTATGTTACATGATTTATGGTACTATTCTTATGGCCTAGTTTTTTATGAAAATTAACTGTCACAAAGATGAAACGTGTAAAACCAAAGTGTGCACTGGTATTTCTCATGTCAGAACGGCACAGTCGGCATGAGTGCTGTTAATAGTTGTTTGCTCTTTTGATCGCGAGCTCGATACCCACTCTCGGTTTTCTTGTTTTATATATTTTTGTACAATGTAGTTCATTATTCACACTGTGTTTATTGTCTACGCCTTTGTGTTTTTTCATTTCATAATAACATTATACACTGCTGAAATCATGTTTTCGAAGACATAGTCTCTGAAATGTGTTCATTTACTCATTTAAAAAAGTATAATTCTGTAATCCTGACGAAAACAATAGAACAAAAACATAATTATCAGTGTTTTTAAATTTGATGCAGCAAGAAAAACACACAATAAAACAGCATAGCATTCAAAATCAACACATACATTTGAAACATCGTCTGACTGTAAAACTTTGTGCAAGATGTTTTAGAACACAAATTATATAGTATGCGTGCAGATTGTCACTGCATTGTCGTTTACAATTAACTACATGTACTAAACACATGCATCATTTGTTTTTCAATCATTCGACACTTTAAGTGTCAAAACCATCTTTAGTAT